>JAJQWJ010000002.1:91584441-91941941 GCA_023637945.1 Phaethornis superciliosus
ACTCTAAAGCAAAGTTCAGTGTATTGCAGCAATAACCTGAGGTGACTGCTCCAGTCCACTGGCTTCTGGCAGCTGCTGGCAAAGGGCACATCGAGTCAGGCCAGGCTCAGGACAGGCAGAAGCAAGATGCAGCACTGTGGGACCATGTGTTCCAGCCTGTGCACTGCCACTCAAATCACTTCCATGTTGGCTCCCATCTCTGTGATGCTCTCTGTGCAGGGGTATACTTACAGCAGAATGGCCTGAGAGCGTGAAGCAGCTGCATGGTATGGCCCTGTATTTCTATTGAAATAGACTATCTCAGGCAAGTCACCTGGGCTTTAAGTGCCTCTGTTTGCTCACACATGAAAAGGGAGAGGAGGCAGCAACAAGTAGAAGGTAAAATTATATGCATGAAGTGCTAACATTTACAACCATCTGGGTGTAGTGTAAAGAAGGACTGGTCATCATAAGAGATGCACACCAAGGATGTTGCTGTCTACACAAGCCTCAGTGCTTTTATTCCTGCCTAAAGGAAGAATGCTGATGGGAGCTTCCACCGCCTTGTCTGGGTCCTCCTCAGGGGGCATGGCCGTGAATGAGGTGAGAGGGAGCACAGCTCATCATCATCTGTTCTTGGTGTGGGGGAGCAAATCCTCTTCCACAGCACTACTCAAAAATTGGTTGGTATATTAAATCTTCTTAACACAGAGCATGCCAGCCCTGAGAAAATCCAGGAAGGAAATGGTAGGTCCTCATGCCTGCTGGTATGCTGGTGGGTTGATCTTCTATGCCATGAGTTATTCCCCAAGAAGCAGCTTTGTGGTAGGTAGCCTGGGTCTCTCTGTTCTCAGTTGTGGTAATCCAGAAGTCAATGTAAGTTCCATCTCAGGGCTGATCCTGGTGGGAACAGAAGACTGGGCTAGAGGCCTCCTGAGATCCCTTCCAGCCTGAATCCTTCCAGGTACCAGCAAGTGGCCAGCTTGAACTGGCTGCTTCTCCCAGGCTTTTTGCATCCTGTCTTCTGCTCCCTGCTCTCTCTCTTTACACAGTACAGTACTGACTCTCCATTCTTGTTACGTACAGTAAGACTGTGAAAAAAGTTAAATGGAAAGCAAAACCCAGACTTAACATATAGTGAGATTATGAAAAAAAAAAAGTGAAACACAACCTGCTCTGAAATTATTTCCATATTGCTTGGCATAACTAAGAGGCAGCTCTTTTTCAAGCAGTTCCATTTTTTTGGTCACTTCATTCCCTCAAACTGAATGGCCACAACTGGCTCCTCAGACTCTCTTGAGAGGCAGTCGAGTGGGGATAACCCCCGCCTTGGTGAATCTTGCAAAACCGAGAGAGAGTTTGCCTGGAGCCTGCCAAGTAAGCCTTCCAACAGGAGGTGTTGCTGGCAAGGAAAGAGCATTTGCCAGGCTACCCGCTAACAGAAATACCTGGTGCTTGTAGTGATCTTCCTCCTGTCAGTCTGTAAGGAGTCCAAGGCTCATGGGAGGCTGCTTTGTTTGTGATGGGCCCTGCATGAACACAGCCAGAGATGAAGCTGAGCTGCAGTTCTGATTTTGCTTGTTGCATCTGCCTTGATTTTCTTCCCTGCATCATTCTTTTATAAAAGAATCAGAGCTGCCTCAAGGATATGCCTCATTTTTGACTCTGTGACAGCTGGAGCAGTGTTCAGCTTCAGGAACATAGGTGTGCCAGGAACACCCTGTTGAGTAAAGGGAAATGAGTGTCATCAGAAAACTGGCTTCTCTCCTTCCTTCTGAGGCACAAAACCCACCAGGGAAGCAAAAAGAAATTAAACTTTACCTTTGGGATCTACAGACCATTTTAGATATCCCATTATCAGAGAAACCATCAGGATTTAAAATTTAAAACACATTTAAGATAACAATCACATTAGATACTGTTTCCCTTGCAATGACATCAAAGTGCTCTCTGTAATGATGGTACCATTTGTATAGATGTCACAGAGAACAAATCTGAATAGCACTTGCTCTAGGGGACTTCACTTCCAGGGACAGCACCACACAACCAAGCTCCCTGCCAAGTCTGCTAGGTCTGCTTAGAGAGTTTTTTTCAGGTTAGCTTTTAAACCCATCACTGTTGAAAAGATGACCATGCACCAAACAGGGCTCTCCAGTACACCAGAAAACAGTTTAGTTTGTAATTTTAGGACATTTGCACTCATGTGGTAGAAGAGGCTCATAAGAGGTGGGAAGATGCCAGCTGTGTATGACTACCACACATTGAGGTGGGGGAGAAGCAGAATTCCTTGCAGTTCAGTGCTGACATTTTACAAATTATGGTGATTGCTGTTCTGCAAAGTAGAGACCTTGGCATCTCCTTATAGCCAGGGAGGAAAGGGTTGGAGGAGCAAGGCTCTGTTTTAGCTGGTGTCCTCTGGGCTGGTGTTTTCCTCCTCCATTCTTGACTGCCATCCACAGAGGCATTACGATGAATTTCTTTAGCTGGTGCAACACATACTGCTTTTGGCTGACTTCAAATCAAGTAACCCTGATCACATCTTCAAACAGTTTGATCCAAAAATTTCATGGGAGCTTTACTTTCTAACTCAGAGCGACATTTGGTTGAGTTTGGCCCTGCGTGGGGGAAAGACCTCTGGAGAAGCACAGTAGTTACTGTGCAGACACAGCTGCTGTTTTTCCAAATGAAACACAGTATTTCATCGGTTTAGATGCTGTTTTAAGTCAAATCAATTTGGCCCATGACTTGCTCTGTGTTTCTTTGGCCAGATTTGATTTTTGGTTTTTGGAGTTAAGGCTGGTAAGTAATAATGACAACAATGTGTCTGAGACAAGAAGATATTAACTCTATTTATACCAACACTAGAAGAACTGTTGCCAGATTTCAGGCAGGCTTTGGTATGCATGGAATACATTCAGGAGACATGAGTTTGGCAATAGAGAAATATCAAGGAGCTGGGAGGAAGATTGGCTGAAAAGAATATCCAGGTTTTTGCTGTGGTTGGGACATTCAGTGAAACAAACCATCTTATAAGGAGAGTGCAAGGTCCAGTCTAGGTTCTTGTAGCAGTGATGAACGTGTCCTTAGTGCAAACCCTGCTGCATTGCACACTTTCCGTGGCATGCAGGCTAGATTGCAACTACTCACTCAAGAGATGAAACAGTTAAGACAGTTGTGGAGCTGCCGTGTATAGATCAGTCAAATATGCAATGTCTTACCAGCTGAAATATTTGAGGCCAAGCATTAAGTTGTTACTCATTGGGAGCTCTGCCATTAAGCTCTCATTCCCCTGATATTTATGATTAAGACTTCTAAACATCTGCATTGCCTTCTTGACTCAGAAGAATTCCAGTTAAGGGGAACCAATTTGCAAAATGTCTTGCTCTTATGAAAGGAGGCTTCTAGTCCAGCTATTGCTGTCCTTTGTTATTCCCAAAGCAGTAAATCACCACTGGGAAGGAAGTGTCTCCTGGTACCCCAGCTCAAGGCTCACACCCCAGACAGCTCCTTCCAGGCACTCGAGCTGCAGCAGCCATGAGCCCTCTGCACCCTTCCACTAACAAGTACTTGACCCTTTTGGGCTGCCAGGCTACAGGACACACACGGGAAGGTTTGACCCCTTTCTTTGAAGCACTAGCAGTGGGATACTTAACTAGGCTGATGGGAAAGGGCAATGGCTCTGCCAGCAGTAGAAGTGAACCCAGTGGGCAGCTGTGGATAGCAGGCACTTCCCAAACCAGGGTGTTGGCCATGGGTCCTGAGAAAGGAAAATCAAAGTGTGCATGAAAATGAAACAGAGACACACATATGTGCAGAAGCACACAGAGTGAAGATTTTTTTTTTCCCTATGAGCTCTTCCCAGTTAAAGGAGGGAGAAAGCAGAAAGTACTTGAAAACAGGACCTATGGTTTCAGAACCACATTTCTGAAATACGGATGAAATACAAGTATTATACTACACTGGGAATGACTAATTGTAGGGTGACTAATCCCTGTCTCCCCTCCAAAACTATTACTTCACAGTGGCCAAGAAAACATACCATAAAGATGTTGTTATTGCATCACTCACATTTACATGCATTGAGAAAGACTGAGCCTTTTACTGTATTTGTCTGATTACCAGGATGTATGCTTCTTCAATGTAAAAAGAAAAGACCACTTAATTTTCATAGTTCATCCTGGACAGTTGTGAAGGTGTTTCGTTAAATGCCTAGGGACTAGGAAGCTGGCTTTCAAGCAAAGAAAAAAAAAAAAAATTGGGGGTGCGGGGGGTGGGGTGGCAGGGAGATGGCAGAAGCAGATGAATATTCAAGTTGACAGAAAATGAAAACCTGCCTTCATCTTGCTTTCATTAGTCTTCATTATGTGACCACGACAGCTTTAATTGCTGCCCTGCATACATAAGTAATAAAAATGTAAAATGTTTAAATGAACTGTGGCTCCCAAAAGCCATTATAAAAGATTAATGATGAGTACTCTTTGCTAACTTAAATGTCTTCAAGAAACACATCTGAGCAGCCCTTGTGGTTAAGATGATATTAGAATATTATTTGCTGGACCACTTGTCTCAAAACATTATGCAACAAGCTTTGATGGTTTTGATTATTCCGTCTTTAACTGGTCTGAATTCTAGACATATTTGATTCCAATTTACTCATTCCTGACAAGTCATCCCATTCCTGCAATCCAAAGAAAAGGTCTTCAGGTACTCATATCTGTATGCTGTATTCAAGAATTACTGATGCTTGCTTTGATGGTTTTTACTGCCAAAGTTGTTGAATGTAGGCCTTACCAGCAGCACTCCAGAAAATATGCTAATTAGTACAAGATCCAGCTAAAGAGGAAAATACATAATCTTTTCAATTTAAATTGGAAGCAGTATCAAGACCCATCTTTGAAATGCCACTTTCCCTTGAAAGGCAGAGATTTGACTCTGAATTCAGATATGAAAGTGAAATTTTATTTTTGAAAGGGCATCAAAACTCCACTCAAGTGGAGAAAAACATCAGGCCATACCTGAGCCTTGCACATATGGCCAAAGAAGCATGGGCCAGAGGACAGCACTATGGCTTCTGTTCTCTATCGTTTACAGGCAATAACCAAACTTCTTAAATGGCCAGATTTCTCATGGACAAACACCTCCCCCTGTGAAGTCAGCTGGGTTATCCTCAAACCTGTGAGAACGAAGAGATCTGTACAGTCAAGCTGAACTTTTTCTGTGTGGAGTACTATGGTGTTTATCTTTCAATCCAGTTTTCAGTTACTATTAGAAGATCTGGAAGACTTGATACTCAGAGGCATAAACCACTTTCTTGCTATTTAGGACTGAACTAGGCTTTTCACATATGGCAGGAATTTGCTGGCTGCAGAGCTGCTCTGTGCCAACCTTTCCAAGTGTCACTTGTGGAGGCCAAAAACTGGTCTGAGGGAACCACCAAATAATATATTTCTGTGGTTATTTTAGCTTCAATGCTCATCTTGATACATTCCACTAAATGCTGACTTTCATAATACAGCATCCACTGCCAGGAGTGAATTATATTGCCTAATTAAGATCTCCCAGGCCTTCACTAGTTCTCCCACATGAAGTTGTCCAATTTTTCCCATTTCCTGTTCCACCCCTATTAGCTCTCTGGGCTAATTTCTGTACACATGGTCCCGTTTCTATTTCCTGACCACTGCTGGGAAGCTGCCTCCCAAATAAGTCTGGCTCCTGGGCTCTTGTCTCTTCCTGCATACTCTTCTGGGCTGCTCCTATTCCAGACTGCAGGCCCGTAACTTTTCCAAGACAAGTCTCCCCTCTTCAGTGCTGCAAACCACCCCCCTCCACCTCCTGCCCCAACAACCACCAAACCCAGTCTCTGTTCAACATCACAAAATAGGTTGGCACAATTAGGACTGCAGGTTTAGTTCTGTTAGGGGAGAGCAGGACAAGATTGCTGTTCCTGAGAAGACCAAGATACTGGAGAAAGAGGAGCATTGCTTTGTGTTACTATTTCATAGCTGGCTGGGTGAGAAATTGGCTCTGCTCTTGGCTCTACTCTTCACAGCCTAAGAATTAGGGGCAGGAGCCCCAGGGTGTGGATGCCAGGTTGCCAGGTCTTTCAAATCAGTGACAGGAGTAACAGCAGGAGCTGCTTCCCCTTTCTGTCTTCTTCTTATGTTGGGGAAACTCCTTGGGGTGGTGCTCAGTCTCCCACAACTCTTCTCCTACTGCTGTAGCCCCCAGACATTCCCAGCAGGGCCTGGATGGCTGCTTTGGTGACAACCTGGGCTCAATTTAATGAGAATGTTCACATTCACTTGCTATGCTGGCTGCCTGCCAGCATATTTTCTTGAGGCACATAAGAAAGAGAAGGGAAATGGTGATTTTTAACAGGTTTTTCTTTTTTCTCTCTCTCTCTTTTTTTTTTTTTTTTTTTTTTTTTTTTTTTTTCCCTTTTTTTTGGTTTTTTTTTTGTTTTTTTCATCCAGCCAAACCTGACTGGAATTTCATGGATGAAAGAAAAGGCACTTCTCTAGCCCAAGGGCTTTGTCCCTGCCAAATTATACGGGTCTGCTGCAAACAATGGAGGTGTTAGAGCTTCTAAAATAATAAAAACGTTGAAAAAATCTTTTATAACGGAAAATATTAGGCAACCTAAATCTCAGGCCAGCTGGTAGCAGGCAGTATAATATAAGCTTTTTAGAGGAAAGCTGTGCAAATAATTGCTTTTCAGAATTTCTCTTTTCCCCTTCCCCCACGTTTAAACTATTTTAGCTATTTTCTAAAGCTGAAATTATTTGCCAACTTCAGACAGTTGCTAAATTCTCCTCAGATTTTTCTCTTCTCCATGCACAGGTTTCTTGAGAACAACAAACCCATCCTCGCACGCTTGGCTTGGAATTACAGCATTCACCAATAACAGAGTTAGAAAGCAATCTGCCTGTGGTCAGCTCTTTCTTTTTTTTGTAGAAGTTCTTGTTGGAGGCCACGTGTTATAGTAACCAAGCTGGTCTGATCACTGCCTGGCAATGTGCAGGGGAGGTTCTTGGCCACCACCCCTGGAAGGTGGATGGTCCCTGTCCCTGGACAGGGATGGTGCTGAGAGCTGAGAGCTGGACTGAGCCTTTGCACTCTGTGGGGCTGGGGGTTCACTAGGTTGTGGTTTTGGGGCTGAGCCTTCACTGGACCAGTTCATAATGGTGATGTTTCTGGTATCAACTGCAGACCAGATGTTGCATGTTGGTGCCACACTGATGAAGGGGAAAGCTTTGAGGTGACAGAGGAGGTGGGAAGCTCTGAGTGCTCAGTCATTGATCCTGCAGTCTTTCTTGTAATCGTGCAGGTGTTAGCCATGATGTCCTGGCCAAATCCCATTCTGGCACATCACCAACTCTGGCAGCTTACCTACTTAAAATCACCTCTGTGCTTCTAACTTCAGGAGTTGTTTCTCACTTCCCTTCTTCAGCACCAGGTTTGTGCATTAATGACTGGTAGATGCCTGCTGCCATCTCTGTGCTTCTGCCCCAGGGGATGGTGAAGCTATCCTTGAACTTGCAGTCTCCAGCACCCCTTGCAATGAGCAGCAGCCCCAGGCACAAAGCTGGAAGGAAGCTTCCCTGCAGCCATAGACAGAAACAAGAGATCTGAGAGTGGGGCTGCAGCAGGCCTGCCCCGGGCAATGGGGGACTATAAATGTATTTTAAAAACTGCCTGAGCTCTCAAACATGTTTCCAAAGCAAAGAAATGTGGCTGCTTTGCAGAGGCAGACACTGCCCTGCTTTCAGGCTGCTTTATGACTGTTAGCATAACATAGCCTTTACAAAACCTCCCAAAATCCTCCATGTTAGGGTTTGGGGGGGTGTGTGTTAATTTTTAATTTATTTATTCTTTTTTATTATTATTAAATATATATCTCGGAGATGCTGAGACAGATTTTCAAACAGAATATTTAGTTTTCCTGTTTAGGATGTTAAGTGAACGGTGCAGTGTAAGCCCATATTATAGAGCCCATAAATTGCACCACCAGACAGACAGTGCAGGTACCCATGTTCAAAAATAGAACACTGAAAATTTCACCCAGAATGAAGCATTAAAATAAATGAATCTCTGGTGGCAATCTAAAGTGAAGCAAACCTCCAAGTGGAATTGAAATCTCTTTTTGGTGGATGTGGAAATGAATCCTGTTTGTAGGCTGTTGCTGTGCAGAGAGCCACAGTCAGCGAGGCCATTGCTCTAGCACTGCATAAACTGAGCTTGACAAACTCTGGCTTGTGTTACAGCATCACAGCCATAGGGATTTCCATCAGGTCAGGCTTGCATACAGTGTGCTTAATTCATGACACTGGCAGAGCAAGGAGGACTCAAGACCATCTGCTGCTCAGAGCTTCACTAATGTCTATAAAGTTCAGTCACAAGGTGCCACGGAAGGGTTCAACTAAAACCTAACATCCAGTGATCTGGCAGTAAGCATTGTATGCATCCAAGGTTGAAATACTTGTTTTTCCATTTTCCTAACAACATAGCCACTTGCCCCTCTTTTCTAAAAAATCTAGAAACCAGGGTGCATTCTCTGTCCAAAACTCTAGGCAGAAAACTCCTTGTGAACCTTTCTTTTGCCATTTGAAATCCCAGTGGAAACTATAGAGAGTAAGGATTGTGCTTTAGCTACAGGCCTTCTGAAATGATGGCATCATGCATAAATATTGATAGTCAGCTCTGACTTCTACTTTTACACAACATAAGTGAAAAAAAGATATGTATGAAACTTAATAAAGCGTTTACTCCTAAAATAAGGGGCAAAACCAACCTTGAGTATAAACAGCAACAAGAGAAAAAAAAATAAAAATAAAGCAAGATGCATTTGGGGGCATGTTGCTTTCTATTCTTTCAATCTTCTATCATTATTCTGTCTGTGAGTAAAGCCCAGTTCTCTGTCATAGTGATCTTGACAGCTGGAGAAGGCAGCAGCCAGTAATGGACCAATTCCTCCTCGTAGGAGGATGCACCCCTCAAGGAGGTACACTCGTTCATGTGCAGAAGCAAGTGGCAGAGACACCTGCTTTGGGTAGATATAGTCTGTCAATTAGCAATATTGTAACTCAACATTTATACTACACACTTTTGCTCAGATCTTTCCAAACATGAGCATTGTCCATACACTGAGATTTCCTATTTACACTGTTCAGCCCCCTTTAAGATGCAGTCTGGAATATTGCAAAGACAGAAAAATGGGATTTGGCCTCTTCAGTTTGGCCTTTTTGGACAGAAGAAAAGCTTCTCAAGTCTATTGAGCTTCACTGGCTGGAGAACATATCATCATAAGGCATGGACTCAAGTTGTGCCAGGGGAAGTTTAGGTTGGATATTAGGAAGAAATTCTTTATGGAGAGGGTGATCAGACATTGGAATGGGCTGCCCAGGGAAGTAGTGGATTCTCCGTCCCTGGAGATATTTAAAAAGAGACTGGATGTGGCACTCAGTGCCATGGGCTGGTAACCACAGCGGTAGTGGTCAAGGGTTGGACCTGATGATCTCTGAGGTCCCTTCCAACCCAGACAATTCTATGATTCTTTCTATGATCTCTGACAGCCTAGAGATGGTCTGTATGGTGAGGTCTCCCTGACTCGGTGCCTGCTGAGTGTCCCAGCTGTCACTCATCCCTTGCCTACCTTGCAGACTCTGTTGAAGACTCTCTCTAGGTGCTTCTGCTTTTCTCACTTGCATACATTCCCCAGTGCTTTGCACCATCCAAAGCAAGGCCCCTCTGAGATCTGAGGTGCAGACAGGGTGTCTCTACCTCCAGATTTGTCTCTCCTTGAATCAAACCAGCAAAAGCCAGATGCAGGAAACTTTGGGACTGCCACCACAGTGCTCTCTGCAGCATGCTTATAAGTCACTGAAGCAAGAGGATTGGACAGGGACGCTGGCAGAATCAGGCAAGACCTCTGATTCACATGTTCAGCCAAATGTGCCAGGTTAGGAGGAGTGGCTTATCAGCCTTATGGCACCAATAATCAGCATCTATGGGTGCAACTACCCAGGCAGGCAGAGCCTGGAAATTGGCTGGAATGACAGCAGCTTCATCTTCTCTAAAGAGTCAGTATGGGACTGGGGCACACGAGCTTTTATCTTCTGCAAGGCAGCCAAAATGCAATAATCCTTCTTTTGACTGCAGTAAGCTGGTTGTCCTCTATATCCTTTAGCCTCTCAGTGTTTCTTGCACAACATCACTTTGCTCATAAAGCTCTGGAAAAGCTGGATTTTAAGCCCAATTCTGATCTCACTTATTCTGGCGTTATTCAGGAGTAACTACAGTTTTACTTACAGAAGATCAAAATCAGTCCAGTTCCTTTTAACTGGGCAAAATTTGTGGTCTGCAAAAAGAAAAAAATAATTGAAGATGTGAACAATAGAGCCAGCTGAAAAAGAAGATTTTTTTTTTCTTTTCTAAAGTTCAGTATTTTTTGGCTAGCTTTTTAACGAATTGAAAAAATAGTTTTGTGGGGAAAAAAAATCACACAGTAACTAGACATTTGGCATTGTGCTTCAAAATTTTATAGAATAAAACAAAAACTGGAAAATTCCCATCAGCTGAAAATAGTACTGATGCTGTCTCCAGGGGCAACTTGTATTATAAGACAGAATATGGCAATGCTAGGATGTGTGATTTCACCAATTAAAGAGCACTAACTAAACTCCATTGAGTCATGTCAAGTGGATATCCAGAAAACAGAGCTGAAAAGCATTGCTCTTTCCTCATCCCATTGTGGAAGGTCACTGCTGAGGAAGAGCATCCATCAGACAAGCTTTTCGTACACAAGCCTGGACCTCTAACACCACCACACTCAGCAAGCTACAAAGCAACCAGAAGCTCAAAAATCCCCTCAGAGGTCAGCATCAAGCTGACCCACAGGTCCAGTTTCAATGCCCACAGCACCTAGGATCCCCTGAGGTCTGAACCCTCCTTTGTTCTTTGTGGTCCCTTGGGGCTGCTGGCCCCTCAGTAGCTTGCCAGGATGCATGCAGAACACGTGGCATCCTGACAGCACAGCCAGTGAACTGGGAAACTGTTGACATGGTGCCTTGCCTATGTCTTCATGGTGGGAGAAGACAAGCAGAGGCAACACCAGGAACTGTTTTGGTGAGTACTGGGCCAGGTTAACTGCGTATGTGATCATAGAGGCTTAAACTGAGGTCTTGTCATGGTTATAAAATATGGCTGCAAAGCATGAAAACTCCTAGAAACAAAGATATTTAGGGATTTCACATATTACAGTCCAGTGCTGTGCAGTGAGAGTCACTGGGTTTAGTAAACAACAGCATTCAGCCCTTCCAAGCACATTAAAGAAAGTCCCAAAGAGGCTAAAATCTTGATTTCTTCAATAAAAATATTCCAAGGGGTTTTGATCAAGGATCCTGGCAGATGCTGGGAGCATGCTGGTTCTGCAGCAACACTCAGTAGTGTGTCTGTGGGAGCCAGCAGCAGGAGAGGTCCTCTGCAAGGGAAGGCAAATGTGGGTACCCTTCTGACAAGTGCCCTCAAACTGGGGATGCCCAGTCAAGGTAGCCATAAGAATCTGGATAAAGTATTAGTATATAAAACCACAAACCCCAGAGCCAGGAAGCCTCATTGTTTTCCTTTCAACCTGAGTGGTTCAGACACATTAAGCTGATAAAGATCTGCCCAGAAAGAAAAGGCCTTTCTGTGTTTTCCATCATGAAGCAGAGCCTCTGGGGTGACACTCTATAAGCCCATGCTACAATCTGCATCAGGACTGAGGAGCATCAGCAGAAGGTGCATGGTGTGTTTGTTATCTCACACTTCTTAACCCTTCTGGTTCAAAAAGGAACTGCTGGGGCTTTAGGTCAACTGCTGGACCAGTACACAGCACTGGTAAGTGATGTGGTGTCACTGTGCTTCGCCACTGCTTTAGAGATCAGATAGCATACCTGAGTCCACAGAAGTGTGTGTACTTTATCCACAAACAAGATTTAGGGAGACACTGTGTCATATAACAAGTTATTTAACTCTATTAGCAAATCCATCACTCTTTAGGCCTATAAAGCCCATACAGACCACATACATGTGATCTACAAGTGTAGCAGTAATTTACATTGTTTTCTTTAGCAACAAGTTTTACTTCTCTACTTAATTTCTGGTACACCAACGTCTTTCAGAAGGGGTCAGGTAGACCAATTTTTTTTTTAATTTTTTTTTTTTTTTTAACTTAATCTAAGCTTTTATTATACTCCTTACTAAGTGCTGGCCTGCTTCACCAATACATTCTGCTCATTCAGTGGTTCTTGATCCTCTTCGAGGCCAGCAGCAATACCTAAAGATTAATCCATTAAAGGCAGCACCCCACTCTGCAAACTGGGATTACTGCAAGAGATGCCCTGGCACCTTGTGCCTGTGAGCACTGCTGGAGGTCTCCAGTACCTGCTACCTTATATCAAAGCAAGGTGATTATTGTTATTGAACAATCACATGGATGTTGAAGTGATCACCTGTCATGAAGGTAACCCTGGGTATGGGCCAGGTCCTTCACCACCTGTAATGATGCAGGAGACCAGGCTCCCATTCCTCTGGTGTGCATCCGTGTGTTTGCACTCTACAGATCAAACCCTGAAACTACCGACTTTCTAAATTGAGAGTAAGCTTTCTGATCTTGTTTGCCACTCTTGAAATCTGCTTTCTAAAGCATCGATGGCAACATGTACTGCATGGAAAGCAGAACCAGAAACTCCTACACCAACCTGCGTCTTGATGTAGATCCATGGCTTGTCATTTGAATAGCTGAGGTCAGCAGGAGTCATGTGAGCAGCTGCACCAGAGTAGCCTGAAAACACCCAGCACCTCC
Organism: Phaethornis superciliosus; assembly: GCA_023637945.1. Taxonomy (NCBI): domain Eukaryota; kingdom Metazoa; phylum Chordata; class Aves; order Apodiformes; family Trochilidae; genus Phaethornis; species Phaethornis superciliosus. The sequence goes on from JAJQWJ010000002.1 coordinate 91,597,265, forward strand.
TGCTCCCAGGGGCACCTCCCTGATGAAAAGTTGACTTTGCTCTCAAAGACAAGAAGGGACAGTAAAATGGTGCCAGGCTTCCCCCCCATGGCTTCTCTGCCCAAGCCAGACTGTTCCATTGGAAAATTAGAGGAAAGAAGACCTTTTTTATATACCCATCTGTGCAGACTCATCTTGGGAGTCAGGCAGAATTTGCTCCCTCCCACACACTGCTGCCACTCTGCAGCCTCCACACTGGAGCCCCTGAGGGGCGACTGTACCTCTGTCCCTCCCATGTTGCTGGATAAAGAAACCATCATAAACCTCCTTTAATCACTGACTGGCACCTGCCAGAAGGAGGGTGATGGGCTGTCTCCCTGGGACATGTCCCAGGAGGACAGCAGCACAGGGTTTGTTTCCACAGGTGCACTGAAGTGTGGCTGTTCTCAACCCACACCTTCTCATGGCCCACATGGCCCACACTCTCCCCAGGGGCTGTGCTGTAGTCAGTCTCCCTGTACCTGGCCCACAATGTTGCCAGGAAGAAGAGTCCATGGTTCCTGCTGCCTTGCCAGCAACCAGGTTAATTCCATGTGTTGCTTTTCCTCCTCTTGTCTACCTCTCCTCTTCACACCCAACACATTTTTTTTTTGCAACACCGTTACCACCACTAAATTATGGAGTTACCAAGGATTTGGCACAAGCCATGGCAGGGTTGGAGCCTTGTTGAGGGCAGGGCAAGGTGATTGCTATGGGTCAGAGGCTTGGCGCCCCTTTTGTGGCACTGCCTGTCCAGCACTGGGAGCAGATAACATTTAGCTGGCGAGGTGAATCATGATGTCACTTGAGCTAAAGCCCTCTGTCCCCTCTGCACATGCAGCCACCATCTCTACCTCTTGCTTCCTGGTACTTTCCAAGGATCTTGCCCTGGATGGGAGCCATCCTGGTATGCCAGTGGGGCAGACAGGGTTAAAAACCAGAGGAGTGGCTGTCTGTGAATGAGGTAGGTGGAAAGCAGGAGAGTAACTCATTCAATATGCCAAAAAGTGCATGCTCAGTTTAGTGTCATCATCTGACTAGGGCCAATCTGTTTTATAGAATAAAATATATAAGATGCTTTGAAAAAAAATAAAAAAATAAAAAGAAGATTTCTGGGAAGATGAGAGCAATGGGCTGGATCAGCTTAGCCCAGGCAGGAGCCCTGGAAGGGGGCCAGGGAGGCAGGAAAGATCTATGAGGAATTTCCTGCAAAGAAACCATTCAAGAAATTGGACAGGAGCAGTATGCATGCAGGATGCCTGTGTGGCTCTCCTTGGGTGGAGGGAGAGCCATCCTCTGGGAAAGCAGCCCAGCCCAGAGGCTTGGAGGCAAGTGAGGGAGAAAGAAGGTGCAGTTTGGATCAACCTGGCTCAGAATAATATGTAGTTTATGTTCTTTAAGGAGAAAATAATAAAAACAAGAGAAGTAGAGCAATACATTTTGTGTTGGAGTAAATGTCATTTTTCCTGCTAAAACCAAACCAAATCAGACCAGAAAACCCCCAAACTTTGCAGTTAAAAAATTCCTGCCAAGTACTGAAGTATTTTTCCCCCACCATGAAAATCAGTTTGCAAATGTAACTAGTGCAGGGCCTAAAAATGCATCTGAAAATGCAGAGTCTGTTCTTCTGAGACCTCTTGCTGTGTCAGACAAACTTTCAGCTGCCAAGTCCCCACGCACTCAGCCCTCTCAGTCGGAGGGTCCTGGAGCTGGAAGAAACCACCTTGAGGAAGCCATGAGAGTGACACCAGCAGGAGGTAAATCCATGCTCAATTTGGGTGCCAAGGGCATGTGTTGGCCACGTAGAGGGAACGCCCCAGCAGAGAGCGTGATGGCCAAGGGAGATACCTGAAAGTACAGTGCATGACTGCCCAATTGAGCAACTGATCCCACTGGAGCAGCTACAGACCAGTGGAGTCCAGTCACTGAACTTGCCATCAGGCTAAGAGTAAGCCCTGGACTAGGACAGCTCTGCCACTGATACCCACTGTCAGTGTTTATGTTATTTTCCACTCAGAAACCACCTGTCAGTGGTGCTGGAAAAAGGCAGGGTACAGGACCTGTGGGTGCAAAACTAATTCAGAAGAGGTGCTGCAAACTGATGCTAATGGCATTTTTTTGGAAACTCTTTTCCCGAGCTGAAAAAAAAAAAAAAGGATTTCCTAAAACGGCTGAAGATTAATTTGCCACATCTGCAGCGTGGTTTTTGTGTTGCCTGTCCCTGAAAGTACCTAAGGAAGCACTACAGTCAGCAACTTTTCAGTTTAAATGACAAAAGCTAATGTGCCCATGGGCAACATCAAGTACCAGGTACAGACTCCTTAAATCCTGAAAACACAGCCATTCAAACTGTTAAAGCTCCACAAGTTTGCACAGTCCAAAAATACAGCCTCTTTGGCAAAAAAAAGTGCTAGTTTTGGAATCAAGAATGGTTTGTAATTAAAGCCAACAGTATAAGAATCTGTAACTGATCTGCTCTGAACAAAGTATTTGGCTACCTGAAAAGAAGACAGTCAGAATTTTTTTATTTTTTTTTTTTAAAGGCTCAAAGAAGAAAAACATTAACTTGCTGAGAAAGAGGAAACAATATTGGCAAATTAAAACAGGCAAACACTTGATACTGGGCAAGCATTTGCAAAGATGGAGAAGATGGGTCTTGCTTTAGTTTGACAATCCAATCATTGCTTATGACAAAATTAGACCAGTTCTTTAACAAACAGATACAGAAACTAAGATGTGCCATCGACCTTAACACTCTTTTACAATATACTTGATGAGAGAAATTTTGTTTTATTTTACTGAGATAAATGTATTAGACTTACAGTAATGGATGCAACAAAATTACACACATGGTGAAGGAAAGCTTAGCTTCAAGTCAGTACAGCTCTGTCCAAGAAACTTAACTTCTTGAGTTTGTGATTTTCAGCTGGAAAGGAAAAATATGAAAGGCATGACTCCAGCAATGCTATTTAGTCAAGCAGTACCAGATGGATATGTGGGATTCACCTTCTGATTTGGTTGTGAATGAAAAGAGTCAGCTAGGATACTGATAAAGGTTATTTCTGCCTAATGAAGTTTGGACAAGATGTGGTTAATATAGTTGTGCTTGGGTCTCCTGTGCTTTGAGGAGGGGATATGTGAAAATGAGAAAAGAAAGCTTGGTGGAAGCCAGGTAGCAGAGTGACCAAAGTGTACAGCGTGGGTAAATTCAATTTGTGGCCAGACATTTTGCCTTGGTAAAAAAAGATGCCACCATCTCCAGGAGACATGGGGAATTTATGAATGAGTTATCTTTATTTTCCTTTTTCCAGGAATCTCAACAATATGGGTCATGCTGTACACAAGGAGTAAATATCACTATTTCCACTCTCCAGAAAGAGAAGCAGAGAAAGATCATTTTGACTGTAAAGAGATGGGCCGTATCTGGGTTTTAACGGGGTTGGATCATCTGCCTCTCCTTAAATTGCAGGGGATTTGGAAGCAGCCCCAGAGAGCCTCTGGACAGGGCCTGTGACAGTCTTCGGGACAGTGAGGAGAATGGGATTCCCTCTGCTCACAGGAAGAGAAATCCAAGGAAGAGAAAAGTCTTCATTGAACAATGGCTTCAATGTGTACTTATGCTTCCTTTTTCTTGAATTTTTGAAACATGCTTACCTAAATCAGGACACTGTGGTAGGCACGTTGTTGTACTTACTTTAGAATCATAGAATGGCTAGGGTTGGAAGGGACCTTAAAGATCTAGATCCAACCCCCCCTCCATGGCAGGGACACCTCCCACTCAAGCAGGCTGCTCAAAGCCCCATCCAACCTGGCCCTGAGCACTTCCAGGGAAGGGGCAGCCACAACTTCCCTGGGCAACTTTTTCCAGTGTCTCACCACCCTCACAAGAAAGAATTTCTTTCTAATGTCTAACCTGTATCTCCCCTCATCACATTTTAAACCATTTCCCCTTGTCCTCTCCAGAAAAAGGAAAGAAACACACGTTTCTCCAGCACTTCTGTATGATTTGGCCCATCAGATGTCACACCTTGCAACCTACAACCGCACCACCTCATGAAGCACTTAGAAATCCAAACCTGTGTTCAGCCCACCTTTGACTAAGCTGAAATGCTCCTGTTGCCCTTTGTCTTTCCAGGTAGGAGCACCAGGGGCACTGGGAGTGGGACACCTCATATACCCATTTATATGGTCCTCCATACAACTCCATCAGACATATGTAGTTCATGGCAAGCCATCCCCTTCTGCCAGTCTGTGGGCAACCCTCCCCTCACAGGGCTACCAAAGGCTCCAGACTAACCAAAATGTATCCTGTATCTACCACACAGAAGACCACAGCTCCAAAGCCTACCCCTAGCAACCTGTGCATTTCAGAGATAGTTCAGGGAGAGCAAAAGAACCTACTGTCCAAGTAATATATACAGAAGCCAGTACTTTTTTGCAATATTAATAAAGCAGCTTGTTTCACCACTTAAAATTCACCCAGAGAGAACTATGCATCCCTGACAGAAGTATTTCTTAACATCCCTATAAGGACTATACTGTAAATTCAAAGCATTGTGGGGTTTTTTGTTTTGTTTTTTTTTTTTTCAAAAAAAAAGGTTGATGAAAACCGTTTCCATAAACTGACAGCAACAACCATAACACATGTACAAAAACAAGACAGCAGTCTCATACAGGAAATATTACTGCTTTCCTTTTTATTTTATGAATACATATACAAGAGATGCATAATCTTCCATTATCCAGGCTTAAAAGTAACAGGTTTTTGTTGGTTGTTTTTTTTTGTTTCTCCCCAAAACAGCTTAAAGAGGAAAATAAAATTAAGGATGAAGGAGGTACAACATGACCAAATCATACAGTTGAAAACCTTGCTAAAATTACTACTGAAATGTGAACATGTGGAGAGTTTGTCTTTGTGTATCATCCTGTATCATGAAAGCTTCACCCAAGGTATTTATGTATATGAATAAAGTAATGCTTTGGCATAACCTGAGATTCTTCCATGCACACTTTGTTGACATTTCTGAAATACTGAGACAGTAAAATCTTAGAATTATATCACATATTATCTTGTCTCTGTGGCAGCAATGTCTTTAAATGGAGGGGGGAAATAAAGAAGAGTCTGTTGACAAGAGACTTTACTTCCATACTAAGATGGTTATATTAGCAGAATGCAGCAGGATGCAAACAGCTTCAAATAGAAGAGATAGAGATATATATTTATATATATGTATATAATGTAAAAATTCTTATTTTATATGACAAAAGAATAGTTTTCAAGATAACATAAAATGAATCACTCTAAGACTAGCTTCCAGCAAAACATTTTGCTTTATTGAATCTATTTTCTAGCTACAAGTCAAGCTGACATCTGTCAAGCTTTTTAGCTTTTCATTTGGCAGTCTATAAGAAATGTTTCATGCACTGTCTACAATGCTAAATAAAGGTTAAATAACTGGGATTAAACAGGTTAAACAGACTACTATAATGACAAATAACAACATATGTACATATAGCCATATTATATTCTCATGTCTTCACAGTAATGTGCAAATATGACAAATATGGCTTTAATTTTTTCCTAAAGAAAGTAAGACATCAGTATACAGAATAATGTTTTAAAACGCTTAGGAGGATTTCACCTTTTTGTGAAACCTGTTCAATCTTCATTGCATCAGGGTTATGGAGCCACCTCAGCATGGAAGTGTAGTTCAGGTGTTATTCCAGAAGGGGGCACAGATTCCTAAGGCACAATATTAATGTTAATACATCTTTAATTTAAGTCATGCTATTTTATTTTAGTTTTGTTTTTAGTTTTTTGGTTATATGAAGTAGTAGGTCGTTGCTAGGCATATATAATAAGCAGTTGACTGTAAAAAATAACAATTTTAAAGGCTACACTACATGCCTACCTGTAGTTCCAAAAATATTAGCTAATGTGAAAACACACTATCCAGCGCTGCATATTAAAGCTTTGTGGGTTTTTGGTAATATTCTTTTTAATACAAGTATCACAGAGTTATAAGGCTTCTGCGGAATAATAACATTATAACTGAACAAATATTTTACATTCTTCCATAATGGTATTTACAGTTACTATGACTATTTTGTCATTTGGTAAGCAACATGTATCTTGTATGCATTCTTCTTGCCTATCTAAAGTGCCTGCTTAACTGTATGAGGAAAGAAAATGCATACCTGCCTTAGGTGCAACAAACCTTCACAAGAAGTAGATGAAATATCTGTTGTGGATCTGAAATGCATTCTCAGAACTTGAAATTATTGCTAAATCCAGTGCCCTCACTAGGCAATCATCTATATTATTTGTCATATATAAATATATGCATATATACTAGTATGTATGTACATGCATACACATTCATCTACCATGTGATAGATTTCAATTTTTTGTCCATCAACCTTTTTTAGTTTGTGCTATTTAACTCACTTGTGCTATGACTGAAGCCAGATTAAAATCAAAATCTTAACATGCTGCTACTAACAATCCTATGATTAATTAGCACATAATCAAGACAATACACAAAACAAAACTGAGATGACAAATAGAGAGGCTTTTGAAATGCACTGAGAATAAGGCAACAGGCTGTACATCACAGCAGAGGAAAAGATGAAGAAATTATTGAATTCATAAACGCGTTTTACTGGAGTAGGGATTGCTCTCCCTACTTTGCTGCAGATTCCTATGTTTTTTTTTTCCAAATACCACTGCAGAATGCAAACTCTACAGTTTCTGTACCTACCAACACTGATAGTAAATTCAAAGCTTATTAAAATGCCCTGATGCCACAGCTTGGTAAAATAAGGCACTTCCAGGGCTGTACTCCAGCGATGCCATGCAAAAAAAGATCAGTGTTGGGAAGAAGCAGTCAGATTTTGATGAATTTCCTAGTTTTGTCCCATGAAATGTGCCATCTTGAAGCATACTTCCTTCTCTCCCTTTTGAGATGATTTTCTTTAAAGAAGCTGTTTTATCAGTTGAAGTTGAGAAGTTACTTCTTCAGAAGCAAGAGGTAAATCTTCAGTTCCTGACATTCAGTAAGGTGGAAGATCAGAGTGGTACCAGACAATGTCTTCAGTTTATTCAGAGCTGACACACCAGTTAAGTCAAAAGTGTGTGTGGGGTTCATACTAGGCCAGTATTGAAAGCTATGAATGGACATTGGTACTGGAAAGGTCATTCCTTATAATTTCATTTACTGCAAAGAAAGAAGACAAGAGAAAAGGAATCAATTAGCATGTCACTGCTTCAGGCAGGGTTCTTCAGTACATGGGCCCCCCAAAACTTGCATCGGTTCCTTGATGACATCAGTACAGCTCTGATCAGTAAGCGTGACATCATGAGATAGCTAGTACAGGCTGATCACAGTGCAAAACAGCACAATTAACCAAGGTTATCAACATGCTAAGTACTGTGTAACACCAGACATGACAAGAACAGCAGCATCCCGGGTCCTTGATTACATCAAACATATTTAACATTTCAAATCAGTGACAGATAAAACATTTCATTTGCTCAAGAACTGGCTTGCAAATGTAAAGCAAAGAGAACCAACAAAAATCTTAGAATAAGGCACCCTTTCAATAAACGTCACTATATGGAAAGTATGTTCAACAAGGTGGATGCTGATGGCAGAAAGCTGCCAGCCCCTGAGCCTGGGTATATGCAGCTGTGATGCCTAGATATAGACTACAACTTCATGTGCTGACTTTTCCACTGTAGGATGATACCAGGAAAAAAAAAAAAAAAAAAAAAAAAAGAAGAGAAGAAACTGTTGTGTGCTTGCCCATTCCCTGGAGCTGGTAACACATATATACACCTTTCTCTCATGTGACCAACATGCTGGACACACAGTCTTTGCCCCTACTGCACAGAAAAGATAACCAAAGTCTACTGTTTCTGCATCAGGCAGTCAGACTGCATCTCCACTGATAAAGTGTTTATTCTTTATTCACAAGTCTTCATTCATTCTTTTCCCCCTCCCCAGAAGGTCATCAAGCAATACAGTTTCTCACACTCCGATTATGTCCATTTATCAGCTTGTGATTTTTGGCAGATGGACAGGAAATGACTGAGCCTGGCGAAGACCATCTACAGTGGTCTACACAACATTCCTTTTATTTCCACTCCACCTCCCTGCAGCGACTGCATGAAGATAGACAAAATGTCATCAGTAGGGCTATCCCTGCTTCTGAGCTTCCCTAACACTGCTGGCAGTGGGAAACACATGCCCACATCATGGAAGCACCACTGACAAGCCCACATTTTCCTTTCCTCGTGGGCTGTTGTTCACAGTCACCATGATAACTTCATGTGTTTACTGGAAAAGACCAAGCCCATCTAAAATCAACTTCCTGAAGCAATTAGCTGGGGTGGGATTTTTTTTGTTTGTTGTGTTTTTTTTTTCTGCAGACTAATTGCACTTTTAGTAACTGCAACACATGAATCAGTCAGGATTTGTGTCATAGGTCCTGGCCTCTGAAACCACTTATACCAATGGATACTCACATCATACTTCAGAAAGGAAATACCAGTTGTATTTGTGACTACTTATTTATGGCAGCAAACTAAGAGCAGTATGGAAATAAGAATAAAAAGCAGTAGTTTTTCTTGAGGACGCTGTGGAGTTCATCTTTAATATTGCCAAACTGCAGAAGCAAATTCAATCAGCAAACCTGGCTCTGTGACAAAGACTGCTCCACTTACATCTGAAGACAGAAAAACGTGCTACTCCATTTACATGCTGTAGACTCCAAACAGCTTTTGGGGCTGAGTACCTGCCTTGAACTCAAACAGTGCACTTCTGTGGGAGGATTTTTCCATGGTGCTTTTGTAAAGATAGTTTCTTTGATAAGCTTTTCAAGGGAACATTTGGTATACAGCAAAAACACATTATGATATCTTGGTGTTGAACATGACAATTAAAAATACATCTTCATACGGGCCACAATGTCACAATTTTGATAACCTTCCCTCAAAGTTTCTGTTACAGCAAATAAAAGTTAAGATACTACACAAGATAATTCTTGATGCTTGTACAGGTAGTGCTTAGAAACACTGAATTCTTCTGTAAAATGTGAATTTAACTATTGCTGGTATTTCACAGATGGGGATGGAAAGGTGAAAGAGCTGAGGAGCTCCCCACCTCAGTCAGGATTAGCGCTCAGGTATCTCAAATATCAGACTAATGCTGAGGTACTCTTGTTTGCTTTGGTCAATAAAACTTTAAAAAATAACATCCCTCATCCTGTGAGCCCCAGCTTTCCCACATTAAAGTACTTGGTTACTAAGCATTTTAGAAGCAACTTCAGGACACAAAGGTCTAAGAGGCAAAGGTCAATCTCTAAAATCAGCTGGACACTCAAAACTGCCTTTTCCAGCCACATTAGGTACCCATACCCTCAGCTGAATCCTGTGTCACTCAGGTGCTGTGGGACATATGACTTACACTAGGGATGATGTGATTTTTCCCTTTAGCTGGGAGACCATCTCTCCTTGGCTCTGCCCATGAGATCACTGCAGTCCTTTGGTCACACTCTCTCCAGCTCTCAGGAGACAAACCAATCTGATCCCATATGAAATCACTTGTAAGTTTGTTATTGACAAATTTTGTTATTGTATCAACAGGATAGATATCACACCTCGGGCTTAACTGCTCATTTTTATTACATGTTACTTTCTTAACAAAGGTGGACTGCTGCTACCTTCTTGAGTGGCGCTCAAGTCCACTGGCCTGGTGTTGTAGCATCCACCTGAGAGCTGTTCAACAACAGCCACTACACAATGTCAGCACGGACTCACTAGCTGAGCCCCAACCAAAGTGCATCCACTGCCACTTGATCTCACAATCAAATGGGGCCAAACTTGCCAAAAGGTCATTCAACATCCCTCTCATCCATGGCAAACAACGGACGGTGGCTCAGACAAAGGTCTCTTAATTTCACTGTCAATTGTTCCCCTTTACCCATTGCAGTGCTGAAAATGCAAAAATCCCCAGTAACACAGTGGAAAAAACCTACAGAGAGGGACAAGTGTGTAAGCACAAGGCTCCCAGTACGTGATCTGTCAAAGCAGCCAACCTTGTAGAGACAGACTGCTAGCAGAGAGGACGAAACACAAGAGCTGAAAGGGGAAGTGTGCTGAGAGCAGGCTTTCCCACCCTGCCCACAAAGGCACCTGAGGCTGGAAGGAAAATCCTCTGGTGGATGGGAACTGGGGGAAAAACAGGTGGCAAGCACACGTGAAGTGTGTAGGGGATACTTGCTGAGCTCAGTTAGAAGGATGCTCCCCACAGCCCCCAGATGCACTCTCATGAATATGCTCCTTTTCCCCTCCATGTCTCAGAGGCAGGTGATGCAGTTTTGAGTCAGTCAAAATAACATGAAAACATGGATTACATTTCTCAATTAATCTGAAATGTCTTTGGCATCCACATTTTTTTTCCAAATTTCTAGAAGAATTTGCTTCTTTTAATACTCCAAAAGATATTAATATTTTGTTGCCCATGAGGAAGTGTTCTATTTTTGAAGAAGGTTTTGGAATGTTTTGTTTGAGTTAAAACTTGAGTTAAAACTGATTTTTTTTTCTTTTGGCAAGAAAGCATCAAATATTCTTGTTGTAAGTTGACCCAAGATGGTCCTTCCCAACAGCACATCAAAAATTCCATCTGAAGTATTCTGCTGAAGTGCTCTGTAGGTTGGTCTGTACCAGTGTTGCATCTAACACAACAGCCAGTAGTGAACTCTTTGGGAAAGAGCATAGAAACCAGGCACATCTCCAGTGAAGCCTTCTCAGTACACTTTTGCTCAGCTGGAAGGCTTTGTGAGAAAGAGGAGGACTGCGCCCTTGTTTCTAGTGAACTTTGATGAATTTACTTCTATAAATTTTCTAACAACCTTCTGAAGCTGTTTTGGCATTCACAGCTTCCTGCAGCAAGAGATTCCACAGTCTGAGGATGTGCTAGTGAAAGAAAATTTTTTTCCCATTATTTTAAATCTTTCTCTTTTTTTCGTTATAATTTCATTCATGTGTCGTGTGAATAAGCTGACTTCCCTCTTCACCATCTCCTTTGCCATTCATCATGCTCCTTCCCTTTAGCATCCACTGGGCTCCACTTGGTCCTGTAGGACCACTGCAGAACTCCCTGAAGAGGTAAAATATACTGCCCATGCAGAAAAAATAATTGGTATTTTTCTCTTAGTTCCCAACTTTCTAATAAAGTATTTATTATATAATTGAGGAGAGCCAGATGGTTGCTGCCTGGAATGATGGTGTTTTGGCTTACAAACTTGTTACTACAAGCGAATTGTGTGTGATGCACAGAACAGAGGTATTTTGGCCTGGCTTTGAGCTTCATTCCTAAAGCAAATGCTGGTCTTTGACTCCACTGCTGCTTGGTTATACATCCATTCATGTCTGTAGTACCATTCCAGGGGTAGCTGTGTTTTGAATGTATGCACTATTTTTTTCAAGACAGGTTGCAAAGACTGTAAACTCACTTTAAAACAAATTGAACTGAGTACTCTAAAAGCCTATTTTATAGACAGAACAGATGAGATCCAAATAATTTTCTGGCCTGCTGGAAGCCACAGGTATATAATTTAGGAGCAGATCTAGGATAGCACACGAGATGTCTATTTTCAATGCCTAGATTAGCACATTTCCCTTAAAGCAACAAGTTGATCCTTATCAAATCAAGCAGATGAGTACAATGATTTACAGCTCCTTTGCCATCAGATTTTTTTCACTGTTTTTTCTGCTGGCTTTAAGGAAGGGAGCCACTGTTGCTTTTCTATCTAACACCTACGGTTCCCCACAATGCCCTCCATCAACTGCTATTTTCCATTGTCATGTTCAGCTTTTCCACTGACATAAAATAAAAAAAATAATAGTGATGAGAAATGCAGATACTATGTGACATCTTTACCTGTCAAGGAGTCTGAAAGAGGAACCTTTCCTTTGCTAAACAGCAGATGCCACAGTAGCAGGATGTGGTGAGCTGTTATACCACATTTTAGTTTAATAAGGAGTTTTGTCTTCTTGTATTAGATTTTATTTTTAAATGGCCTAGCAATGGAAATTTTTGCTTTACTAATTAGCAAAATCAGTGTCTTACCAATACAACAGTTTGGGATAATGAACAGAACAGGACAACTGGACATACCCGAACAAATAAGGCTTCCATGGATTCCATCAACTCGTAAAACTTTAAGTTTATGAAGAATTCTATTTTTCTTGTGTACAACTACTAACATGTATTGGAAGACTTTGTACTCCTCCAGGCAAATGTTTCCAAGAGTCTCAAAAAATGGAAGGTGAGCTGAGAACTATCAGATATGCAATTATAAAGAGATGAGGCTACAGTTGTGGGAGGGAATAGTGCCACTTTGAAAACATATCCCATATTTGTTCATTTGGTTAGCAGAAACATTAAGGCTCCAGTTTCTGGCTGGCTTAATCTGCTGTCTCTTCACACATTGCACACTGAAGGTTGTGGAAGTTGATGACTCTTCTTCAATTGTCTTGAATCCAGTTAAGCAGTGGCCCAGATAGGTTTCTACACAGAGACTGGATAGCAGAGCTGTGGGCTGTATTTACAGTTTTGCCTATTTCTGACTTCTGTCTCTTCCTCACAAGTCAGCTTCACAACCCTGCACTCCTCTCTTTTTTAAAGGCCATGAGTTAAAGCAAAAGGGCACTGAGAAATTTTGAGCAGAGATGACACCTTGTGACTCACTGGATCTGGATCTGTACATGTCCATGTTCCTGTGTAAATAGTGATGGCATCAGCTCAGTTCCTTCAGGATGGTTTTCGGTTTCCTTATCAACAAGAAGAGCCACATGGCATGTCCCAAGACACCCAGGCCTTTAGGGTCCTGTCACTCTTTTTTCCATGGCTGACTTACTAACCTTTGCTTGTTACTTCACGTCCACCTGCAACCACTGGGGACCACCATCCATACCATGAAGCAGAACCAAAGCAGGAGGTTCAGATGCTGTGATGTTCTCTTGCCAAAAAGCAACAAAAGCAATCTGACTGCTGCACATCATGGAAAATACAAGTAATACCAGCTGCATTTTTTAAGCTTCATGTGTGAAATTACACCCAAATTCTGCCACGTTTGGGCAATAATGCTTCATAATTCAAGTGGATGTAACTGCCCAAGCAATGAGGTGCTATGCTTAGATACCACGTTTGGACTATGTCTGACATGGGTCAAATTGCACAGCTAGGTGTCACATTTGAGCTATCTTCAGAAAAGAGCACCATTTCTGAAGCAAAACTCCCTCGGTTTGGCTCATCCTTTTTGCAGTCCATCAGTATTCAGTAGCTCAGGCCTTACACTGGTACAATTACAGTGACTCCCAGGTCAGGGATGTCTCCACATAGTTCATTGCACAGTGCAGACGTACCCCTAAGTGTTTTGAATTTCCAGTGTTGGCAGCAGATCCCTGCTCATGAGTATGGTGGAGTGGGGACTGTGCTTTCCTCTCCACTGGGCACAGCTCAGACTGCACTGTCACTATTCAGCATTTGAACAGGGACAGGGAAAGATAATCCTGGACTGAGTCTACAAGTTACACACTGGCACCACGCTACCTGTAGTAATGCTTCGTAGTATGACATTCACTTTGAGGTATATAATTACTGCTTCCAGATCTTTCCATCAGCGATGCCACATCTTGTTCCATGAGGCTCATGTGCTCCCGTATGCCCTTCATTTCAGACAAAATGCCACATATTAGCATCACTGAAGAGGATTTCAAAGTTGCAAATGAATGCAGAGGAGGGAGAAATAAAGAAGGAAAAGGTGTTTTTTTCCTTATCTCCATGTACAGATTTTATTTGAAGAGAAAAATGGCTAAATATAGGCACATATACAGAAATTAAAGATATGAAGCTCCTGCTAAAACCACCGTAACATGAGTAAAATCCAACAGTTTTTATCAGGGTACCTACTTCCTCACTACTAATAAGAAACGGTCCATTCTGACACATGAAAACTGCAACAAACAACATAGGGCTATTACTTAAATCAGTGAAAACAACAGGGCTGCCCTAGAGAAATTCGATTTTCTAACATAGTGAGTATTGTCCTGTGAATAAAAAAAAAAAATAAAAAATCAGAAAATAGTGATAAAAATTCCTGAGCTGCCAGCCTGTAATGCAAAACTATATATCACATTAAAGCTTACTGAATGAAAAAACAAACAAAACAAGTCTTGTGAAGCAATGGAAAATATAACTTCACATATTCCATAAAGAAGTCAGATCTTGTGTTACCTCAGATGTCCTGGATGTGTTTAAACCTAAAACTTATTTTTATCTGTTTAATCATAATAAGATACCACCATAGGGCATGCTATTTTTGTAGAGAGGGAATAGGACAGTGGAGCAAGTGAGTGACAACAAGTAGCAGGTTTAAATAAACCATGATCCTCCCATATGAACACGGGCTTGGCATGATGGATGGTATTGTGGTGCATGACAGCCTTTAACGTAGTCATTTTCCTGCCTGCTCTACCCTCTGCCTTATTTGTCTCAGCAACTCCAAAAAATGCAGTATCTCCCACAGTGGTTGCCCTGTGGAAGGCTAATGGGAAAAGTTACTTGCTGCAGCGTGATGACAGCACTGTAGCAGTAATTTTACCAGGGTTCTTGACTACGTGCCCAGACTAAATGAGTCTCATCATACCACACCAGAACTTTGATTGGTTTCATTTCTCCCATATGCAAATCCAGGAAAGTCCTGCATCTCTTGCTCTGCAAATACTTAGGGATGAATTCCCCAGCTACTGGGAATTAGCACAGGAATCAGCAGAGCCACAGTGATTCCCAGCAGACTGGGGTCTAAACTTTAATTTCAATCTGAGGATGGCTGTGCTAAACCTGGTTTAGCTTTTATAACAAAGAATCAGAAAGTCAACAGGGATTTTCAGTAGCCCTCACTGAGGCCAATCTTGCCTGGAGTGGCTGTGTCTGGACTGCACAGAGGCTTCAGGATCTGCTCTGCTATGATACAATACACATTTAACACACACAGACACATATGCATGAGGGCAGGTCTGGGGAACGGACAAATAAACCACAATTTAACCAAAATTATGTGTTTATGTTCCTAGGAGAAACTGTAAGGGAAACAAAGCAGACATATTTTAAATTTTACACAAAATTTCCACAACAAAAGAACTACTCAAATGCCACCTAAGTCAGCCAAAACCTGAGGTTGGTACTGCTGGAAGGCTTTTGGGTACCAGTCAGTAAAGAATAAGCAAGTACATACACTGCTTTGCTAGAGACACCAAAAATTAGCCCCCACCATAAGTCATACACTAATACAAATGGATCTTGGTGATCAGCTTTACTTTCCAGTTTAGTGCCCAAAGGTAAAATAGCGCTGTCAGACTCCAACATTCAAAACTCGTGAATCATGCCCCAAAGCATGACAACAGTAGATTCAAAATAAATTAAAAGCACTTCTGCATTAGCTCGTGTTTTAGCCTCCAGATCTCTCTGGCAGTATTTATTAAACCCTGAAATGTAACAGAAACGGAAAGTTCCTTTTTTTTCCTTTTTATTCTCACATTTTTGCTCCTATCCCATAAGGTTTACTGTTTTACTGTTCCTCACTACTGCCAGTCAACTGCAGCTTGAACACCTTTTGAAACATGGGGCTCTCAAAGCATCTCACAGATAGAAAAGCAAGATTAAAGCCCACCTGAGGATCCCAAGGGCTGGCAGCTCCTGAAGCTTACAAATAGTCAGTGGGAGAGAGGGAGAGGCTCTGGTCCATGCTGCAAAGCCATCAGTCCAATGCTGGAGGCTGCTACTTGGGGACCTCCTGCCCAAGGAGCCTCCTGTGTGCACACAGCACCAGTGATTTCTGCTGGTAGCTGGCACCAGCCTTTTGGACCTCAGATGGCAATTGCATGGCAGTGCAGAACTTTCAACACTGTGCAAGAAAGGGTTTCCTCACATGCTGGAAAAGTGACAGATTAACTTTAGAAGAAAAGCTAATCCTTCTGGGTTTACTGAAGGAAAAAGGGGAGCAATATAGAATCCATACTCTCTATGACTTACTGATTTTTAAAAAAAAGATTAAAAAAAAGTTTAGAAAAAGCCAAGTAAGACTGAATTGCTCTATCGATTACAGAATTATTAATCTTTTTAAAAGCTTTTCCAACATAGCACATAATGAGCAATTCATCAAAGCATATGAGGTGCCAAAGAAGTTGCATTCAATATAAAGGGGTCATTAAGTTTCTTGTAATTGCACATTACTGAAGCTTTTGTTAGTTCTAAATCAAATCAATGGGATGTGCATGTATGCTCTTTAATTGACTTTATGTATTAATAGTGTTGCCCCTAGTGATCATCTGGAATCCTCCAAAATGAACCACCTTGTGCTGCTGTTTGTAAAAAAGCAGCTCATGTGCAGCTGGGCATATCAAATAAAGAAAAGAAATAATGAATGGAAAAGAGAAAGAAGCACTCTGGGTCACACAGGAGTATTTGCTGAGCGCCCTTTACTTTCCATGGCAGGGAATGGTCAAGAGACTCAGCTCTTCTTCCTCTCAACCAGCTTCAAAGTCTGATGGGCTTCAGTAGGAGTGACATTGGATCTCAACACTAAAAGTACCCTGTAGATAGGCAGAAACAGGGTCTCTGATCTTGCCTTATTATCACCATAATCATTATCATCATCTCTTTACAAGCCTTTCCTTCAGCAATTCTCAAAGTATGTGCTAAAAAGAAAAGATCAATGCTATTACTAAGAAACAGGGCACCCAGGCAGAGACAACACTAGGATGCTGCCACATATACAATATATGATTTGCATATGTGCTGCTTTGGGGGTTGAGCACTGTTAGGTCGCATTCCCACCTGGGCTGTAATGAAAGTTGAACTTTTTTTGCTAATCCTAAAACATTTAAACCAAAATTATATGCTTATGTTCCTATGAGTATCCATAAGGGAAACAAAACAGATATATTTTACACAAAACTTCCATGTGACAAAAGAACTATGCAAATGCTACCTAAGGCAGTCAAGACCTGAAGCTGATACTGCTGGGAGCTTTGTAGGTACCACTCAGGAAGTGAGTGCATGCACTGCTTTGCTAGAGACATCAAAAATTTGTCCCTCCACCCTAAGTAATACACTAATATAAATGGATAAAAACAAAATCCAGATAAATGGCAGACAAAATGAGAGATGTGAGGTGACTCAGTGAGTGGCCACATGCTGCTCAATGGAAGAGAAAGGTTGGGTGGGGCTAATAAAATCTGTAATGTTTTCGACGAAAGAAATCCACCTATGAGCCTCCTGGGAGCTAGGCTGGAAAAAAATCTGTCTGGCTGGGGGGAATCCTTAAGTGATCAAACACAGATAGTTATCTCCAGCAGTGGGCAAACAAGCAGGACTAGATATAGGGATCTGCACCAGTGGCTTTAAAACAGGCTTCAAAAAACAAATTACGCAGGTTAATTGTCATGCAGTAAATTTGCTTGTGGCATGACGACTTGGTCACCAGCATAATGTGAGCTATATATAATGCCACAGGATCTTATTGTAACCACAGCAGCATCTGTTGCTGAAGAGTGCTGCAGTTAAAAGAGAAATGCACATCCTCTCCATCAGGGCTCCTTGGAGAAGAGCTCTAGCTCTAGCTGGTTAATGATATTCTTGCATTGGTTTTGCATCACACTAACTATACAAGGTAAAGACCTTTTCGTGGCATAAACTGCATCCAATTTGGCTGGGAAGATTTTATCCAAAGGCTGATTTAGTGCAGCCACACTGGAGACATATCAGTGCAGGCTGGCCCATGGTGGGGAAACCATCATCTGGGTGATATTAAGTGTTCTTCCCAGCACAGACACTGTGAAAACCACCATGTCCAGACAGTTCCTAGACCTCAGTACTCCTCAGATGCTAAAACCACCAGCTAATCTCAAATTAGAGTAGCTGGAATAATACCCTTATTTGTACATGTACCCACTGCAACTGAGCTGCAAACATGGCAAAATGTCTTTTCCTCTTTTGCCCTCTCCTACATGCTCTGTTAAGCTGCAAGAATGGCTCCTTAGGCTTGAAAGACAGAGCAATGTCAACAAAAGAAAAACCAGCAGATATGGCTGCAAAAATTCTCTAAGAATCACAGCCGGGCTTCCAGGTAATAAGAAAACTTTCCTCTTGCAGGACAATGTTTGACACAAGAACTGTGCTGAACCTCAGTGCTTTCCACTAGCAAGGAAATTTATTCTGCCCTAAGAATGAAGTATGGCAAACATGCCGACAGCACTAGAAAACAAGGAAAAAGGAACTTGAGAAACACAGGCATACAACACTCATCTCCTAAGCACAGTTAAGGAGCTGAAATTTTATTTAAAATGTTTGCATTACACTTTCCAAGCAACCACTTGAAATGTGTGACAGACTTTTTTTCTGCCTCTTTTTGAGTAATTGGCAGTGTGCTTCCATGGCCTGTGCTGTGATCTGGCAGCACAGCCAAACTCCAGGATGAAATCTGGCCTGCACCTGGAGAGGTAGCCCAGGCAACAAAATGAGTGGAAGAGCTTTAACAGTAACTCAAGAGTAGCTTTAAATTTTTTATTAATGCTACAATGAAAAAAACTGGCTGCTTACGTGAGATTCAGTCAGGTCAAGTCAGCCAGTTCGGATCAGGAGGTGAACACAGAGAGCCAACACAGCAGCTTTGGAAAATCCACACAACTACACATAGCTTGGAAGGAAAAGCATCTCCCAGAAGAGTTCAGCCAGAACATGCAGACCCCGGGACCTAGCTGTGGGCTTACAAATGTGCAACATCTGGCTCAGTCTTTAGAAGCATCCTTGTGACAGGAGGTATGAACATGACCCAGCAAGTGTGCTCAGCTCTCGCTAAAGACCCTGGGAATGCAGCACTTCTCAAGCTGCGGCTCTATGCAAAGTAAAGGATGTTTCACTGATGTGATGAAAGGAGAAAAATTAAATGCAACAAGGGGTTTTGATGAAAGGTTGCACAAATTGATCGCTGTTTGCTCCACACAACAGCTTTTCTTATGCACAGTACCTTGTGCAACACACAATTACATGAAACAAATTACTATCTGCAGTAGCTTCTGTCTAACATTTCTGAAATATTTTCATTCCAAACTGCTTTAAGAGGAAACATTATAAAGAATGGAAACCTGATAATTAATCAGATGGAAACCTCTGTTTCCATTTTACAGAACAGGGGAAAAAAAAAAAAAAAAAAAGAATACCCAACATTAACTTCTAAGTAGAGAAATGAAAGATAAGCAGAGGCCAGAGACCGGAAGCACTTGTGCAGTGTATGCATTTTCCTGCATTTGGACATGATTCTGAAGGGTGGGTCAGACCCCCATTTGCTATTCTCATTCAAAACCACATAAACACCTTACTGGGAAATGGGTATTTATTTTGAAAATTCTATTTTCTTAAAAACTCACAAAATAAATACCTTGACGTTTTTTATTTTCAAAGTACAGACGAAAGGCTCTTCTGGTAAAGACACAAAGCAAATATTTACAGGTGCTGGGGAGACACCATTTCCTCCCTTTAGGCTTCAATCTAGTGTCTACCACATAATTTTATCCATTCAATGATTTTTTTTTCCAGACATCTGCCAAGAGGAAATAACTTTGCTGTACTGGGAGTCTGGGAATCCTAGAAAACAATCTTAAATCTATAAAATAATTGAAGTGCAATTTTACTGAGCTGTTCAGTTCGATTCTGATTTTTATTACAATGTCAACAAGAGTTTAATTTGTTTTAAAGTTCAGGTTCTTAAATCTGAGTGATATACGGTAGTTTACAGCTTGCTGGCAACAGCTACTGTGGAAAAAAAAATGGAAAGTGCATATAAAGGCAGTTCTAAGTTTGACATTGTGAAAGCAGGGAGCAGTGCCAAGAGCAGCAAACAGCATGGCTTTCCCAATCCTGGCTGGCTTTAGGGACTGCTTGCTATTGACATCAGTCGCTATGGGATACATTTCCCTTCTCTAACAAATCTCATCTGGAGCCTGTAATTAAAAAATAAATGTCTCAAAGTGTAATTTCTTTCCCTAAAACATTTGCAGATGTTAACTAGATTGCTAATAGTGTGAGATGTCTGTGGGCAGACATCTTCCTCCTTATCTACTGAGGCAAAGAGGAAGATTTCTTTATTAAAACCAGTTCTAAAGGTAGTATCTTTTCCATGTATACCTTTGTGTATAGAGGAGGCGATGTTTTCTTTTCTAAGCCACTTGCTGAACCAAAAGGTTTGGAGGTGTTTTTCTTCATAGTTTGTTTTTTTTTCCTTTTCTTTGAGAAGTCATTTCCAGGGTTGAAAATTTTTTAAAGTACTCAAAGTGGCTAAAAATGTCTTTTCCTCACATATTTAAGAAGTATCCCATTTGAGCTGTAAAATTATTATAACAATAGTAACGGCAGTAGTAACAATAATAATTATAGTAGAAGTGATGTACGTTGTCTTGCTCTAGTGACTTTCCACAAGTAACTTTGTCTGGCACCCTTTGCTAAGTGCTGCTAAAAACATTTATGGGAGCCCGATGGTAATCTGATCTGATTTAGGGGCACACACCGGACACGAGAGGGGAGAGCATAGAAAAGGGAAGAACTTTTAGAAATGCAAGTCCCTGGGGAGGCCAGAGGGGATTTTCTGCACTGCCAATGGAAGGTCCCGGCAGCAGCACCTGCCAGCCCCGGGCTGCCCACATGCTGGTCCCAGCTCTGCCACTCTAATGGTGTGGAACATCTCTCCCAGCCAAGTGCTCCCTGGCTTGCAGCATGGCCATGTCAAGCATCTCCCTCAGTACCCCACAGAAGGCTAAAACTCTTCTTCCTATTCTTCCTGACACACACAGCCCAGAAACAGTTCTCAATTTGGGCCTTCCCACCACCAACACTCCCCTGTCTCTTTTTTTTTTTTTCTTTTTTTTTTTTTTCCCAGCTTTGATTGGACCCAGACCCTGGGGCAAATCAGAGGAATTTCTAGATTTTTGTGAGCACTGTGAGCTCTCACTGTTTTCCGGTACCTACTTCCTGCCATATCTAAAATAACAGCAGCTGCAGGGGCCTGATAGAGAAGAGCTCCAGGGGACAATTTCTCACAAATGGGGTGGGAAAGAAAAAAAAAAAAAAAAAAGACAGTTATTAGGGAGCCGATAACATACAGAGCCAGCATCAGATTCATTGTTGGAATTGATAGCACGGTAGGCTATGGATGTTGTTGTCAAAAGAAAATAAATGCTGTAAAATAGTCATGGGAATGATAAGTCTCTATGTTCACTGGGATAACAGAGGTAGCTTTATAGCACTTGTCCTATTGTATGGAGTATCATTCCTTGATTAGTTAATGTCTCTGAGGGCCAGATAAGCACAGATGAATGTTCTGCCCTAGAAGCTTTCATGCTTTCTCTTTGTCATGGCTGTCTATGGAAAGATACAACAGAAAGCTATGCACACACAAAGAAGGCCCCATGCTTCAGTGAAAAACTTCACAGAAAATGGAAAATTGTTGAATTTATTCCACTTTCTATGGACAATGTATGATGCAATGTCATCACTGTCTCCCCTTACAGACCACATGAAGGAATATAGCAACTCAAGAGATGTTCAAAATGGCAGAAAGGGACCTTATATATCTCCAAAACAACTACTCAGGAGAGAAATTTCTCTTTCCTACTGGCATAAAGGGGAACAGAAACGAGCATGGTGCATTCACCCAAAATATACTTATACACTATTCAGTGTGCAAGAACATAGGGCTTCTGGAGTTCCCTTTGGCCTAGGGAACCTTGTAACCAACACAAACACCGCTTTAAATACCAGCACAACCAAACAACAGAAGAGAGTTCTTAAAACCTTGCAAGTCAGCGACACTGCATGTACAATGCAGATATTTTAGATTAGTGTATGTGCTGTTAACCTTTACATATCAATATAATATAATAAACTCTTTTAGGGTTACTTTGGGAACTGTAACTTGTGTCTGCATTAACTTTTGGGCCTCTAAATTTTCATCCACTGTTAGAGATTTTAATGCATTTTTTTAAATGCGGGACTTTTAAAAGGAACACTAAGTGATAGATTCTCTTAATTGTAAGTTGGAATATGATCCAAAAAGCAAACAAGACAACAGAAGAATTCCCGTTCACTTAAGTGGGCTTTGCATCACAGCTGTATGAAACAGACATGTAACGGTGGTTTATAAATAAAAGCACAAGGTATGGCACTGATGGCTTGGCAGCAAAGAAACTGTCACTGCATTATAAACATTCCATTTTCTCATTACTCCCTAAAGATTACTGGAAATGTTTTAATGTTGATACATGAAAAAGACAAGTAGATCTGTTCTCTTACTTTGCCTGAATTTTGAAGCATTCACAACTTCTCTGATGCCACCAGAAACTTCTGATTCCTGTCACTGAAAGAGGACAACAACATTTCTGTGCTTACTTCAGTGTGTTGGCTTTACTGCATATGCATACAGTCACAGTTTGGTCCTAGAGTCCTACCCACTTTCTAGGTAACAGTGGGAAATGATACACAGGGTTTTAGTTGCATGTGGTCTTTTCTAGATTGTAAACCATTTATCTAGGCCTAAAAGTCCTTGCTTTGATGAGTACAGAACTCAGCTGACAATTTTTAATTGCTAAAAGAAGATGTTCTTATCTACTTGGTTCTTCCCATCCTCAAAACAGGCTATAAAACAAGAATCATCTTTGGTTCACGTTCAAGTAGTAACAACTAGAATTACACAAACTGGCCAAGTTTAGACAGACTAGACAATATTTTGGCCTAAACTCACAAAGTATAAACTAGGTAAAATATTTTGTTTTTTCAGCCAAAATATCACCCCTGACAATAAAAAGAAAGTGAATTTCTATTTCTGCAAAAGCAGAAACAGTGAGAAAATATGTAGGCATTGCCTAATCCTGTTTTAACCACTGTTATGGCTGTGCTGCACTACATATGCTTTAGAGCAGAACATTCATGGTAAACTGGTTAAGCAATTTGGGGATCAGATTAATCAATCTTCCTTTCAAACTAGACTAGATCAGATCACAGAACGACTCCAATCTGTCACAATTCTCAGCTTTTGTTCAAGAAAGGCGAGTGAAAGTTGGAGACAGGGTAAAGAGCAGCACTGCAATTATTTAGTGACATGTGACTGGAAAGAGTATCACATAGCTACACGGAGCAGTTTGGACTTCAGACACATAGGAAAGAATGGTTTGTTTTATGACACTAATCATAGCCAAGGATTAAGATATTTTGGAAAAGCCCTATTATTTCTCATTCTACAACCAGGATTTCATTACTGGTAAATAATGAATTTTATGAAGTCTATTCACACAAATTAATTTCCTTTCCTGATTTCCACTGGCATGTGAGGTACAGATGCATGATATAAATAAATGCCTGTAAAGGAAAAGGAAAGGAAACACAGAAATGTCTGCTTGTACTTAAAATGGGGTGTTCTCAAATAAGGCTGTAGCTAGAAGACTCTTCCCTGCAACTTACATGTTCATTCTTAAATAAATGGTTTGATGGTCTGAACATGTAGAAACCAATGCAGCTGCACTACATCTAGATGGATATATGCTGACTTATTCTAATTGTCTCTATCAAGTAAAATCAAAGCTAAGTTCTCCCACTATAAGATTTTATTTTTTCAGCAGCAATATAAAATCTGTAAGTCTTTTCCCATATCATGAGAAATATTCCTGTTTAGACATCTTGAAGAATTCTGGAAATCATTTTACTGTGTCAAGGTGTAGGGTTTTCCCCCTTCAGTGAGGCTTCCCTTGAATGAAACTTTTTCATATGAAATTTAAATCTGTCTTCAGACAACTTTCTGAACACCAACATTATTCAGAAAATAAGCACATTGTTCAGGGGACCATGCAGAACAGAAAGCATGATACAGCCTCGTTTGGCAACACAAGCATCTGCCAGCTACTTTCCGAAATTAGGTTTTAACTGACAGCAGAGAAACCACTTTGGTCATTGCGAAATCTAGATTTCATCATTAGAGAAACCATAAATATAGACACTGAAACATCAGGTATACAGATGGCTGATCTCTCAGCTGATTGACCAAAGATTCACGCTATCTGACAGGCAGTCCTCTCTCCTACCACCTTACAGACCCAAATAAAAAAAGACAATAAGTTTGCTTCAAGTTGCAAAAGCAGATTGTTTTTTCCCTAAATTTCCACCTAAAAACCAAATAAATGGTCAATCCATTTGTAGAGTTATATGAAGGAAATCTGGCATCTCTACCAAATGTCTGTTAAACTTTTCAAGCTCTCCTCTGTGCTGAATGCTTGAATACAAAATATTCTTTATCGTCATAAACTCTAACCCGCTGTTACCTCATTGTGCTGTTATACAAGGGCAGGTACTAGATCTTAACAATCTAGTACTAGATCTTAACAATCAACAAAAACCAGGATGATACATAAACACACACAGTGTCACTTCTCTGGTTTAGAATGGAGATATTCCCCATAACAAAATTCATTGGTAGAGAAGGCTGAGAGAGGAGTTTTTCTCCTTTAGTTGAATGGATTTTTTATATTTTTTTAAGTACCAGAATGATTTTGGTTTGGAAACACTTAGAGATTCTCGATGAGACACCATTCAGTCCAGGTGCTTTTCCCAAGTTAATATTAAATATGCCTTTGGAAACTTGAGCAGATGTTCTAATTTTTTCTAGTTTAACTTGGTTTTTTTAATTTTATTTTTAAAAATAGTTGGCTCTAATTGTTTTTTTTAATACAGTGATTCTTCTGTTAATTTACTTGTGTCTCTGCTTTTTTCCCCAATTTTAGGACATTCTGTTTCAGAACATCCATCAAAGCTGATGGAAAAAATTTTCATGGCATTTGGACCATGTCCTAAATACAATTTGAATGCCATCTTTCGAAAGTTGCAAAGTAAAGGGATTTCCTGTTTTATTCTTCAGTTGTACAACCTTGAAAATGAGCTTTACAAATCCTACTTTGCCTTGTCAAAGGCCGATCACTTCTCCCACTTCTAGCACTTCTTTTTCATCATAAAAACACCAGAACCTCCTACCTCAATACAGTTCAGCTATCTCTCTGCAGATCAATATAGAAAAACAAACAGGCTCTTCTGACTCCTTACTGCTCAGATACACTCTCTACTCCAATAATATGTTAGTTTAATGAGAACATTGCTCATTTCATCATCTCCTCTCATTTTTCTCTATACTTGAATTACTTTGATGCAAAGTGAGGTATTCTTCAGATAACACTTTTCCATGGCAGTAAAATTCTCAGGTTTTACTACATTTTTTTACCATTTCAGTTCTAGAGAAACTCCTCTCACACCCACACTAACCCTTTCTCCTCTCCTTCCAAATTCATAAATTCATCTTTACTCTTTCTTTTTCTTTCTTTTTTTTTTTTTCTTCCCTTTTTTTTTTTTTTTTTTAAGCAGATGTTATACTCAACCTTCCTCTTTCTCTTTTTCTCAAGCCTTCTTTCACTCTAGTTATACCACCAGGTAGCTTCACACCCATAGTATAAGTTTGAAACTTTAAAATGCTTGGTAACCATGCTACAGAATCATGACAAAGGTTCTATTTTTTTTAGTATGTTCCCCAAATACTATAAATGTGTATACACAGACACACATGCTTGCATTTGTCACAAAGCTCCCCAATCCCCCCACTGTGCCTGATTCTGGCACATGGGGTGCAGCCCCATGCAGAGCCCCTGCTTGAACTGAGCATCCTGCAGTTCCATCACACAGATCTGGCTCTACCAGAAAGTATGCCCCGACTCAGCTGGGGACTGCAGCTATCTCTGGACTTGTAAACTAGCTACTAAAATAGTGCAAGAAGATGCTTGCACATTAGCATGTCCTTCTGGCAAACCTTTCCCTTACTTCAGCACTGCTGGCTCATCTTTAGGACTTTAGTTTACCATCAAAATAGTGTGAAGTATCTGGGATATCAGAGTGCAAAAAGTAAGTCTAAACCCTCTGCAAAGGAGGTGGTTGTCTTTAGCTCTACAGTTCTGGCTATGTGCCAAGTAGGGCAGAAGCAATTTTTCTGGCAACAATGGAGGTCTGCAAGTTCCTACCAAGTGGTGAACTGACACACTTACCCAGTTGTGACTCTGGTTTTAAAAGACTGTAGTTCTGCTTGTCTGGACTGTAAAGGACCAACCTGGGTTTCTGGAAAAAATGGGAAAATTCCTGCAAAATACTCTCAAGAAGATATTGCTACTGTTTGTCCACTGATGCAAAAAGAATCGTCTTGCTGTAGCTGATGGCATTTTCTGCCCTGGTATCAGCTTTGCTTCTTTTACTTTGGCTCTTCAATGAGGTCTTTCTTCATCCTAACATACTTTCAAGGAAAGTAACACAGGCAAACATCCTAACATAACTCTCAAGGAAGAAAACATAGGCAAAAACCACTGAGAACTGTTTCAAAGAATGGTGGACTTGGCAGTGTGCTAGGCTGACAGTTGGACTTGATGATCTTAAAGGTCTTTTGCCATTGAAGTGTCTTTGTGATTCTATAAAGTTGCCTAGGAACTCAGGGGTTGGACCAGAGCTGCCATTTCCATCTCTGGTGGCCCTTCCAGGGCCCCATTTCTCTGAGACCTCATGTAGTCCCTGGATGAGATACATTTAGTCAAAGCTTGGACTCTTTATGCACAATGTGAACTTGCATTGAATCAACTCTAGAAATTTCAGGAAGTTCCAGCCTTTGACTCCTAGGGCCCAAGGGACAGCTCTGTATCATCTCACACAACAGTAAACAGTCAATGAGTCAGGGAAATTTTGAAGAACACAAACAAGGATGTGCATAACTGAAAAAAAAAATAAATCAGAAAGTTTATCTGCTAACCTCCTTCGAAATAACAATTTCACATATGATCATTTAGATTGATAAGCACATTTGAACCTGTCACTATTACTGACCCAGAGATACTACTACAAGGAGAGGATGCCTGGAGAAGTTTGTAATGGCTTATGTAGATGCTCAGAGGTGAAAGCCCTCAAGAGAATAAATAGCAGGAGCATGGTGGAACAGTTTTCACAGTGGAAAAAAAGCCAACTAATAACAAGATCATCTTCACCAGTTGCTTCAGTATGCTAAAAGAATAGTTGGATAATAAAAGCTCTATGCCTGAAAAACATTCAGGATCAGTTAAAAAATGCAGCTCAGAGGCAAAAAGAAGTATGTAGCCAGATTTCAGAGCTGCAATGCACATTGAAGTCCAGAGACTAACTGTGCACACCAGAATGGGCTTCACCTGACCTTCATGTTCCTGAAAGATTTTATGCAGCAAGCACCTGCAGGACTTTTAGATAAAAGCAGT
Source organism: Phaethornis superciliosus (assembly GCA_023637945.1). NCBI lineage: Eukaryota > Metazoa > Chordata > Aves > Apodiformes > Trochilidae > Phaethornis > Phaethornis superciliosus. Next base: position 91,624,698 of record JAJQWJ010000002.1, read on the forward strand.
CACGAATAGAAGAGATTTACATCACTTTCACCCACCACAACTTCAGAGAAGAAAAAAAAAAATTGTATACTGAGTCTTATGATTCATTACATATGTCTGTGTACTTAGGCACATACGTATACACGCACACACTCTTTATGTGTGCCTGGATTTGCATATACAGGATAGAAATACAAGTTAAAACAAGGTTTTTCTTGTCCCAAAATGGGCATTTTTTCTACTTCTTAAGTAATTTGCAGAAGATTTTACTATGAGGTGGCAGTGAAACACATATTTTCCCTAAAGCTCTAAAAAAACTGACTGCTGCTCTCAGGATATCAAAATTGATTCGTAATATCTACTGCAATACCCACTCTGCAAGATAAGAGTTATGAAATGGAACCAATCTTTAGCACTAGCTCCCACAGAAATCTAAGATCAAGGGCAACCTGGAGAGCACAGACATGAAGTGTCAAATCGTGTCTTGTCTGCACTCTGATACGGTTCCAGAAGGGCCAAAATTAACTAGAAAAATCATCCTTTAGTTGTTCAAAGACAAGGCAAGCGAGGAATATTCTTCTGCATACGTGAGACTCGAATAACATGAGCTATAACTACATAAGGACCAGTGAATTGAATCCACTAATTATTGACTTTGATAGCCTATAGAATTGCTTTTCAAAACTGTTCATGTGCTCATACTGAAATTCATGTGTTCAGGAACAATATAGTTTGAGAATTTTGCCATACTTGCACCACCACCTCACTTCACTTTCTGGTATTTGTCTTGAAGTAGATTTCAATGTGAGTAAAATATGTAAGACCTATCAACAAAGCAGAGCCTGTAAAGCAGGCAGAGGGTTGGTCCAGCTCCCTGGTTTGCACTCAAATCCACCCAGGCTGGCCAACAGGGAACAGAACAATGGTTTTCTTAATGTATTTCTTACTCACCAACTGCCTCCAGGTATTTTCAATGTCCAGACTTTTCAGGCTTCCTCAGTGACAGAGGAGGAGGGGATCATTTTGAGGGGCTGTTTTCTTTCATAAGCTTCCTCCTAGCCTGGAGATAAGGCTGGTGTGGAAAGGCAGTGCCTGCTTTGGTTACAATCAGTATTAGTTCTTCAGAAAGGAGGAAAGAGCAGGAGCCAGGTTATCAGACAGCCCACTCTTGACAGAAATGGTCAAGCCACTATCAGGCTCATGACCGAATCCCCCAGCTGTCTGGCAGACACAGATGAAACTATCAACTGTGCCATGCAGAAATCTGCTAGGAAAGACTCCCCCTCTGCCTGTCTATCAGCGACCGGATTCCCATGAATGCACCTATTATGCATTTTAACTACCAGCCATATGCCTGGTCCCATTCCCAACAAACCCAAAGGGAATGGTGTTATTGACTTAAGAGGGAGCAGAGGCAGGCCGTGTGCTGCTGTGTGATCCCCTGCTTGCCAGTATTTAGCCAAGAGCACCGAACGTGAAGTCAGGGAGTTTACTTGTGAGAGTGCTTCCTCTTGACACGTGTGTGTTTGCTGGGCTGAGCTGGTGGCCCTGCTTCAGCCCAGCTGAAGCTCTGTGTGATACCCTGCTCCCTGGAGATGAGGGGTTTTCTAAAACAACTTCCTGAGAGCTGTTTTACCAAGATGAGTTCATGCCGTGAATGAGCCACGCAGCCATACCTGACAAGTGAACACTGCACAGCTCAGCAGAAACACTTCAAACAAACAACGTATTCCTAAAATGAATTACATTGGAACGATGCATTCTTATGAAGCTTGTGCTTCTGCAAGCCACATTATTTACTTTGGCACTCCCACAGGCTTAAAAGCAGATGTAAATGTTACCCAGGCTCAGATACAGCAACTTCTTCTCCCCTGATTGCCAAGGAAAACTTACAGAAAATAACCCACAAAACCTTTACCATTTGAAACAGCAATGCCAACAGCTATTACTATGGAAATAGAACAAATAAGGCATAGGAGTGAGAAGTGACTTCTTCCCCAGCTAACTGTACAGACACTAGAAGGGCTGCAGTGTGAAGCCAGCTCTTAGATGAAAAGAGGGAGTGCAACACAGCTTCAGCTGAACACTTAATGACTCAAAATGTTTAATGTGAAGTTGTGTGTGCAAACGTGCATCATGCAAATGCTGGGTTTTCAACACCAAAAACACTCGAGTATCAAAACATCTCAAAGCACTGCTTGCTGATTCCTGCAGTTTTCCCACTACTTGGCCAGTCTCCTGCTCCCTTTGCCAATGTCTATCTACCATCTCTGAATAAAGCTGGAGGCACACAGAACTTCCCTGAAGGGACTGTACACTTCCTTGAAAGCTTGAGACTCAAGGACCTCCTGGAAATCTAAGTGTTGATGTCAGAAGAAAGCCAAATTTGCTGCTAAATTTCACAGCATACTGCAGCTAAGAGGTATAGGCAGGTCTGCTCTGTGGGCAACTGCACACCTGGGACTGGAGAAAAGCAGGAATGACAACTAGTCTGGTCAGCTCAGCTGCTCTTCTGGGCACTTTCTTCTGGTGGGCCTCCAGGGAGAGCAAATTCAGCAAATCTGCTAGAAACAGCAAAACCCGATCCTGCGGGTGTGCGGTTTCGTGTAATAGGATACCCTTCAAACCCAGACGTGCAAGTTCACTGAAGGTCTGACTTGAATGCATTACTTCAGTCCTCCCTTACTCATCGTGTACAACTCAAGCCCCAAATGTTAACGACTCAGCATGTTTTATCACAGTAGCATGTACACTTTCAATCATCGTTAGGATGAGGAGGGTCTAGGCTCAGGCAGCATGCCAGATTAAGTAAAACTTTCCATGAGGAAAGCTATTTGTTTTCTCCCAGAACTACAAGGCTTGGCCAAGAGGGAGTGAGGAAAAAGCTCACCCAAGCCAGACCAAAGCGTAGACAGTGTTACTGGACTTTACAGACTACCTGCGTGTTCTTCTAATGACATCTGGACTACTGGAAATCACTGAGCAACTCAGAAGTTTTCAAAGGTGTAATTGTGGCAGCAGCAGACTAAACTTAATGCCTAGAAAGCCAATCACTTTAATCATGAAGCTGAGATATATGAAAAAGGATACATTTCAGCAAAAGAATAATTCTGTCTGCTACGGTTCCTGTTCAAATAAACTATATCACCAAACCACGTGCACTTGAAGAATACAGAGGAGTGAAAAAATAACATATGGTTTAGAGGCAAAAACTTTCATATATACTGTATAAGAGATATATGGACTTGTCAGACATCTAACAGTTCAACACTGTAAGCAATTCATGGAAATGACATTAGCAATAGCTCATATTACATCCAGGAGTTACAGCTTTTACTGCAAAAGTTATTTTTAAAAGAGCCATGTTTAAAATGAAATGGCTGGCAGGGCTGCAGCTTTCAGTAACACTTTACCTGTGGTTCTGCCACTTTTACATACTTATTGGGGACTTAATGCTCCCAATTTACCTTTTCAGAGTAAAATAAAAGTTGCAATGAGTGCATTCATTGGCATAGAGCTATAAAACTTGCAGCTGTGCAAAGACAATCACAAGAACAAAAACCTCTTTGTTTTAAGAAAGATGATGATGTGGTTCTGATACTTTTTGTTAGCTACATATCTAAACATCAGACACCTTCATTTATGGCCTATGTATTTTCATCTTACTACCCAAAGATTTACAGATCTGATCAAGTCAAGATCAGGATCGAGATGCGCCTGTGTGGACAGGAGGAGGCTGAATTAGTGTACACCTCTTCAGACAAAAGATCTGTCTTTCAAATATTGCTATTCCAGTTCTGGCTCCTACACATGACTTGGGGCATTCTGGAAAACAGTTTTTTCAATGTCGGGTGGAACCCTGGCTCCATTGCCAGCAATGGGAGCATGCCTTTGATTTCAACATGACTAGGACTGCAACTTAAAAGTTGAGATTAGAAGCCAAGCAGAGCTCAGAGAAGCCAAGATCTTCAGCTTCAGTACTCCAACATACCTTGCTAAAGGAATCCTCCAGGCTGCTTCTTTATTCTTATACCAAAACCTGGTTTTGTAAAGTTCTGTGTCTTAATGTAAAAAATGGGATCACTATAGCATGTACAATACACCTTGAAATCTGCTGAGAATGCAAGACACATATTTTTTCCTGTTGGTACCAATGTGTTTCCCTCTTGCTTTTTTGAAAAAGCTTCATTTTCATCTGTAATGAAAACTGCTTTCTTTGATGTTTCTAATGACAGGAAATAATTTCACAACTGAGTGTCATTCTGCTGCAGGTAAAAAATACAATAACTGATGGGAGTGCCAGCTGCAACCTGAAAAATGTTTCTTGGCATTAGCATGCCTAATTGAACTCTCTCCATCCTGGTGTAATAAAAGCTCAGTTCTGTGTTCCACCCAGGCAGCACTAGGTCCAGCAAAGGGAAACGGGGATAAGGAAGGTGATTTCAAGTCACTGTTAGCATCTCCTGTTGTGAGCCTGCCCAGTTCCCAGCTGCCTGGACATCCTGAAAGCTGTCAGAACTTAGCTTACACCACCTATGCCTTGGGGTTTCTTCTATCACTGAGAAAAATATTTAAAATTTGGAATAATTATTTGAGCTATCCTGGGCAACAGAAAAGAAGCAGGATTAGTTCAAGAGCAGACTAGAACAGCTTTTGACTCAAATCCTACTTGGGGGGCCAGCAAGAGTAGCACATTCGAAAGCACGAGATAAAGTAGGTAAATTTTCACATTCCATTGAGAGAATGACTGGTTCAACAGACCCAGAGGAGTTCTCAACAGATTGTAGCTTCCCCAAAATGGCCATCTCTTCAAGCAATTCTCATTCCACCTCATACCACAAAAGGCTGTACAGTATATCAGACTCATTGATCCCCAAGTAACATGTTCTCTTTTAAAAGCAATTACTGCAAGGACTTGTACAGAAGAGGTCCCTCTGTCCCTCTACCCTCCCAAGCCTGCCTGTACTAGGACTTTCCATGAACTCCACCACCCCAGCACCCCGCACTTCCCCCAGGTTAGATCTGAAAGGGAAATGTCATGTAACCATCAGTGTTTAGGGCAGAGCTGGCAGGGGCACATGGAGCCAGCACTGCCCTGGTGTGGTCTGCCAGGATGCCCCAGTGCTTGGCACGAGGTCAGGAGACACTCCCTATATTGCTGCAAAAGACCACGAGATTCTGAAGAGGACCAGAACCAGGCATAAGAGGTTCATTTCAACTGCTCTGAATCAAATCCTGCCATAAAAGCAGCAACAGGAATCAGTCAGAAAGTTTGTTAGGAGACTGAATTAAGAATTATTTGAAACAAGTGCTGTTATACAATCCAGATACCTTTCAAGATCAAGAGCATAGCCATAATATATCAGGTATCACTTTACGGGGTGAGCTTTAAACATGTTCTACGTGTTGAATCATATATTAACATACAAAGGACAACACATTTAATAAGTAGCCCAGGTGGTTACTGTAGATTTTGATTTCAAACAACTTTGCCAACAACAAAACTGATTTGTCAAAATGGAAACCTCTTTGGGTGCTCCCTTTATATCACTTCAGCTGTTCACCGTTACTGATGCAGAAAAATATCACATGCAGAATATATATTTATATAAACTCACTGACTCTTTTTTTCCATCTATATTCTGCAGTATATTTGGTCTATATTTGGAGATCCTCAAGGCCAAAAATAACGAATATTGCTCTGATCCCACAAGCTGAAACCAAAGTATTTCTGTATATGCCTGGTCCAAGACTGCTAAACATATATTAGATACATAAATCAAACCTCTCCAAAGTGGTATAGAAGCAAACAAAATTTTATCAACCAGTTAGATATTTTATGTAGTTAGTATGTTAGGTGTCTATACCTCATACTTCATAAGTACTTTCAAGTAAAATTGGAAGCATTAAATAGCTACAAGACACCATGAAGATACATTTTTTTAACAGTGATGATTTGACGATTTAATTTTAATGCTATTAAAACATTTTGTTGCTTTTAAGTTACTCTAGGGATGTGGTAAATCGTGGGTATATATCAAGTATCAAGCAAGAAAGAAGTCAAGTACATCTTAGCTCTCTCTGGGTTTCATATTGTTCACAGGTGCAAAGATTATAAAAAATACTAAACAAAGTTTAAATCATGTTGTATGCAGAGATACAAACTTAATCAGTAAGACAACAAATTATAGTAGTCCAGCAATAAATTAAAAAAAAAAAAAAAGAAAAAGACTGTCCTTACTCATGGATATAATTTGATATTCTGGTTTTCAGAATATGGTCATAAATCACAGATACCCTACCCACTGCTCCAACAAGGAAAAACCATAAAGACAGATATGATCCTAACAAGAAACAACAGTAATAGCTTAAAATCTCCTATTGCCCCAAAAAACATGCACAAGAAAAATCAGTTGCTCCTATTTTGTTTGAGCAGCCCTGCAAAACCCATTCTCCCTCCTTCCAGTCATGGCCAGAGGCCTGAATGAAGAGGCACCAGGAACAAAGGCATTGCATATGTGGAGTGTTTTGCCTTTTCAGTGCAGACCTCGGTGAACAGCACCTACTTGGGACAGCAGGAGCAAATTATTGGTGGGTTCCAGGCAGCCATCGTAGTGGCCAAACTGCCCTCTGAGACTGTGCAAGGCAGCCCAGATGCTGTCCTTCCATAACTAACAGGTGAGCATGAGAAGGGGATGTTTCACTAAGACAGGATGAGTTGATTAGAAAGTTGCTGGGGAGGATGACATCAGATGTGGCTTCAAGTTGCACTTACTCCAGCGTACGGGTGGGCTGCAGCACTCCTTGACTGGCAGCAACAGACTTCCTGCCCATCTCATGGGCTGGACCCAGCTACTGGACCCAGGGGATGTGGTTCCATAAGCTGACCCAGTGGAAAACTACATGGGTTTTGCTATTTTTGGCAGGTTAATTTTAATTTTCCATTAGCCTGCTCTGCTGCTCCATAATCAATTGATATGACTCAAAGGAAGCAGCAAGAACATGTGGCCAAGGGAAAGACAGACTGAGGCCACACTTTCCACGGGAGAGTGCAATTGCATCCCATTAAAAGAAGTATGAAACCAGTGTCTGCCCTGGTGGTGGCAAGGCTGCCTCTTTGAAATGCATATAGCATAGACCTAAATGGGCTTCCAGCTTGACTCACAGCTTTGTGCTCCTGTGATCTGTGTATAATGCATGGGCAAAGGGTCTCGGCCCACCCAAGTCCCACAAGATACACTTCCTGCCTTTAGCCTTTCTGCCATGTACTTTCTCCTTGACTATTCAAATACTGAGACAAGAGGACTGTTGTAGTCCACACCTGATTTTTACAAGGGCTTCCTCTCGTTTCTATTACTGACTACAAACCTTAGAGACAACTGGTGATGTTATTTTTTGGAACTATTAGGTTAATATTTTCTATTATATATCGTTACCATGAATGTTAGGTCTATGAATTCTTTCTTGGTCTATAGTTCTTGTGGTCAGCCAAAGAATGACTTTGATAGCCTGCTGGATGCCAAAGGGAAGTATATCTGCATTTGGCTAGCTGAAGACTTCTTCAAGGTTAACTTCAAGTATCAGTGCAGATGTACATGGTGGATTCTACAATTACTTCTGATTATCTGCCAGAGGACTTGTGTGCACTTGTGTACAGTAGAGGAAGAGAATAAGCACTGCTGAAAAAAACATAAACTCTTTCTCAGTAGCAACTCTTTCCACACCGTAGCAAAGTTCCTCAGTTGCTCTTGGAGAAACCTGAAGCAGGCATGGCTGAGGAGGTTTACCCTTCATTCCTGAGCTGCAGTTCCATCTCTCCAGAAGAGCCCAGCCAAAGGCAACTTTCACAGTATGGCCAGAGAAGTGGTGGCTGGATTTTGGAGAAGTGAGGCAGAAAGACTGAGCATTTCTTGTGCTTTTGTAGAAAACCAGCTATAGACTAGGTTTAGATTCTATCTGTGTTCTCTCTTTTCCACAGGTAACTTCTGGTTACTCTCAAAATCGAAATTAGGCTTATTGTTTTGATTGGGTACATTTCTTGTTTGGTTTGTTGAAATCTTTCTCCTTACATCATAGATATGTGGTAAAAATGCACACTATATGACACCTGGTCATAAAAGATGTGTTGTGCAAAACTTCAGTGAACTGAACTAATTAGGAACAATTTCTTAGACCTGTCTATTATGTAACCAATAATGATAATTTTCCTAGAGTTGAAAAGCTGAAGGCTCAAGCTCCAGAACATTAATTTGTAATCCTAATTGAGTGACTATTATGCTGTTTAAAATAAAAGAACTAAATGATTCTTCTTTAAAAGAGTGCAATAAATTGTCTTTCAATTCTCTGTGAAAGACAATCACATTCAGATGTTCCTTGGCACTAATTAGCTTCAATGCAGCCATTTCAAAGGCATTTCTTCAAACAACATGATATATTAAGTTATGGAGCTATCAGAAGGGAACTCATGTACTGCATGAAGGTGATGGTCCAGAATACTACTGAGATACTTAGCAGCAAGTGTTAAACCACAGTTCAGTGAGGTCACAAACTCAAATTCCAGGTTATGCCTTTTATTACACTTGACTAATAAATCTGTGGCAACTAGAGTGTGACAAGTTCATCACAGCATTTTAACTTTTCAGTGGTGCATGTAGAATACATATAGAATCTTACAAAGGAATAAAAAAAAATAAAAGCAACAGCAAGTCCACATGAGTGGAATAAAAAGTGGTCAGATGCCACCAGACTAAAAAGTTATGCTGAAAGCTGTGCCTCCCTTTTTAATTTGAAACTTCTCAACTGAAGTAGAGTAGTTTATAATTTAGTTTCAGTGAACTGATTTGCACATCAGATGTTTCACTGCATTATGGGTGGGGCAATGTTAAATATTTTCACTCCAGCTTCACAGGTCACTGTCATGGGTGTAAGTCAAGACTGTAAGACTAAGATTACTGCAACACAGCTATCAGTCATGCAGCTACCTCTATGGCAACTAACAGCATTTAATGCTTAGATAGCATGGTTTCATTATTGCAAATGTAATTAAAGAGCCTTTTACCATGTAGACACAATCCAAGCAAATGTCTGCACCATTGCACCAGGCTGTTAATTGAACTTCTTTCCAACCAGGATTCGAAAGGAGGATAAGGTTAAGGGAACTCACTGATACGAGTAACATGGTTGAACGCAAACCTATGCCGTGGAGACTTACCATCATCCAGGTACATCTGGTCCAATTCCTCAGGTTCTCGCTTGATCGTTACAGGAATAGGGGCCAAATTATGATTACTTTCCTCATGTAACTCTGGCAATGACACTGGTTGGGTTGTTGGAGACTCACTTCTGTGAACCTTCGGCAGTTGCTGCTGCTGTTGACCCATTATGGATGAGTGAGTTGGACTGCAGGACTGCAAATAGGTTGGCTCTTGGGTAACAGATGGAACTGGAGAAGAGGGACTGTTGGGATAGAGTGTTTGTTGATAACCAAGGGGACAGCTACTGCTCAGATGTTGACTCACCTGCGGCTGCAGCATGATGTGAGATGATTGCTCGGGGGAGCCTGGGTGCACAACTATAGATCTTGGCACTTCCTGGATGGTGGGGACACCTCCAGTGGGCTGCTGAAGTCCAAGGTGACTGTGGCCTGGGTTGGGGATGCACTTGTAAGGAGAGGATGAAAGGTCATGCAGCTTGGGGCTTGTGTTGGGAGAGGGTGACATCACGGTGTTCCTCTGCTGACACGAGGCAAAGCCAGCCACAAGGCAGGAACCAGGATCGGGAGGCATCATGATCTGCTGGCTGTAGTATGGTTTAGAGAGGGGACTTAAGCCTTGGTTCATTGGTCCACAGGTTTGAGCAGGCTCATAGTCATCTGTGGGTTCTGTTTTTATAATTGGAACTGTTAAAAGAAAAAAGTTTTAAATAAACATAAGTTGCATAGTGGTATGATCAAGTTGGCTTGTGGCTAGGATACCCTTTGCAAAACAAACATCGTCTTGAATAAGACTCTGTGTCTTTTGCCTAGTTCTCCCACCCTATTAAGAAAAAAAAAAAAAAAAAAAAAAAAAAAGAATGAGTCATCAGCAGAAAAAAGTCACAGCTGGTTCTAATATTGAAAAGGACTTTTTTCTTTGGACTCTCCTCCAGCACTAATGTGCTATAAAGATCTATTTGCAAATAGCTGTGCTTCAGTGGAAGCTTTAGACCAAAGGGCACCGTGGATATGTAGTAATCAAAGCAAGAATTTTAACTTGGATATACTACTGCATTTCTGTGGCTACTGATGGCTCATTTGATAAATGTCTGCACATTTGGTAAACTAGTGCATAATAAGGTAGAGATAGGGCTTTCAGAGTTCAGTGGAAGTAAAATTGCAAAGATACATGACAGACTACTACGTACAAGAAGCTTTCAATTATGAGGGTATTTTTGAAAGAAAAGGATTTGATTTATTTAGTTTCTACATGATTGTGTTTAATCTCACTCATTAGCCAATGGGTGTACAATATTCAGTAAGTTGCACACAGCTTTCCGTGATTCTAAGTTTGATCCAAACTACTAATACCAGCTCCTAACAAATGTGAACTCAGTCTCTGACTACCAAGAAAAACTTACTCCTATCCTAGAGACTCCTTTGCTTGCTTTACATATTGACCCAAAAGAGGCTCTAATTGAGCTGTCGAGACATGTCTCTGAATACCACCTGCACATTAACAGAATCACTGTCTATGAGCATCAAATCAGCCATGACAAATGTAGAGATGCTTTCTCAAGTCAGACAGGGTTGCCTTCGCTGCCTCTCCTGCATCATATGCAATGCCTAAGTAAAAGTCATTCAATTTTTCTACTAGAAAAATTAGAAATAATAGGACCTAGCTAGTCTGCAGATGTATTTTTTCTAACCAGATGCAACTCTCAATGTATACAACAATAGAGTATGGATGCACAGGGGCATTTATCTTCTTCCCTAGAAAGACATCCACAGGAAGAGCAATCACTTAAGGGTATTGCTGCAAATTCACAGTAACACAAGTGCTATGTGAGCATCTCTGTGTTTTTATTTGCATGTGTTTTACAAACACTGTTATACATTCTCCAGCCATTCACTACGTTCGTGCTTGAGTCTTTTGAACCCCTAAAAATGCATGTGTGCATATAAAATCTCTTTTAACATGCACAAATTTTTCTGATGGTGAATGCACTTCACTACCCTTGTTTTACAGTCCCCTAGCCTCTTGTTAACTTTAGTCTTTTTATGTTCTTTCACATACAGATTCTTGCAACACTTGTTTCAAGATTTCTAGCGCCCTTAGTAAAAACATGTCTATATATGTAACAGATGCACAGGTGCTGTTCAAGACAAATGTGATATGGATAATGGACTGTCATTGGATTCTCCATAATCTTATTTTCACCTGCTGATGTGCTGTACACTGGCTAGCAGGGCTACTAATGCACTTGGTTGCAGAGAAGCAGATTCCAGGTTCAGTGACAGCTTTATAAAACCAGTATCACACCCTTTATGAAAATGCAAGACCAAAGAAACACACCTAGATAAACATAGCAGCTCAGATGTTGTAAGAAAATACCTTTAACAAGTTCCTGAGCTAGCAAATATTCTCACATGTTTTATATTAGGTTCACTGTACTAGCACTAACCACAGCACAGCTGGAAATATGATGCTTGTTGAACACTGAATTTTCCCAATATATCACTGTTATAGAAACACCTGTGCTAAGTAATTCCAAGCTCAGACACTGGCAATTCAACTCCAATAAACCCTGGAGTTGTCTGACTTGTTATAACCTAGGAAAGGGTTATAACCCTCGTGGCAGGCAGGCTGGAGACTTTAAAGAAGGTAAATTCTTGATCTCAGGCTGACTTTTCATTGTAGCTCTTCTACAGCACATCTTTGCTACTTGGTTTACCAGTCACCTTTTTGTCACTTCACTTGTAACTTTTTCTGTATAAAAGCAATGCCATGCAATCTATTTGGAGATCAGATTAGTGTCCATGAACACTGGGCATCTGTTTTCGTACGTTGCTACGCTGAAATACACCTGTTGCAACTAAAAGAGGGTAACCAGTAAATCTTGGTCTGGACTGGGTGAAGGACTGATGCAGAAGGGACTCGAATCCAGACCTGTTAGTCCAAAAACTCTCTTGGAGATGGTGACAGCAACTTAAGGACACTCCTGGCAGCCAATAAATTCAGAGTTCAGAGGGAAAATAGAGGCTGATATTAATTACAAAACCAGTCAGGGTAAGTCACAGTAGCTTGTTTGCTGGTGAGCAGTTGTTAGCTGAAGAGGGAAACAAGAAGGTATCTGAGATTAACAAGGTTTTCCATTCTATTTGACATTTGTTTACATTGTCCTCTTGTATTTCTCTGAACCGATACCCCTGAGCACCAGTTATTTCATGTAATGGGAAACAAACTGTCTTTAAATGGACAGATACTACCTGCTCTTAGGCTTAGAGGTGTCTGAACTTATTCAACTACGCTGCCTCCATAACCTTTTGTAATGTGCTTTTTCAACACAGTAAAAGTCTCCCCTTGCTCACTATCATTTATTTTGTTTATATGCTAATCTCAACACTAGAATAGGTCTCGCACTGAAAGACATATAAAACATTAATGCTGAAATGGTGAGGAGATTTGTATCTGACTTTTGAGTGTTTTGCCATTTGTATAGCCATTTAACACTGTGCAGACTGAACATATGAATCTTACCAAGCTAGGATGGTACCCACTCACTCTCCTTTAAACCAGTGAAAATGTCTTTACAGGGTACCAGTTTGAAGAAGGAAGCTCTTCAGGATTTTTTTTTTTTTTTTTTCAGCCTGGAGAAACCATTACTAATAACCCAGATGATGTGGAATCAGACCTGCAAAGCTAACAGTATCAGAAGAAATGTAAGATATTCAAATTTTCCTTTCTGGCTATACCTCAACTTCTGTGTTTTACATAGAAAACAATATAACTTGACTTGTGGAGGACAGATAAACTACCTGTTGCTGCACTACACCAGTTAACAGTTTATGACACTCTATCTTGTATCTGCTTCTTCCTAGTCTATGTAACTTCAACAAATTGAGTCACAAGGTTCAAAAATTCTTGCCGATATTTGTATTTCCAAACTTAAATGATCTGTGGGTCTGATCTGGTCATTCTGAAAATACTTAGACTGTGTCAAAAGTTGGTGTAAATCACTTTATGTTCTTTCTTTAAAAGGCAAACTCTTCACTTCCACTTTGTAAAGGACTACAAAAGGCCTAAAGCAGAAACTGGGTACTTCAAGGCGCATCTTCCAAAACCAAATCAAGAATGGTCTGTACCTGTACTCACTCACCACAACAGTGTCTACGATATTACCCAAAAAAGTTAAAATACTTGCATGTCATAAGGCTACCAGTTCCTAACACGCTCTACCTGCTATCTCACTGACTTTTGTGGGGCTGAACTCCTTAGCTGGGGCGAGCAATTGAGGACACAAAACGTGCATGCCCACCTTCACCATTTTCTCCTAGGCAGGAACCCAATGGGTTCTTCCAGAGCAGCCAGGGCTGATTACTGACCAACTCCAGACTGGTGTTACTGCTTACCTAATGACTTATGCTTGATCAACTGCAAATCTATACAGGCCAGAGCTAGAAAAAGGGGTTTCATTCTCAAATCCCTGTGGAGGCCCAATACGTATGCATTTCCACCATCACCCACTTGAACAAGTGGGTATTTCACACGGGTGGATGCAATGTGATACAGAGTATGGTTAACTTTCTCAGGATTAATATTCAAAAGAGAACAGTATTAGCCTGACTAAGCTCTAGATCAAATATTCCAAATGTTAAATGACTTGGTAAAAATCGACCAGCTGAAAGGGACAGTCTTTGTCACACAACAAGCCTGGTCTGGCAATTAACTGGAAAGCCTTACAGCTGTTCAGAGTCTGCAAGCACTTTTAGCAGAAACCAGACTGTTTCCAAAATGCAGCAGAGCCGTATCAAATGGCAAGAAGCATTGTGTCTAAAAGCTGCTCTGGGGTGCTGAGGTAACACCTAGTCTTGCAGACTTTTAGCTTGGATAGAATGAAAAACTGTGGCTGAATTTGCCATACACTGAGATGTGCCAATGATAAATTGTGGCAAAAAAAGCCAGAATTTGCAAAACTTTAATTAGAAAAGATGAAGCAGTTTTTACATACACTTAAGAGTCAAAAGTCACGTTATCTATTTAAGAGAACTTAATCTGATGAAGGATCAGGCCCTTGCCATAGAAAAGAAATAAACGAATGCAAGTGCAGTTCCTATGGTGAATTTTCAAATGCCTCTTATTTGACAATGCTTTAGGTTGGACAACAGATGATTTTAAATAGCCCTCAATTTTGAATCTTAAAATATGACAGAGCTCACAGTTCTAAATTTGTCTGATAAGCAACTCAGTCTGTGCTAATTGGTTTTCAAAGGTTCAACGATGCCTTCTTAGACGCTGGACTCATGTCATTATGTCATCTAATTTAATACAAAGTTCTGAGAACCGTGTGTTGGCAGCAGCCCTGGCTATAAATCAAAGCTTCTTAGTCAGAGAGACCTGTGCTATGACATCATACCGAGGCACTGGGCAGAAGACAATAGCCCTTCTGTGTAAGTCTGAATCTGGGAGAAGTATTTCAGCCAGTTCTGCAAGCCCAATGTTTAAATTGAAGGTTTTTCTAAAAGGTAAAAAAGTTAATATATCAAACCTTGAAGAAAAATAACAAATCATACACATTCAGTAAAGGGAGTCAGAAACTGCTTAAATATAAATTACATGTATTTTTTGACCATTTTAACAAGTCTGCTTGCTTTTACACTTTAGCAGTCCAGATAAGTTTGAAAACATTTTTGGGGGATGCTGTTAAAATATGTGAACTGAGAAAATATAACCATATAAATTAAACAGATGTTTATCCTGATTAACAGTAAGCTAACAAATTCCCATTTCCACCTAGTATTATTAATGCAGACATTTATGGCACTATAATGTATTTATTTTACTCTTAATTTGAATGAACCTATCAAACAAAATAGCCACATTTCACTATGCAGACTATGATGTAGTTCCCTGGCACCAGCACAGAGATTTTGGTCAGCATATGAAAATCAAAACGCAACTTTTTTCATCATGTGCACACACACAGGTCTTCCAACTTCTGGACTATATGTCTCACAATTGGTAAGGATTTGGGATGAGACTTTCAAAGAAGGTTGAAGAGTTAGGTGTCCAGATCTCCACTACTGAGCTGAGATCTGAAATGCTGTCTGTGCTTTTGGTATCTTCCTCTGTCAGTCAGTTGTGAGCCAGGCAGCACACCCTCCTCACCACAAACGAGACGTTCCTTCAGAAGATGCTGGGCAAGTCACCCGTACTGCTCCCACTGCTCTGCTGATGGCCCACAGGAGACACAGTTAGGGATGTGGATAAATCTCCATCTACAGCTTAGCCACTCCAGATTTCTGCAAAGAGAAAATCCTGGCTGCTGCGGTGGCTTTGGATGCATTTATCAGGTTTGAGGATAGTGAGGACCCCACTTCTTGTGCTGACTGGCTCTGGTACTGGGGAGAGACAATGGGCAGCTGCCCTCAGAAACTATAATAGCACTGTTTTGTAACAGTAGCATAGTCCTGGCTGAGCAAAACTTTATAAAATGCCCTGCCAATGTATCTGCAGCAGTACCAATCTGCAATGAGAGCTGGCCAGTCAACCCTTGGATCTCCTGAAACAGTCACTACAGAGGCCTTTGCAGATGCTGTCCATCAACTGGTTACTTTCCCCTGGGCACCAATTCAACCAAAATACTTTTAAAGGTCCATCTATGATCAAGCCTTTGCTTTTTAGTTAATAAAAACAGATCACAGTGACGGAAGAAAAAAACGGAGCTTCATGCTATCAAGCTATAGGCAGCACATATGTGAGACTGCAGCTTTTATCTATACAAGTATCTGAACTCCCTCCCCTTGTCTTGCTATTGGTATTGGTCTTTGCGACAGCCACCTCTAACACATGCCTGTCTGCCCTCTTTGCATTTTTGTGTATATATTTTAATGAGATAAGATACATATGTACAGTTTTATACAAGAACAGCCTCTAGGTAGATGGAACCTTTGTGCATAAATCTTAGCCTATAATCTCGGGACAGTGCCATTACCTGATTAGAAAGTGCTTTCTCCCTAACTCATTTACTAAATGCTTTTCAACAGCTGTTAAACTATTAGATTATTCAAGCATATTTATAAGACAGAAGATCATTTATGGTAGCTTGGTGCATACATTGTTAAACCAGGTGGGGAGGAGTGGAAGGTAAGTGGAGAACATTTGGGTTGTATTAGTACAGAAGATAAGCATTAGCTTTCTTTGAAGAGAAAAAAGGAACACCTTATTAAACACTACAGTGTTGAAAAGGGTGAATCAAGCCCTGTGGTATGCCTGGGTGAGCTGCTCTACTGCTGCTCCCATGGTGCAGCACCCTTCTCCACTGCTGCCTCAAGCAGGAGGCTTAACTGTGCACAACACCCAGGCTGCATTGGCTAAAGCTTTTTTATGTAGTATCTGTCAGATATGTTTAAATTCACTGGGATGAGGTTTTTTTTTTTTTTTTCACCATGCAGCACAACATTACATTGCCATCACTGCCATTACTCCTGCTGTCATGATGAGGGGAGGAGATTAGGAAAGTGGAAGCTGCAGACAGGGTTCCTGCAAAGCAGTAGTGTGACAGCAACCCAGTGCTTTGCATCCCTCCCAGTCCTGCTGGTAGCTTTGCAGGAATGGGCTGGTAGGAAGGTTCCCTAGGAGGGAGGTTTGGACACTGCTGACCCCAGCCATCTTGGCTCTGACATGGTCTTTGTCCTCAGAGATGGATGTAGTTGCTTGCAAAGCCAGCAAAACATATCCTCGCCACATTTCACCTCTAGCAGCCACCACAACCCCTTTTATCACTACGATAGATTCATTAGCCACTTCAGGAGAACAAAAATAAGCATCTCCTGTAAGCCTGTCCATGTAATTTTAAACCCCATTCTCTTTCACAGAGTTTACCTTTTGTCTTTTAAGATAATTGTAAGATCTGAAAGCTGCAGGCTTGCTAATATATGCATGTGAAATCACTGAGAAGTAAGGGAGGAAGTCCTTGAAATGCTCATGCAGTGACCTAGACTACAGGCTGGGCTTTATCATCTAATATATTTGACGATATTCGAATATGTGAGGTACCAATAAAAGACAACTTTATCCACTGGAAGTTAATGATTATGGGTGATCATTGCTGATGCAATGGAGCCTGCTAGTCAGACACAGCCAGGAGCTTCTATATAGTGCTCATCCACCCCTGCCTGTCACAGAGACATCACACAGGTAATGGTCCTTCTTGGCATTACATGATGCCACAGATGAAGAAGAAGCACCACACAGTGAGGCAAAGTTTTGCAATGAAAGACCAAGATGATTCCATCTTCTGGTTGGATGTGGCTAGCTATGCTATGGCTGACACCTGAAATGAGAAGTCATGTGGATGAAGCACGGGCAGCTCTAGTGGGGACCCAGCTACTGGGAGCAAAAGCACTCAAGGGCATAACCTGGTGAGAGTTACTCATCTGTCTCTGCCACAGACCTCACACAGCTGTTGGAAAGGAGCACAAGGGCTGATGAGCCCAGTGATGATGAATTTTGTGACTCTCTTAGAAGGAAACAGGACTCAGCCAAAATCTTGCCTGCTTTTTGTTACCCTGTAGAATGTCAGAAGTAACGATCAGCCACCTAGTAAATGAAATAACCTGTAACAGCACAGAGTGTAAAAAATGAGCAAACGTGACTCATATTTTCACCCAAAATAAAATAAATAAACAAACCCCTGGGGCTAACCCCATTTGTCTGTTTTTTCCTGTTGCCCTGCCCTGATATGCACGGGCTTTGCAGCAGCCAGACAGCACCCTGGGCTGGATGGAGGCACTTCCAGCAGGTTTGAGGCAACTGGCCTGGCTCAGCTACACTTGGTCCCCTTGCACATAGCCCCAGGAACACAGCACTGACTGAAGGTGGGGCTGGGCAGCAATGCAATCCTGCTGACTGACATGCCCCTTCCTCTTCTCCCCATGCCAGCTCTGAGGCACAGCTGAAACGCTGCCCGGGGGCCCCCCAACCATGGTACTGCCACAGCCCTGTTGCACGTGCCACAGGTTAGGATCCTGTCACAAGCCAAGCACTGAAGCTGGTCCCACTCCCCCAGACTACCACCACTTTGCAGACATGGCTAGTCTAATAATTCTTCCAGCCTTAAGCATTAAAGTTCTACAGATACAGAGCGGTGAGAGTTGTCAGGAGTAGCTCAGCAAAAGCTGCTCTCTGTCTCACATCACAGCAGCAATGCTCTGCATCCTCATTTTATTGTTTTCTGCTCAAAGTGGCTACCACCACCTCTTAGCTTGGAAAGTCAGCTGTGGGTGGAAGAGCCAAGATGAAACAGAGGCACATCTGCTCAGTGCACTCACTAGAAAACTGCTGATTGTAACCATCTGTAGGGCAGGCAGGAGATGATATGAGAGCAGAGGTGCGAAGTCAGGAGGATGCTGACAGCAACACACAGTGGGCACCGCTCACCCTTTTCAGAAGCACACTGAGAGCTTCACTTTCACACTGCTGGTCTCTAAAAAACATTACTTAAGGCACATCTAGTCACCACAGTCAAGCTCTCAACATAGTTCTGTACCCAAAGATTCAAAATACCTCAGTCCCCAATAAGCCATGTGCCTAGATGACTAGGTTTTCAGTGGGATTCAGCACCCTGCAGTCTTTGCAGGTGCTCTCCAGAAATGCTGCCTGTAAGAGCTAAGGCAGTGCACTTGGAAATCTGGCCCTATAGGTGGCAAAACAGGTCTCAAATAAATGTTGTCCAGCACATCAACACCATTTTAATATATATTAGAAGTAGTGAAATGATTTTTAATACTGCTTTGACAGTTAAGAAACTTGACAGAAAAAGAAACTGGAAATACTTTATCATCAAGTCCTTGCAAAGGTATATTTTTCATCCAGTAAAAGAAACACATCCACTTGGCTTTTTCCATCTTATTAAATATTTCCTAGCAAAACTAGCATGGCTTTGCTTAGTCAAATACCACTACTTGTCTACAAAAAATTAAAACTTTCCTATATTCACTCTTCTTGATATCAGTATTCATCAGATAACATAAATTGACAGCATTCACTCCTATCTGCAAAATGTAAGTTCTTGAATATGTTTCCTTGACTTTGATGTACTTACTTAAAAGAAATCTGAATAAACAGATATCAAATGCTTATCATTCAATGTGTTGTTTAAAATTTTCTGAGCTGGAGAACTCCTTCTTAACAGGTTTCTTAGCAGATGAAAATACAGGACTTGGAACTACAGCATAAACGTCTGACTGCTTGTGTATTTCTTCTACCTCTCCAGATCAGTTTCTATCTCAAATGCTACAATTTACATCTAGTGATTTCAGATGACTTTTCCTCCTGTTTCGAATGCATATATGGGCCAATGGTACAATAAATTCATAGAAGCAAAATGATAAGCAGTCATAAACAGAAATGAAAACCAAGTGTTTTGATTTTGAGAGAGTAGGGTCAAGAATGCAGGGTTCACCAGTGGTTTTCCAAAATGTTCTGCTGCACATAACAGAGCCACAAAGCATACTTGCACAGAGCTTCAGCAGTGGAGGGACATTAAAATCTGAATATCCAAGTGTCTGCTCATTGTGCTTTGCTCCTTGATTGCAGTGTCCAGATCTGGGCCTTCCACCTCACATTCTGATGGGATGTGGCAATGCAAAATGTATTAGTACTTACCATATGAGCTGAGGGAATTCACCTGTGCCAGAATAGCATGGAAACTACTTATAGTTCTGTGCCAGGCATGTCTGGAAAGGAGTCTCAGGAGCCTACACCCTGCAGGCTCCAGGACAAAACTGATGTGCAATTGGTCAATGATGCACAATATTGAAGCAATACTAAAAAAAAAAAATGACATTACAGTCATTTCTGTACAATGTAGGCTAATACAGGATTCAGGGATTGCTCAAAATAATCAGAACAGTAAATCAGAATTTCAATTTAAAAAGTGCATTATTAGTACTTAGCTTTATGGTCTGTCCCAAGCTAAAGACTTAAGCAAGGCTGTTTTCCAGACTTTGGCTCTCATTTGTGAAGCCTCTACTTCCTGTTTAGTTATTTAAACTTTTCATTTACAGAGCAATAAGATTATAACTTTTACAGCATTTTTATCTTTCTGAGGCAGGAACTCATCTTCACCAAGTAAGCCCCTGATCTGCAAAACTCTTGATCTAACACAGTGGAAAAAATCCTGCCGGATCTCCACTGCATGGGAGAAGCCTTACGACGGCGAAACTGCAACACTCTGCTGGAGAGGGGAGCTTGTGCTGGCTGCAAGTCACTGAGCTGTGCTCCATGGAGATGCTATGGGACCATTCACAGGAGGTGTGATGAGTGAGGCCACATGTCCCTGGGTCCACTGGCCGTTTTCCCCTAGGGAATGAGGAGAAACAGGAGCTACAGGAAAAAAACAACCCTGCTGCTCTGCGGTCGAGGTGGGAACCGCACAGCAAGCCTCTGGCTCTTCTGATGGTTGCACTGTCTGTGCGTGCCCACACTCCCCCTAGGAGCATGGCCAGTGGGCTCATAAAATTTTTAGGCTTTAGTCCATATTTTGCTTTGGCCCAGTCCAGTTGAACTGTAAAATAGATGTCTAATGTGCATCGTGCAGGTTTTCAAAGATCCCTCCTGCAGAAATACCTGCAGAATTACGGCGGGCACTAAAATGCTAGATTTTGGCTTAGAAAAAGCTTACAGAATACCATCTGATTTGTGTAAAACCACATCTTACACTTAATAATCACTCTGACATTTGCTTGTCTGAAACCTACACCTTACATGCTAGTTGGATTTGTTTAAACAAGAGACAAAGTGTTACCCAGAACAAAATAGTGCTTACCTCCTCTAGATTTTTTACCCAGATCACATAGTGGTTGTAAATAATTTTTTCTTCATTAACTAAACTTTGGTTTATTACAATGACTTGAAACATTAAAAGAGTGTTTTGACTGAAAAGAAATAAAAGAAATAAAGCAGCCCATTCTAAAATGACTCCGAGAAATACCTAAGTCTAAACAACTGATTCAGTCATTGTGCCTGGGTTCTGGATACATAGTCAAAGTAATTGTTATCTCTCTTTGAAAAGCACAATGGAAACAACCACCAACAAAGTGAGGGCAAAACCTTAAAGCTACAACACAGACATAACATTATACTTAACTCTCAGTAAGAACAGTAAGAACCCTTAACTCTCATGACTGCACAAGCACATTCACTCTTACCACTGTTAGGAGTCTGCAAAGCAAGATGTTTTTCAATTACCTATATGCATATATACATATTTATTAAGAGCATGGGAGTGGATAACCAAACAGGAATGAGGGGAAGGAATATTCACTATATAATACTTGCTTTCCTTTTCCCTACTCTGGTGCTATTTTTTTTTATTTTCAGGTTTCCCTACACTGAAACTAAAAGATTTCACAGGAATTCAAATCAGTACAGCAGACTAAACAGGATTACCAATGTTTTCAACAATTACCATAATTAAAGATGTCTTTGCAGAATAAAGCTAGTTTGGTTCTCTGGTGCCTGTCCCTAGGTAGCTATTCCCACAGCTTCACATCATATGAAACATCAAATGTTTCAAACTCCAAATGGTGGTAGCATACACTACCTTTGCAGCAGTGAATACCATTCCCATATTTTAGAAATGGCCTGTGTAAAGGCTGGAAAGTAAAGACACTGCTTAATAAACTGCAATTAACAGCAGGCATGCATTTGAAATACTTAAAAAGGTGACTTGGGTGACAAGGCCATACCTATTGGCCTCTACAACAGATTTTTGCTCCTGAAAAGTGTTGTGCAAGAGAATAATATCTCTTTTTCCTTTCAATTTAGGACATATTTAGTCTTCAGATATATACAGACACACCTACTGGGGATGAAGTTTACATCAATAAACTGATTCAGTGAAGTATAGCTACACAGCACATAACTGGTCAGTTGCCCATGTCAGTTTTCCTGTATATTAATTCTAAATTAAAGTCCTGATAAAAGTCTGGAGAGCATGCAAGCTAACTAGGTAAAATTCAGAATGTGTTATTTTATGGGATTTCACCTGCAAAAAGTTGGCAGGTCTCTTTGAGTCATGTATCCTGATTCAAGTATTGCTTTGTGGGAATTTCCCTTTGCAAGGATTATTTTCACAGTCTGCAAAAATCAATTAACTGAATAATTTTTCTAATTTGTCTTCCTTCCAAAACAACAACAAAACAATCAGCCTTTTTTTCTATATAAAAAAAAAGCTTCTTAAAAGAATGAACCATTAAAAAAATAAAAATCTACATTTACTTGCTGTTAAAATCTTTATGTAAGCCTGCTTGGAGTACAGCTAGCATGAGTACTTTATTGTCACTTCACAGCCACCAATATAAGCTTCCAAAATAAACTGGAACACATGTTTCTGAACATTTTGTATGAAGCACTCTGGTCTCCACCAACATTATGCTTTTCATTGCTACCCAAGAGCAGCATCAGGCATGCTCTGTCAGATGACTGGAAGGAGAATCCTCACACCATCTCTCACTTAGAGCCCAGCAGTCTTACAGTGCTGTGGTGCAAATTCAGAAGTATTATTCAAATGCAATACACCCTCTGGGTCCACAAAATCAGACTGAGGGTTGTCAGCAGAGAGCTCAGTGCATTCACAATCTGTGTCTACATGTGTGAGTTTGTGCTGGGGCTCTTCAGCTCCCAAAAGCAGAAAAAGTCCTCCTTGTAACAGGTCTCTGTTACAGGTCAACAACACAAAAGAAAATAATCTGCAGAGAAGGTCTCCTGCGGAGAGAAGGCATCAGAGAGAAAGTAGGTTCTCACTCTAGTTTTATATCACTAGGTACACCTCCAAATTATTCAGGTTACAAAAGAATTATCAGAGCCATCTGTTTTTCTAAGAAATCATCAGTATCTCTTATTTTTACTAGCAGAGATAAGTAATATATTTTGTTACCATTAGCAGGAAGGTAGGTGAAAAGCTGGTACTGGCTTCTCTTTCTCTTTCCATTGC
The DNA here is from genome assembly GCA_023637945.1 of Phaethornis superciliosus. Taxonomy (NCBI): domain Eukaryota; kingdom Metazoa; phylum Chordata; class Aves; order Apodiformes; family Trochilidae; genus Phaethornis; species Phaethornis superciliosus. The sequence continues at coordinate 91,647,870 of JAJQWJ010000002.1, forward strand.
AGACATAGAAGTTGACCTGAACAGGGCTGGTAATTCTCTGATTGCGGAAAGGAGGTATCTCAACCACCAATGAATTCTGCAAAAGCAACATATCAGACAGTCAAGGCATGACTAAGGCAGTGGAGCTGTGCAATAGTACCACATTAACCCTGAGAAGGAGGTGCCCAGGCTCACAAGGAGAAACACATTTTCTGCAGGGGAACTTCTGGGCTTTGTGGGCAGGGATGGACTCTTGCCTCCAGTGTCCTCTGTGCCACAGACAGCAGAAGTAGGCAAATACAATTTTAGCATGGCTCAGGTCTTTAAAAAATCAATAGGCCTCACCTTTTCACTTTGGACAGCAAATACACATACAAGGCTTTATCCCCTCCTGTCTCTGAGAAGAATATGGGACCACAATCAAACCATGGCCTCTAATTCAGCAGGATTAAGGCCAACCACTGCACTGGCAGGTCATCTTTGGTATATCTCATCCTAACACAACTTCCTTTGAAAGGAGAATTATGACAGGTATATGATTATTCAAATACTTCAATTTTTCACAATGAAATCTTTTTCATCTATAAATTCAGGAAGTTTTAAGCATGCTAGTTTCTGTGGATGGGAGATCTTGCAAGAACACCTACTGCTACAGGAAGAAGTGCTAGAAAGCATGTAGATGATCTTCCACTGGCAGAAACCAGATGCTTCACCACGGGCTAAGGAATGACTTAACTTCTAGGGCCATCAGCTTACACAAACACACAGCCAAAACCTCCTTTGGCATTTCTTGAAAGAATAAAAGGGATCACTCAATCTAAGCATTTCACTCAGGTCTCTAAACTGTTTGCCTTCACCTCCTAAGTAGGTTTGCAGCTAACAAAATGCTGCATGTTCCTGCAGAGGTGGAATAATGGCCATATTTCCCACTTACAGTCCTGGCTGAGGGAACCACACTTCTCCACCCAGTGGGCTGATCTCCTGTGAGGGGACTCGTATTCCTTCTGCTAAGGGTAGGCAAAAGCCAAGGAAAATTGCTTTGGGAGCAGAGGGAAGAACTGACCCAGTAAGACAGAAGATGAGCAGACAGGGCTGGCCCATCCCGGACAATGAAAAAATATTTTCCAAATGGTCTCTTCTATTTTTGGGATACCTTCCAAGGAAGGCTTTTTACCCCATGCTCCCATTAAAGTAAAGATTTCCAGGAGTGGAGGCCTAAGTACTTGTTCTTTTTCGGTGGGAGGACACAGTGCCAAAGCCTTGGAAATCCCTCTTTAGTAACAGTACTGGAGAAGGCAATATATATTTTTCATTTTGATGTTAAAATATTTAAGGCAGACTTACTGGCTTGCACATTTCTTTGTCAGTTTTGGCTTCCATTTCCCACACGTGGTGACCATCTAAGAGACAAAAGAAAAATATATCTAGTTCCATTTTTGTTCCTCTCTCAAGCCTACAAAAGAATGACTTCTGTGAAAAAATCTCTTTGAAGAGGCACTGCACGTATAGAAACCAGCTCTCAAAACACTTTGGTGAAGCTCTTCCCAACCAGGAGGCCATCTGGGTAGCCTGCTTTTCCTAACTTTTCTGAAGGGGGGAACCACAATCCAGAACACATGATACTGCAAAGGGGGAAAGCCACTGGGAGTTGATTCTGCCACTAGTTTGAACAAAATACACAACTGTTCTATACCTTAGTTTCCCATACTATCAGACAGTTTCCCAGACTTTCAAACTTTTTGGCTACCTATAAGAGCTTTTGATCACTACTGTTCATAGAATCATAGAGAATCATTAAGGTTGGAAAAGACTTTCAAGATCATTGAGTCCAACCATAATCCAACTACTACAACCACTAAACCATTTCCCAAAGCCCTGCCTCTAAATGATTCTTGAACACCTCCAGGGATGGTGACTTCACCACCTCCCTGGGCAGCCCATTACAATGCTTCATCACTCTTTCAGTAAGCAAATTTTTCTAATATCCAACCTAAACCTCCCCTAGCACAACTTAAAACCATTTCCTCTTGTCCTATTGCTAGTTACTTGGGAGAAGAGAGCGACACCAGACTGTCTACAATCTCCCTTACTAGTGCAGTAAGTCATATTCAATATTAATATGAAGTAAAACAAAGAAAGCAAGAAGCATTAAGGAAGCTCCTCAGAAATGCAGTATTTCATTTTAATATACTGCTAATCTGTTTTGCTGCAATTTTGATGCTTGGGTTAGAAGACAAGGCCATGGGTTAGGAAACATAGCTTTAAACTCCATTTTAAAGTTGGTGGGAAAATGGTCCCACCTATGCTTTCCTGGAACTATGTTGGTTCATCCTAACTTGCTGTATTTGTATTTTCAAGCAAACCTAGATTTAAGCCACAGCTATCACTTTTAATGAGGAACTGTCTTTTGGATGAAATTGGTTTTGTCTAGTAATTTTTCCTGTGCCTTCCTGATGCAGAAGTCACTTATCAATAGCAGGGTTGTTTTTTTTTTTTTTCTTTTTTTTCTTCCTTGCAGCCTCAAAACTCAACAGCAAAGAAATTAGAAAAATAATACAAAACATAACGTTTCCATTCGGCAGGCCTTGGAAGAAACAAAACAAAACAAAATAAAAAAACCATGAAAGGTCACAAGCATACTGCTTTCTAATCTGGGCAGCAGGGACACATGCAGCTTCATGAGTCCTACCATTGTCAGATGTCACCTGAATGGAAGGGAAAATGAGACTTTATGTCATCGTTTGTATATTTATTGCAGCACTGGGACATGCAAATGCAAATATTAGCTATTTTGAACTCCATCACATAGATGTGGGTCTGCCTTAGAAAAACAGATCTTGGCAAGGTAAGAAACTGAATGCACTTTTTCTTCTCTTTTTGCTTTCATGGCCAGGATGGAAGTGCCGCATTTAGAACTGCCTGATTTATTACAAATGTCTGTAAATAATATTTTTGTGTACAGCTGTCCTACTGTGAAAGGAATGCTGCTGAGGGACTAGCCCTGGAGATTGTTTTAATGTCCAAAACCCTTTTCTTTTTAATGTATAGAAAGAAGTGGAATGTGAAAGCTGCAGCACAAATAGCACAGTGGATTTGGCAGGTCTTTCTGTAGGATACAATTAGCAGATCTACCCTAGACATTTAAACTGTGACACTGGAAAAGGAATCCCTTTAATTGCTACTGCCACATTCAGCTGCAGGGAGAGAAGATGTAGAAAGACCATTCTGGAGTCTCCTTAACGATGCCTTTTGAGAGAACCAGAATTGAAGCAGACTTGGCAATCACTTCACAATTCATCCAACAGATGCTTTCCCCAAGCTGTCAGTAGTAAAAACCTGACTGAAATTTAGTAAGCCAGGACACACCTCTCGTCTGGGAGCAGTCTACTTTATCTCCCGCCTCCTTTCTATTGAGACCCTGTAGCCCTCCCTTCCCCTTGCTTCCCCTCCCAATTAATATAATCAGTTGTAAAATTAAAGCAACACCTACGCTACCACATAGTTTGCAAAATCTAGGAACTTCTGCATTGTACGAGGGGTTTGTTGGTGTTCTTTTTTTCTATCAGCAGACATCCAGACCAGTAGTTAACGTGTTCAATTTGCCTTTGTAAATGGATTACCAGAAGTCCAGGTTTTTTGCTATGTTTAATTTCTACTTTGCAAGACGAATGATTGGGTTCAGGTTTCTGGTTTTTTATTTCCTGCCAATACTTCAGTAAAGTTCAAAATTACTCCATCTCTAGCTAATCTTTCAATTTAATTCATGCAGCACTGTCTTTAGGCTCTTTTGAAATTTTTATGATGACAAAGAGAGTTTGTTCAGAAATATTTTCAATGCTGTAATCTAAAATATTAAGAAAATAAAAATCCAGAACCGTGGCTTCTCTTTGGGAGCTAATAAGAACAGTAAGGGTTTTACTTCAAGAAATTCCTTTGAGACTATCCAGACCATGGCAGCTCAGCAACTGAGGGGAAGGGGAAGTGAGGGAATAAGTGGAGAATAGACAACTCATTAACAGCTAGTGACATTTCTTTTAACAAAAACATAAGGAGGAAAAGTTGTTATGAAGCAGAGACAAAAAAAAAAAAAAAAAGACAATTCCTCATATTACGTCTGGTGAACCAAGAGGGAAATCTCAACGCCCACAGACTGGGACAAGCTCCAGGAGGGAAACCTTAGACCACTACGTCAACCTTTTACAGTAAACATGTTTTGCAGGTTTATACAGTTCAGATGAAATTAAAAGACAGAGAGAGAGAGAGAGAGGAATAATGTCTCCAGAATGTTTTGTGGGAGCCAGAAGCATCAAGACAATCTGCCTGCTCTGGAGAAAAGAGTTTTGCCCCCGGTGGCCATATGCAGGGGACCCTGGTGAGCAGGCGGGATGCCACCTCTCCTCAGTGTGTGCTGGAGGAGCCAGGGCTGCACAACCACAAAAGTTTCCATTGTAGGGCTGCCACATCTGCAGCAGCCGGCCTGGTTCTGAGCCCAGGCAACTCCCTCCTGGCTGCCGGCCAACCAAAGTACACCAGAGCAATTTATACCTTTCCAAAATGCAAATAATTCAAATTACAGACATAACACAAAGCTGAAGCAGACACATTTCAGGCATACCCGTTAAAGTTTACACTCCGGAATTACCTTACCCAAACTGGCAGTTGTTATACGGGGAGCGGGGAGATGGAGGCAGAGAAGAAGGAGAGGAGGAGTTAGGGAGGAAAAGGGAGAAAACGTCTTTTCCAAAGGCCTTGTCTCATTCCCTTTCATTTCATTATTTACTTTCAGCAAGTAGTAAGAAGTGTCTTCTCCAAACCAAATTCCTGACTTTGTTTTGGCTTTTTAAAAGATTTATAGTTCAATATTTTTAACAGAAAGGCATCTCTTTATAGAACTAAAACTTTGTGTTAAGGTATTATACTGGATTTGTTTTATTCTGTGGATTCTTTTTACAAAAGGGAAATAAAAACATAATATCTGCACACACACAACCACAGAGCAAAGGCCCTGCAAGAGTCCCTGGTGCCAGCACCCAGCAGCAACTGACCTGACAGAACCAAGGCTTCATCTGCAGACCCATTCTAAGGACTGGGAAGACCCTCAAATCCCTCCTCCTCCAGAGTGGCAGTGCAGGAGTGGGGCAGTGCCAGGGCATAGAGGAACTCACCATTTCACATGGGCTCTCCATCTGCACCAGGGCTGAGCACTGCACTGACAGGTGGCCATCAGCACTGACGCCAGCTGAAGACACCAGATTTTGTCAGGGAGCCTAACATTTACAGACTTATAGCTGTTATTTATAACTGTCTCTCCTTCAGGTGCACTTCACCACCAGTCACTTCAGTCTTTTTTTTTTGTTTATCCAGCACTGTGACACTCAGAGCACCTGGGACTGCTAATGATGAAATACCACAAACCTATGCTGTTCCGTGGGGTGGTGGATTTTGAGCTTTGCAAAACATAAAACACCCCGTTTGTTTCAATATGTGGCAGCTGAATGGTGAATGGGTCTTTATAGTCTGCTCCTATCAGCCACTAGCTTCGACTACATTAAAGGAATAAAGGAAACTGTGCACAAGTCCAGAAGTGAAAATACTCTTATTCATCAGGGAATTCCCTGCAGCATGAGTCACTGAGCGGCTTCCCCACCACACCCAGCTACAAGATTTCCACATAAAAAAGCACTGTAGAGGCCTGTTTTAACATAGAAGCAGCTCCAGAAAGTAGCTGTGTACAATCTACCAGATCACAACATACGGATTTTCCTCATGGAAGAGCAACACAAAGAGCCCTAAATAAATTCTTCTACCATCTTCCCCTCCTCACTGCCCATCAGAACAGATTCCCCAGAGTTTGCAAGCTCACAACAGCCAAACCACCAGCATAACCTCCAATACAGACTGGTGGATGGCAGACAGGGAAAAGAATATACAATACCAAAAAACCCACAAGACCAGAAACTCAGGAGGGTATAACATCTGGCAACCACTTAAACCTTGCTCCTATGAAAAAGCATAATGAGAGCATTCTGATAGATTTAAGTGATTCTACTTTACTACAGGAGGTTTAGCAGTCTATAGTCTTTAGTAGTCCTGTGTTCACTTGAGATACGAGGAGAAGAGACATTCTAGGATTTCACTGCCTGTACACAGTGTACATCTCATACAATTCCAGCCTGTGTCTCAACAGAGCTTGCACTGACTGGACTGTAAATCTGTATTTACATTCATATATTGCAAGTAAGATAATGAAACTAGCTCTACCCTCCCAAAGGAACCCACTACTTGATTAATGTGTTGTGAGATTACCCTAAACAACGCCTGTATTACATCCCAGATTATTTTAACATATTCACAACAGGCAGAGCACAGACACAGTGCAGAGTGATTACACAACATAAATTGGACTTGCTCTGCAAAGGTTGTCTACCTTCCTATTTGGCTCTATTAATGCATGTCCAAATCCCTCAGGAGTGAGGGATTTGGAAATTTTCAATTTGCACCCCAACCCCTTTTCCCTGGGAAGTACACTCATGGCACTGAGATGACTGATCTGTGAACAGGCCTGGAGGGAAAGGATGGGTTTCCACTGAGAAAAGAGGATGAAGGTTTAAGCAAAACAATGTCATTCAGAATTAAAAGTCATCCAGTTTTGTGCAGAGATGCTATCAACTTCTAGGCACAAGGCAGACTGGGCCAGGTCTGAGCATGGGCTGGCACAGAGAGGCAAAGAGGCAGCTCTGTTGCTTAGAGGAGAGCACTCACCATACCAGTCCAGGCCACAGCCTACTCGCACTGTCTTACCTGGCATGGATTGGCATGGATGCAGTAGTGCCAAATTCTACCGCAGAGGCAGCATTCTTTTGGATCTGGGGATGCCACAAGAAGCCAGGGCACTTTTCTAGGCTACATCTGCAGACATCTTGCTATGAACATTTCCACATATGAACACCAGCAAGCCAGATAATCTGTGGGTGGGAGTCTTTGTCTGTGTTTACACATGAGCCTATGTTTTAAAGACCTTCACGAGGAATGGGCTAGAATGATATCAACACCAGCCAAGCAGTCTGTCATGGGATGTACAAGGAAGATGGGGCAGGAAGAGAGCAAGACATTTAGAAATGCAGAGGAAGCAGAGAGTAAGTATCTGCAATAATATAAGCTGCAAGGACTATTCCTTTGAAAGCCTCAGCAGAAGTTCAGTCTCCTGAGATCTGCCATCTCTGAGGGCTCTGTGAGAAGGAAGATGCTTCGAGGTCCTGAGTGTACCCAGACACCTCCTGCTGATGGGTGCTCCTGCTGGTGTCACTGCCTGCCTGCTGCCTGGCACATTATCCTCCTCTGCCTCTCTAGCCACCTTTGTCTCTGCTTTTTGCTCATCCACTACTTTTGCTAGAAGACCACACGGACGGTCAACTTTTTGTCTGCTTTGTTTCCCCAGGAAAACCCCAGCTGTTCTTCTCTGCCTTCCTCACAGCCTCCTGTCCTGATGGAGAGACTTCCCCATAGCTTTGTTCCCCATCCCTGGCATGTCTTCTGGCATACATGAGTCCATGTGCAGCAGGGGTCATGCATGACAGACCTGTTTGCTATTGCCACATCAAAGCTCATATGTTTGTGTCTCTTCATAAACATTTTTGCAGCATATGAGTTTTGTCCATTCCTTCAGCTATGTATTTTTGCAGTATTGAGCTGACTTCTGTCTGTCTCAAGTACTTATGTCTCAAGTACCTCATTTTCAACTTAAATTAACAATTTAAAAGTCATGCAGCAGCAAGGTGATAAAAATACAGTTCAAACTGTATCTTCCATTACTTTGGCATCTGTGCCAGACATACACTTCCCCTCTTGTTGCTCAGCTGGGCAAGCTTAAAAATGAAGGACTCACATTTCCTAAATGGTGAGCCTTTTTAGCCACTTTTACCACAGTATTTGTAACAAACTTAGTTATTATGAATTCAAGTGTTTGCAAATGAACTGTAATTTTAGGCCACGTAGTTAAAAGGAGGTTCTGTGATGACAGCTGATTGATCGGGGTTCGTTTTGAGCCAAAACCATTGGAATGACCTGCCAGATCCTATTTTCAGCAGAATGGAAGCTGGTTATGCAGTTTCTGCTCTTTGGCACCTCCCTCTATTCAAATTACTGTTGGTCTGAGGGTTTCATATAATGTCTCAGTAATTCCAGGTCTAAGACACTCAACTTCCAAGTAAAACTGCAGATCAACATCCCTGCAAAATCTCTCTAGAGCAGACAGGTTGAACCAAGCACACCCAACACAACCACCTACCAGCAGTCATGACAATACTTCACTCTGTTTTGTGCTACAATCATGTCATCTCCTTCTCTTTACAATTTTAGTGTCCTCTGTAGTGTCCTACATTGAAGCTGTGACTTCACAGCTGGAGCTGAGTAAAATATTCCTAGTCCATCTTCTTCTGTCTAATTTGTCTCCTATTTTCCCAGAGACTGCTGGAGTAAAAAACCTCACAGAGTTTAAACCAAGTTCCAAATTTTCCTTTCATGAACAATTATTTTCCTCTGCTACTTCTGTGTTTAATGCTAACGCCACCACCTATACTACAGCTACTCTTACTTCTTTCTCATCTTAACATTAGTAAGTTTGTTTGAACAAACTCTTCATTTTATCTATATGGCCATCTAAAGGTCTCATCGTTCAGAGACAACCCATGATGGAAACCCCCCAGGACTTTTAAGCAGAATCTAAACAATAAGATTTTGAATGGCATTAATATTTTTTCCATTTCATTGTCCCCCTCATGTCCCTTTCCCTGCTTCTCTTGTCCAAGAAGGCTGGGCTCAATCGTAAAGGTTGTATCTCCTCTTATGATTATTTTCCTTGACAGCTTCCCTGCAACAAGGTACAACTTGTAAATATCTTACCTCTCTATTCCTCTCTTTGTTACTATACTTTCTTCAAAATGCTCTTGAAGGCTAAATTTTTACTCCCTCTACAGACCTAAAAGGAACAAGCTCTTCTTCCCTCAGATCTCCCCACTCTTCCTGGGATGCCCACTTAAAACATGAACAAGCTCTTAATGATGTCAGGGAAGTAGTAGAAGACAAGGAGATGTGCCTTTCCAAAAGAAATATACAATCCTCCCAAAAACTAAGTACTTTGGAGGTATCCCCTTGTACTGGTTATTTTGGAAGGTTTTTGTAGTGGTGGGGATGCAGGAGTGACCTCTGTGAGAAGATGCCAGAAGCTGCCTTCATGTCAGACAGAGACAGATCCAGTCAGCTCCAAGATGGACCCTTTGCTGGCCAAAGACGAGCCCATCAACAAAGCTGGTGGCACCTTTCTGAAAACACATCTAAGAAGGGGTAAAAAATGCTGCACAGCAGCTGTCAAGAGAGAGGAGTGAGAGAGAACGTGTGAGAGATACAACCCTGCATTCACCAAGGTCATGAATAAGCAGGTGGAGGAGGTGCTCCAAGTGCCTGAGCAAAGATTCCTCTACATCCACAGAGAAGAACATGGTGAGGCAGGTTGTCCCTTGACAGCCTGATGGAGACAACCACACTGGAGCAGATACTGACCTGCATCCCACTGGAGCAGGCTCCTGTCAGGAAGCAGCTCATGAAGGACTGTCTCCCATAGCAGGGAGTCATGCTGCAGCAGGGGAACGGTGTGGGGAGGAGGGACTGTCAGAGAGGGGCTGGTATGGACTGACTGCAGTTCTCCGTTCCTTGTGCCCCTGTGCTGCTTGTGGGGAGGAAATAAAAGTCAGGCAGTACTGTGTGAGTGAAGTTGAGCTTGGGAGGGGAGGAGGAGGTAGAGGTGATTTTTATTTTTGCCTTTGGTTCACACTATCCTATTCTGTTTTAAATTGGCAATAAATTATTTTTGCCGAGTGGACTCTGTTTTGCCTGTGACAGTAACTGGCAAGATATCTCCCTGGTTTTATCTTGACCCATGAGCTTAGCAAGCAGCCTGGTCAGTACCTAGAAGGCAGCCAAAGCCAACCCACCACACTCCTTTCTCTACTGTCTTTAGGCATGGGTTGCTTCATTAAACTGTCAGCTTTCTGGTAAGGTCTGTGAATTACTATGTGCCTGGACAGAAAGTCCTACTGGAACTATCTTGTGCTGGTCATAAACGTTCAGAGACAAAGCTCTGATTGCACAGATCCAGCTGCTTGAAGCCACTTAGTCTGACAAAGACATGAAAGAACAAGCTTCAAGCACTCAGTCACAGTTTCTATAAAAATTTTAAATTTACAGGATTACTCAGTCAAGGCACTTTTAACTAGAGACCATACAGTTATTCCTTATTTCTCTGTTGTCCTCACTACGTATCTATGATTGATTGTTCTTATTCTTCACTGTAGGAGCAACAGCCTGAAAAAAAGCTTGTTGCTGATGATACCATCTCATACGTATGGCCACTGTCCCACTATGTGTTTGCCATTACTAGACTAAACAGCCAGGAAAAACTGAAACATGCTGGCATTTCCTCAAAGCTATATCACTGCTTCTGCGTGTGCATGGAAGGGTTCCACCACTGGAGTCACCATGTGATGACCCTATTTGCCCAAGGGTATCTACTTTTGGGTAGTGGCCAGAAACCCCTTCAGCTATCAATACATCTCTAGGAAACAGGTTTAAGTGATCTTCACCTGAACTCCATGCTCCCAACTTGAATGCTTTTGAAGATTCCAGTTTATCTAGTTTCTAGAATTTTTAACTTCACTGCGCATGAATCAGCATGAAACCGCTCATTGCCAACTGGAACGTGTGCCCTTAACTTGGATAAACAGACAGATAAAAACAAAATTATGTAGCATCTGTCCATCTGACTGGAGTAGGAAAGGGAGTTTTGCCACTTGCTTATTTATTATGTGAGCTACAGCATGATTGCCAGTGTGAAACATGACCCCTTTTTGGCCAGTTGCCCCCCAAACTGTGACTGCTACTGGCAGTGGAAAGAGCAATGGAAAGATCTCTGAGAATGTCAGATCTTTTACCAAATGGAGCTCTGCCAAGACTCAGGTCACCCATCTCCCCATCACATCAAAACAGACTTCAAACTCTGAGCTCTAAATTGTATCTGAGTCAAACCAAAAAACCCTACATGCTTGCCCCAGTGCATCCATTCCACTCACATGCCACTTAAATGTTTGATCAATGTATAATTTTGAATAAATTTTTTAAAGTTCTCTTGAAACTAAAACACTACACTTGAATTACCTGTCATACAGCAAGGTAATTTTTGCTCACTCAACATACGGGAAACAGAAATTAATTTCTCAGAATGTCAGTTGTACCTTAAAGCCCCATCTGCTTGATTATAATCTTGAAATTTAATCAGTGAAATTTGAAAGGAACTAAAAAACTGTGAAATACTTGAGTGGACACTTAAATTCATACAGCTATCTTCTTTTCCACACTGCATTTACTTTGTGCAAACATTCAGCTGACCAAGCCTGAACATGCATCTAAAGACAGGCAAACTCCAAATACTGAAATACTTATAGAGAAGCATGATTTCCTTTGGCATAAAAAATTGGTGATTTCACCCAACTATCATCTCATCTAATATAACTATTACCATGCCACGTCAGTGCCTTCATGTTCTAAGAGCAAAACCTGTTCCAGCAGGGAAGAGGAACAGCTTTGACAGAGAAATTTAATCAACAAAATAAAAACAACAGCAGAATGAACAGTTTGAAGAAATAATTAAAATTATTTAATTGTTTGAAAACATTAAAGAGGAGAAAAATTCCCAGAGAAAATGTAGCTTAGGTGCTGTTTATTTATCTCAGGAACTTAAGTTTCAAAGGTTTTGGGCAAAATAGCTGGAGGTATTATGCAGTTACAGTGTGTAGGTGCCAAGATCAGCCAAGATCACTGCTGATTTGAAAGCTGAGTAATTAACATGTTCAAAACCAGTGATGTCAGTAAGCCTAGAGTTACTCAGCACTACAAATTAGGAACTCTATTAACATCCATCAAAGAGAGTGATACATCTTCAGGGAGGAACACTCCTCAGAATGAAGCTCAAATGTAGGCCTTTGACCAGGACAGAACAGCCCTCAACATTAATAACCCAGAATCAGAATTTCAAAGTCTGTTTTATTTGAGAAAGTAACCTGGGAGTGAAGCTGGGTGCTGTATTTCTGCCTTTTTTCTCTTGCCTTGAGCTCTGGTCACTATGCACAAACATAAAAAAAAAAAAATAAATGGGTTTGGAGAGCTCTGACGTAACCAGTTAGTTAGAAACTCAACTCATCTAGTAATAATAAACCAAATGCCCATTTCTTCTCATAGACTTGATAATAGTGAAGATTTTAACCTGATCTCTTAGGTATGTCTAGACTTGGCCAAATACGTGAAGTGCAGAAATACTTGAGCTAGTTCCAGTGCCAAAACCATTCTAGCTACAGGAGTAAGGAGAAATTTTTGAGCAATTTTCAGGATAGATTAACACTTTCATATCCTTAATGCAAGACGTTCTGAATTCCAAAGTATCTTGGACAACTCCACAATCATAGAATCATCAAGGTTGGAAAAGACCTCTGAGATCATCAAATCCAGATGTCTACCATACAACCCCTAACCACTAAATCATCCACTGTAGCACCTCATCTACCTGTCTTCGGAACACGGCTAGGGATGGTGCCTCCATCACCTCCCTGGGAAGCCTCTTCCAGTATTTAGCCACTCTTTCTGTGAAGAAATTTTTTCCAATATCCAACCTGAACCTCCCCTAGCACAACTTGAACCCATTTCCTCTTGTCCTATTGCTGGTCACCAGGGGGAAGAGACATCTGTCTCACTACAGCCTCTTTTCTGGTAGTTGTAGAGAGCAATAACATCTCTCCTCTTCTCCAAGAGGGAAGCCTTCTATTCTCCAAGCTGAATAACCCCAGTTCCCTCAGCCTGTCCTCACACAGACCTCTTCTCCAGACCCCTAATCAGCCTAGTTATCCTTCTCTGCACCCTCTCCACCATCTCAGTGTCCTTCTTATAGTGTGGTGCCAAAAACTGCACACAGTGCTCAAGGTGCAGCCTCACTGAGGCCAACTAAGGGAGCAGGATCACTTCCCTGGTCCTGTTGGTCACACTATTCTGGATGCAGGCCAGGATGGTGTTGGCCTTCCTGGCCACCTAGGCACACTCTTGGCTCATGTTCAGCTGGCTGTCAGTCATCACCCCCAGGTCCCTCTCTACTGGGCAGCTCTCCAGACACTCCTCCCCAGGCCTGCAGCACTGCTGGGGGTTGTTGTGGCTGAAGTGCAGGACCCAACATTTAGCCTTACTGAAACTCATGCAACTGGCCTTGGTTCATCAATCAAACCTATCTAGATCCCTCTAGCCTCGCTACCCTCTAGCAGATTGACACTCATACCCAACTTAGTGTCCCCTGCAAATTTACTGAGGATGCACTCTCTCCCCTCATCCAAATCATCAATAAAGATGTTAAACAGGAGCTGCCCCAGTACTGAGCCCTGAGGAACACCACTTGTGACCGGCCGCCAACTGGATTTAACTCCATTCAGCACAGCTCTTTGGACCTGGCCACCCAACCAGTTTTTAACCCAGCAGAACATATATGCATCCACCATGAGCAGCAGATTCTCTAGAATACTGTGGGAAACCTTGTCGAAGGCCTTGGTAAAGTAGAGCATGCCAGGAAGATAAACCCATAATTTTCCTGTGCTTTGGTGCTTGGGATATTGGCTTAGTGCCTCATCATTGAGCTTTCACTCATCAGTTACAGGAAACACTTTGTGACATGAGTGAAGAAAAAACAGGATTTTTCCACCACACTCAGTTTTATAGATCACTAATCATTACCTGATATAATAGGAGCCAGCAGTCTGGCCATTTCTGTATGGGTTTTGTGCTGCTTTTGTCTTCAGTAACTCATTACCTTCAAAAAAACAGCTTTGAAAACTAACACACAGATTTTGCACAAGTTGTTACAAAAAAAAAAGGTAGCTGACAGATACATAGTTCTTAAAACTTACTCTCAAAACACATCTGCATTTTCTGAACTTTCCTCAAGATTTTTGTGTCCTGGTACATTTGTAATCTACTAATGAAATAAGAAGTTTTAAAAAGATAGGTAAATAAATCAGCATCTTTTATTATAATTCCAGATCATGATCCAAGTCTTGCAGATGCATGTGTGAGACAGGAAACATTTAGTCCCTCCTAACCAACCACCTCTTCCGATAGCTAACAAACACCAACTTCATTTCATCTACTTCTGTAACTAAAATGTATATCCTGCCTCCACAGCAAATAATAGCACACAGACATCAAGGGCCCCTGGTAGTAAGACGCTGCAGAATTTTTTATTTTGAAAAGTATTAATTCTGATGAAAAATACATTGTTATTGGACATCCTAAACCTAGCACCCGACAACCATGACACACAGACTCACAAGACCCTTTTGAAAGTAGGAAGAGAAAACCATGACTGCAAAGAGAGAAAGAAATGGAAATATTAAAAAAATACATTTATTAATGTAATTTCTAAAGTAATAAAAAAAATAAGTAAAGTCATAAAAGAAATAAGGTCAATGTGGGAATCCCAAGTCTAAGGAAGTTTTAAATTTAAAAGAGTGAACCTCTCAAAGCACATTCAGCATTTACATTTTACTACCACTAGTCATTTTGGATGGTCATCTTATACCATCATTCATCACTGAAAAATATAGTTTGATGTGCAAGCAATAAAACATTGACTAAAATTCATTAAAAGAAGGAGTAACTGACACGGGAACCTTTTAATAATACTGTAAAAGCTTAAGCAAATGTTAGTACACTTCTGAAGACTCATTATTTATCCAAAGGGGTGCCTTCTGCTGAGTGCTGAACCACACCATGAGAGGTTCTCATCTGAAAGGAGGAGGTCCTCACAGTGGTCCTCCCACAGTCCTTCCAGTGCACCTTCATCCATCAGCTGCCTTATTCCTCTCCTGTGAGACACACAATCACAGGGCTGCAAGGAATATTTTACTCTGTTTCATATGCTTCTTGGTAAAAAGCAGTTAGTAAGGGGTTAAGTTGAAAGCACTAAGCCACTGCCTCCACAGCTCAAAGATTGATTTGATCATTCTTCAGGGATTCCCTCTTGTATGAGTCACTACCCAGACAGACTCCCCAGGAAAGGAGGCCAGGATAATGCCATTTCTCCAGAGACTACAAGAGCTGAGGGCTAGCCATGAAGACAGCAAGATTGGGTCTCATGCTTGAAAAAACATTCAGAGGATCACAATGCACTAGAAAGAAATTTTCCAGGGAAGGGAAAGAAAAAAAACAAACCAACAAAAAAAAGGCAGACAAAAAGTGTTCTCGAATTCTTTGCATTAACCAATTAAGTATGCAGAGCAGCATGATTTAGACAAGCTCCCAGAGTCCACCTCCCAGCCTGGGGACTCTGCCTGTGTGACACCTGAAGATACAAACTTATGTAGTACAATTTTTAAATTCTGTACAAAACGTATGTACTCCTTATGAGTGCACTGATTCCTGTGATCTATTACTTTGTAACAGCTGTGTTTGGCTGCCACCCACTAGGAATGTGAGCAATATTTTGAATTCAAAAACTGAAGCAGTAATAGCAGCAAAACTAATGAGTGTCTCCAGATAATCACAAAAGCTCATAACCAGCTTTCTAAGAGAAAGAGAATCTATGCTGGTATTCCCTCTCTTGACCTACTTCCATAGACACGCAGAAGCTGAAAGGGAAAGAAGCACTGCCTGCTGATTTTCAAAAGTGAAGGCTGGTAATGCTTGTTCATTTGAAATTAAATACAGTGACTGCTCAAAGCCTGACCCTGAACAGTTTGCCAGTAAGACAGCCACACTTCTTTGTTTCCAATGCATCGAGTACACAGCACATAACTCATCAAAGAAGTCCTAAAAACTGCTCAGCCCAGATCAGTCAGCAGCTTTGCTTTCTGCGTGCCATTCCTCGTGACACAAATGCAGCTCCTGCAGACGCTGAACACTCCCAACTTTAAAGCCTCAGTCCCTGCAGTGTACCTCCACAAGGCAGTACTATCCTGCAACTGCAATAAATGTCCACAAGACTGCTAAAACCAGACGGGGCAGTTTCAAGCCAGATCTTCAAATACAAACATAATGATCTTGATTACTCTTCAATGAGAGCAGCTCGCTGACTCCATGCCAGGGGAAAGACTGCAGTGGCATCTCCACTGGAACTTTCATGTGGAGGAGAGACTCCTACACCAGTCCATCCTGCCAACCAATGCACCCCAAGAGTTTTTCACAGTGATGGTCAATGCTTTTTGATCATTTTCTTCCTCATCAGCACGCCCCTTCATCAGTACACACCACCGTGCAGCAGTACATCCCTTCATCTATCATGATGCTTAAAAATGTCACATATAAGTTTTTTCTATCTGTATGCTGTCTTTGTACAGCCTCAAATTTGTTTTGCTCAACGAAGGTAACTATCTGGTTAAGAAGTACAAGGCTAGTCACAGTTTTCCCTACAGAATGAACATTCTGCTTTTGGCGTACTTAATGCTAAGGGAGACAGCATCCAAATCCACATTGTGGTACCTGCTGGTGGGCTAGTAGCATCAACATCACTGGGATGTGACACTTCAAAACTTCCAACTCACTAAAGGAAGAGGAAAGAAAATATGAAAATATGAAGGAAAGCACCTTTTAACATGTTTTCCTTCCTGTAAGGAAGGAAAAGTCCTCACTTTGAGGTCTTTGCTCCTGATGTGTCACACTACCCTACTTCTGTGCAGTGAAGGAAGTTTAAATATGAAGTAGATTGTCACTTTCTTCCCTCCCTTCACACTACACAAAGGGCAGAGTTCCATTGTTAATGGAATTTTTTAATTGCAATATGACCTTTTTTCCTTTTTTTTACAAATTTCTTAAGCAGACCGTTCTGCTTGTAGCCACAGCCAGATGGCACATGGCACAGTGCTTGGGGCGTCACAGGAACTGTGCTGACTGGCTCTCACCAAGAAGCCAGGCCTTTAATATCTGCCCCATGTGCACTTTTGGTTGGTTTAATCAACCCAGGACTCCAACAGGGAACTTCAGGGAAGACTTTTGCTCTTTCTCTGAGCTCACTGAGCTCATGCTTACTCAGATGTCTTCACCTCCAGAGCCTGCCCTGCTCACCCCACCATCTCTTCCCCTGGCCTGGTCTGAGCAGCTTGCAGTAGCCATGGGCTGTGGAACAGTGCGGGAACCTTGTGGACATGGAGGGCTATGCTGGAGCAGTGCTAAAGCCAGCACTAGAGCCTGAGGAGCACCCAAGATGGTTTAAAGTTCAAGAGAGGCATACAGCCAGCAGCTGAGGAATCTGTACCTTGTGCCAGCGCCACAGAAACCCTTTCCAAAACAAGACTCAAAACTAACCTTAATGATCTTTTTCCAGAGCCTACTTTGGCTCAAAGACCCACTCTCACTCTCACTACCTTTTCCAACAGAGGCATTCATGTGTGTTACGCACTGTCACCCCATGACTCACTGCTCCTCCAGTCATCTCCTGCACCCTGTGACTCTCCTGGTCCGTGCTGCTTGCCTTGCTTCAGCTTGGCCAGAAACCCTTTCCTGGGAGGAACAGTCCCACTACCAATGCACTGCATTACTGTGTTGTGCAAGGAGGAGGCTGGCACCACTCCCTCCCCAATCCTCAGGGTAAACCAGAAATATTTCCTTCAAATGAATACATGTGTGGTACATGTCCTCTTCAGCCTGTAGGTTGCAAATGTCTTCACTGCCACAGAAGAAGACACATATGCACATACACATCACCAGAGACATAACTCCCTCTTCCACAAATTATAGAAAGGTTTAAGAAGATGCATCACTTTGTAGGTTTTACAGGGATGTGCCACCTGAGGTTCTGAACACCTTTCAAAGGTTCTACTTGGTACAGCCTTGATATGCTACAAAAACAAATGCCCAGCTTAGACTTTCAATGTTACTATTGTCTACCTGTAACTACACCTGTCATAGTATTAAACCTCAGCATTAGGCATGTCTCAGATCACTTCCACAGCTTTGACCAGAGACATGGAAAACACATTACATGCAGAAGAAAATTTCATTACCATATTTGTGCTTTTGTCATTTGGCAGAGATTTTAAAATAGAGGAAAATGGGCAGACTGGAATCTAGATCAAAAAGACATACCTGGTGCTTTCTCCACAAAGATGACTTTGGAGTCTTGCAGAAAGTTATGGCCAGTAAGTACCATTTTTTTCCCTCCGATAACAGGAAAGCTGTCAGTACTTTGCTTCTCCACGAGGGGCAGTTCTTGGGCAGATCTCTGAGCTGGAGCGTTATAAAGAGGATAGAAATAAAAAAAGCAACCACAAAAACACACACACACACACAGACAAGTAAATATTGCATTAGTAAGTAACTTAATGCTTACCCTCATAAGCTAAGCTGAGTTTGACAGAGAAACATAGAAAGGTCAGAAGGTTTACAGGAAACATGGTTTTCAAATGACTTGATTGTAAACAACAGGATTATAAAATCTTGCAGTACAGATTCGAGGCCCACAAAGAACAAGCTGTTTAAAACTCACTTTTATATGTACTATAATAAAAAATATATTTTTATTGAAATTTATTTCAAGTCATTTTATCTTGTTACCAGTACCATATATGCTATGTGTTTTACAAGGCACATGTGAAAAGACAGCCATTCATGTGCAAAATGTGCTTCAGTCATTAAAAACTTTATTGTTAATTCTGCAAACTCTGTCCTCTTGCAGCAACCATCGGCCTCAAGATCTAGCAGGAGTTAACTGTTTAGAGAGTGCATTTCCACCAGCAAGTGCACACATTGGCCAATGCAGTATTCTCAAGGCACATATTTTAACCCTCTACAACTGGGACACAGAGCGAGTGTGGCTGTGCTTCAAGGGATGAAGTGACATTTTATCCAGATTACACTGTTCCTCCTGGTGTCACATGCACCAAGAGATGCATTCCCATTCCCCTAGGGTGGGGTCAGCAGGCTCAGCCTGAAACCTGAAATGCCTATACACAAATGCACACAGCATGGGGAATAAACAGGAGGAGTATAGATCTATGTCAGGTCAAGGGGCTATGGTCTAGTGGCAGTTTCAGAGACATGGTGGGACAGCTCACATGACTGGAATATGCTCATGGATGGTTTTCTCCTTCTTAGGAAAGACAGGGCAGCAAGGTGAGGTGGGGGAGTTGCTCTTTACATAAGATGCAACTTGAATGTATTGAGTTCTGTCCAGAGGCAGATGAGGAGCAAGTTGAGAGTTTGTGGGTGAGAATTAAGGGGCAGGCTAATGTGGGGGATGCTGTGGTGGGTGTCTATTACAGGCCCCTTGATCAGAATGAGGAAGCTGATGAGGCCTTCCACAGGCAGCTGGTAGCGGCCTCGCGGTCACAGGCCCTGGTTCTCATGGGAGACTTTACCCAGATATCTGCTGGAAGGCCCACACAGCCTTCCACACCATTCACAGTCCAGGAGGTTCCTCCAGTGCATTGCTGACAGCTTCTGGATGCAATTGGTGGAGGAGCCAACTAGGAATGGAGCATTGCTGGATCTTGTCCTAACCAACAAGGAGGGTCTGGTTGAAGCAGTGAGGGTTGAGGGCAACCTTGGCTGAAATGACCATAAGATGGTGGAGTTCAGGATCTTATGTGGTACAAACATGATTCCAAGTAGAATCACAATCCTGAACTTCAGGAAGGCCAACTTTGCCCTCTTTAAACAATTGCTGGGAGAAATGCTATGAGACAGGGTACTAGAAGGTAAAGCAGCCAAAGATGTTTGGTTAATATTCAAGGACCTTTTCTTCTGAGCTCAGGACCGAGGTATCCCAATGAGAAGGAAATCAAGAAAGGGAACTAGGAGACCAGTGTGTCTGAACAGGGAACTGCTGTGTAAACTCAAATGGAAGAAAAGAACCTACAGATTGTGGAAGGAAGGGCTGACCACTTGGGAGGAATGTAAGACTGTTGACCAAGAATGCAGAGAGGTAAACTAGGAAAGCTAAAGGCTCCTTGGAATTAAACCTTGCAAGAGAGGTTAAGGACAACAGGAAAGGGATTCTTCAAATATGTAATGGATAAAACTAACATTAGAGGCAATGTACGCCCAGTGCTGAATGAGGTGGGTGCCCTGGTGACAGAGGATACAAAGAAGGCAGAATTGCTGAACGCCTTCTTTGCCTCTGTGCATACAGCTGGAGGATGTCCTGAGGAGCCTCAGGCCCCTAAGGCTGCTGAGGAAGTCAGAGTAAAGGATGAGTTTGCCTTGGTTGATGAGGGCTGGGTTAAGGATCAGTTAATGGGGCTAGACATCCATAAATCCATAGGTCCTGATGGGATGCACCCACAGGTGCTGAGGAAACTGGTGGGTGTCACTGCTAAGCCACTCTCCATCATCTTTGGTAAGACCTTGGGAACAGGAGAGAGGCCTGAGGACTGGAGGAAAGCAAATGTCACCTCACTCTTCAAGAAAGACAAGAAAGAGGACCTGGCTAACTACAGACTGGTCAGCCTCACCTCATCATTGGACAGGTAGTGGAACACCTCATTCTTGATGCTGTCTCCAGGCACATCAAGGACAAGAGGCTTATCAGGAGCAGTCAACTTGGCTTTACTAAGGGAAGTCATGTCTGACCAACCTGATAACCTTCTATGAGTATATAACCAGGTGGATGGATGATGGCAGAGCAGTAACCATAGCTTATCTTGATTTCAGTAAGGCATTTGACACTGTCTCCCACAGCATCCTTGGGGCTAGACTGAAGAAGTGTGGCCTGGATGACTGGGTAGTGAGGTGGATCTGGAGGTGTTTGAAGGATAGAAGCCAGAGAGTTGTAGTCAATGGGATGGAGTCAAGTTGGAAGTCTGTTTCTTGTGGAGTCCCTCAAGGGTCAGTACTGGGACCAGTACTACTCAATATATTTA
The DNA here is from genome assembly GCA_023637945.1 of Phaethornis superciliosus. Classification (NCBI taxonomy): domain Eukaryota; kingdom Metazoa; phylum Chordata; class Aves; order Apodiformes; family Trochilidae; genus Phaethornis; species Phaethornis superciliosus. The sequence goes on from JAJQWJ010000002.1 coordinate 91,668,785, forward strand.
TTGATGACCTGGATGAGGGAATAGAGTGTCCTATCAGCAAGTTTGCTGATGACACAAAACTGGGTGGAGTGGCTGACACCCCAGAAGGCTGTGCTGCCATTCAGAGGGACCCAGGCACACTGGAGAGCTGGGCAGGGAGAAATTTAAGGTATTACAACAAGGGCACGTGTAGAGTCTTACATCTGGGAAAGAACAACCCCAGATACCAGTATAGGTTGGGGACTGAGCTGTTGGAGAGCAGGATAGGTGAAAGTGACCTGGGTGTGCTGGTGGATGGCAGGATGACCATGAGCCAGCAATGTGTCCTTGTGGCCAAGAAGGCGAATGGCATCCTGGGGTGCATTAGAAGAGGGGTGGTTAATAGGTCAAGAGAGGTTCTTCTCCCTCTCTACTCTGCCCCGGTGAGGCTGCATCTGGAATATTGTGTCCAGTTCTGGGCTCCTCAGTTCCAGAAGGACAGGGAACTGCTTGAGAGAGTCCAGTGCAGAGCGACCAAGATGATGAAGGGAGTGGAACATCTCCCTTATGAGGAAAGGCTGAGGGAGCTGGGGCTCTTCAGCTTGGAGAAGAGAATGAGGGGTGAGCTCATTAATGTTTATAAATGTGTAAGGTGCAAGTACCAGCAGGATGGACCAAAGTTTTTCTCAGGGGTGACTAATAATAGGACAAGGGGCAATGGTTATAAACTGAGGTTCCATATAAATATTAGGAAGAATATTTTCATTGTGAGGGTGACAGAGCACTGTAAGAGGCTGCCCAGGGAGGCTGTGGAGTCTCCTTCCCTGGAGACATTCAAAGTCCACCTGGATGCATTCCTGTGTGATCTGCTCCAGGTGACCCTGCTTTGTCACGGGGGTTGGACTTGATGATTTTTGAGGTCCCTTCCAACCCCTACCTTTCGATGATTCTATGCACTTATTTTTTCTCCTGTTTTCCACTCCTTTCAGGAGGCACATACCACACTTTTGCTCATCAAAGCATTACCATCAAAGTTGCAGTTCACCAATACAAATCCAATGAGCCTCATATTCAGTGGCCTCCTTTGTACAGACCATTTCAGGATGTATTTAGATTGTGCCTACTTCTGCTATATATCAGCTGAAAAGCTCTCATCAATTCAGCAGGAGCAGGAAGAAATCATGACTCCTGACATTTTTTGCTTCACCTACTAGCCTAGGACTTGCCCTTGAATAAGAAACAAAAAGGAAATGGTTCATCTCATACATATCCTGGACAGAAGACAGGGCTTTATGCCAGTCTACCTGCTATAGCTAAGGAGGCTCAACTTTTCTTCAAAAATAACATAGGCTTATCTTAATAGAACTCCCTTTCAACTGCCAGTGCTCATTTGTTTATTTAAATGACTGTGAAGGAGAGAAGCTATCACTGATGGTGTAACAGCATTATGCTTTCCTACAACCTGCCACCCTTCCAGACTTCAACTACCAGAGCAGCAGTGCTACCCAGGTGAAAGGATGGAGCAGTGTCACTGGTCTGAAAGTCCATCAGCAATCCCCCTGCTTTTGCAAGAGGAATGCAGGGATGTTCTTTCTTGCAGTCTCTCTATTAATAATCCTTGAAAAAGCACTAAAGCACTATGCCTTCAAGAGTTCAGATACTGACATGCTCCAGGACCTGCCAGACACATCATGTGGGACCCCAGCTCAGCAATGATGCAGGGACAAGTGCAGACACAATCCTCCAGCATGCATGGGGATAAGTGTCATGGCTATGGTCAAGCCTTCCTCCCCATTCCTCCTGCTCCCAATTCCCAAAGCTCACCTCTCACCTCTCACTCCAGCTGGACACTCTTCTTAATGCACCCCAGGATACCACTGGCCTTCTTGGCCACAGGGGCACCTTGCTGTCCCATGGATAACTTCTTGTCCAGCAGGACTCCAAGGTCCCTCTCTATGGGGTTGCTCTCTAGCAGATCATCTCCTAACCTGTATTGATGCATTTTCTTATTTTTGTTATTCCTTCCCAAGTGCAGGACTCTGGGACCTTGTTGAACCTCATGAGGTTCCTCTTGGCCCAGCTCTCCAGTCTGTCCAAATCTTGCTGAATGGCAGCACAGCCTTCAGGGGAATCAGCCAGTCCTCCCAGTTTTGTATCATCAGCAAACTTGCTGAGAAGACACTCTGTCCCATCCTCAAGGTCACTGATAAAGACATTGAACAAGACTGGACCCAGCACTGACCCCAGGGGGACTCCACCAGTCACAGGTCTCCAGCTGGACTCTGCACCACTGATCACCACTCTTTGGGCTCTATTGTGTAGCCAGTTCTTAATCCATCTCACTGCAGTCTCTTCTATCCCACATTTCCACTGGTCTCCCTGCATCTACCCACTCAGTCACAACACCAGAGAAGGCTATCAGATTAGTCAAGCATGATTTCCCCTTGGTAAATCCATGCTGACTACTCCTGATAACCTTCTCTTCCATGTGCTTAGAGATGACCTCCAGAACAAGCTGCTCCATCATTTTTTCCAGGGATGGAGGTGAGGCTGACTGGTCTGCAATTGCCTGGATTTTCTTTCTTGCCTTTTGGGAAGACTGGAGTGACATGGGCTTTCCTTCAGTCCTAAGGCACCTCTCCTGTTGACCATGATCTTCGAAAATGTTGGAGAGCGATAGGGTGATAACATCAGCCAGCTCTCTCAACACTCTTGGGTGCATCCCATCAGGGCCCATGGACTTGTATATATTATATAATTTGTATGTATTGCAATAAAGAAGGTAAAGGTTCACCAACTGAACAGGTAAAGCGAAACCAATGTACAGCCATGTTGGTAAGACTGCATGTGGGGTAGCACAATACCCAGGAAGAGAAGGATGCTTGTTGCTACTTACAGCACTCGATGGGGTTGGAAGATACTTGCAAGGAGAGGGTCCTGCCATTGGCCTGTGGGATATGAACCCTGAAGACCAGCCGCACGCGCGTGTTCTTCCGACCGATGTCTGTCTCGCCCTTGCGCAGCTCTATGTCAGAGTTTCGGAGCTTTAATATCCCAGCACAGTCAATGCTATCCAAAAGGAAACACGGAGCAGTTCAATTAATTTCAAGCAGACTTCAGGAAGACACAAGCATGTAGTATGTTATTTCTCCCTCCTATACATCCTTCCTAAAAACTTGAGTCAGACGTGACTCGATGACCAGGCTGAACACATTAGACTTTGTTAAGCCTAGTATTTGCATCCACAAGTAACTAAGTTGGGGCTATCTCTAGTAACTGGGAGTAGCTGCTGTTGAGTACAGAAATTTAGGATGTTACTTCAGTTATCAGATCAAAATCTAAAAGATCTTTTCTTTCCCACACATTCTGTAAGGATGGCACTTACAGATTACCAAAGCTCAAAGACACAGCAAGACTAGAAAAGTCAATCAGATGAGAAAGTAGTGCCCAAAGTGTTACTGATCTGTAAAGGAAGATTACTTACCATTTCACTTGTTGCACCTAATGTGGAAAAAAATATGACATTTTTATTCTAGGACAAATTCCTGAAAATGCTTGTTAATGAACACAGCTTCTCCTGAGGTCAGTTTAACTGTCAATGTGTTTGGTTTTGAATGAGTTGGAAATACTCTTCCAAGCTGAGTGATGAACTGCAGCTTTGAATAAAAAAACTAAACTCAGAGTCCTCCCTCCACCTGATGGAAAAATGTGCATTTTGTCAGATAGAACAGTTCTTATTTTTGACCCTTCTCCTTTTTTAAAACTTTGGTTTCTCCTTGGACGGGTTTACAAGTCAACATTTTGTCAAAGCAAATGTCAATAGAGGAAGTTCTCAGAACAAAAGATACATCAACATATGCATATCAAATACCCTCTGCAAAAATATCTCTGCTTTGGCCATGACTACAAAGCCTACTTGAACGTTTCTGTACTGGTCTCTGGCATGCACTTAAATACACTGAATATGCATAGTTTAATTTTATTTTGAAATCTAAGAGTTTTATTCCCCCTCCAGACCTTTGAAACACTGTTCTGAAGCATACTGTGAACAAGAGCTAAGGCACCATGGTTTTGATACATACTTTTTTCTGAAGTATGGGTTTCAGAATAACAAAAATACTTTTGCTGATATGATCAAAGAAACTGGTCACAGTATTAAAATTTCTCAACAATGCATATAAGCAGGTGAAGCTATAAGAATTATGAAATATTTGTACCATGTAAAAAATCTATGCAAAGATCCATAAGGTACAAAGTATGCTTCTCAATATCATCTCTCCTATAGCAACGCTTGTACAATAAGTAAAAATTACGTAGTGACAATTAGTTCAGAGCCAATAAAGTTCAGAGGAGAAAAAGCATTTAAATTCATTCTTGAAAAGTCACGGACATTTAATTCTCAAGTCAAGTAGCTAAAAATGCAAAAGTTTAAATGTGCAGATGAGCTTCCGTGTTTCACTGAATCAAGGCCTAAGTACACAGAATACATGTGAGGGAAGTCCTTAGCTCCAAATTTCAATTAATTGTTAGTGCCATATGAGGTTTTAGATAACTGAAGTGTAAGACTTACATTTGCCAAAGCATTGTTTGTGGTTCCTGAGAGAGCTCTACTATGATCTGGCAAGCATGTCACAAAAAAATTTAGCTTGAACCCTCAACTGTGTAACTACCTTTATTCTAGGGAAAAAGATAATTGAAACAGTAATATGGTTCCTAGATGGTCAAATATGTTATTTTAACTGGGTAAGTACAGGGCCAAATAAATACTGCATAGCTAAAAATTGGTGAAATGTCAATAACTGCAATGGAGTTGTGCAAGCTTATTACAACAGCAAATGGGACTTATAATTTTTCAGGCTTTTTATGACTTTTAACACATCACAGAAATAGAGGTCTTCAAGTCTTGAGCGATCACCCTAAGACCAGCTGGCAATGCAACTAAACTAAACATTCTGGCCCTTCTGTTTACATGAGGCACTCTGGGGCATGCTGTATGTGACACTGCAAACCAGATTCTAATGACCACCACCTGCATAAGGATTTCAGGTGTCCGGTATGATTTTTCATTTCATTAAAGTCTGGAAAAATGTATGAATAACAAGGAGTGAAACTGTCATTTTAGTAAGCTCCCTGGAGCCAAGATTTGTTGATTTCTTTATGACTACCTACTTATCTTTCTATCTTCCTTTAAATACACACAAAGGTGCATGAATCTATATATAAATATGAATACACTCACATTTTTTACAGACTCCAAGATATGTACATGCACACAAGTATGCACAAATTCCTCTCATATCAGACACCTCAGATAAGGGTAAGGACCATTTGAATGAGGTGGCAGAGAGGATGAGATTAAATAATATGGAGGTTATCATGTATGTCACATATACAGAGTGACATTTGGTCCTTTATACATAATCCTATAATGAAATTGCTAAATTGTGTGTAAATGAACCCACGGGGCACTGATTTATGAGGCAGACTCTTACTCATTCAGAGATCCTCAGTCATCTATTCCTGCTGGTTTTGCATAGCACTGAATTTAACCCAGTTTAACAATTCTAACCTTTAGTCCTCTTAATTCTAGAAGCTTTGCCATGAAAAATGCTCATCTTTATTACGTAAGAAATATGAGTGATTTTATGAGTCCCCCAAAACCACTAGGGTACTTGGAAATGTTGTCTAAGAGTTTCCTTTGACATCCAAAGATAAATTTTAATAGGCTCTCTTCCTTGTACTAGTGCGTACAGGAGCAAGAGGTGTCATATTTAGAAACTAAATGCAGGAGCTGAGGTAGGAGATATTTACAGCTTGGTAACTGCGATACTTATTTTAAATGGCAAATAAGCACATTGGCTGAAACTCTAGAATGAAAGCAATCAGTTGTCATAAATATTTGTGAAGTTCATTTTGCTGTTATGCTGATTAGGGGCAATTTGTCAGGGCAAAATTGTGAGAACCTACTATTACAGACGAAACTTAAAAAAAAAAAAAAAAAAAAAAGATTGGAAAATGAAAATTGTGTACAAATAAAACCCCAAACAACACAGAAGAAATCAACTGGGGCAACAAAGAGGAAACTGCTAGGAGTCAGATACGGGTCTTACATTGCTCTCATGTTGTTCTCTGGAAGAAGTGGAATTTCCAGAACTTTGGTGTTGGAAAGAATTGTTTCATGGCTGGTGGTGGAAACAGTCTTCCCGGTGATCCGATGGACCTGGTAGAAAGCATGGGGTCGGAGCAGGCGGTCGTCTGCAGTGCCAATGAACAGCTGTAGCGTGAGCGGCTCGCTTTCTAAGTAACCATGTAGCTGGCAAGAGAACAGAAAACGCCCACTGAGAACCATGCACATGAATTGCTAGGAATCAATTAAATTTTTATAAGCAGGAGAGCCTAATTCAAGGAGAGAACTTGTGACAGGTGCTATGTGTTAAGTTCCCCCCTTCCATTTTTCCTGTAATGTAATACTGGTGCATTAAAAAGGTGTGCTCAGAAAATGTCTCATTATCTTAAAAGGAGCCAAGGCGCTTTACACAGGGTGAGTTTTTGAGCATTCCTGCTACATCTACAGAAAACTTTGCATAAATTCTACCATGGCATTCAGAAAAAAATCCCACAATGAGGCCCATGTTCCTTCTCAGTACTGCAGGTGGCAAAAGTGACAGGGTTTGCAAGTGGAAAGAACACAGGTCATCCATCTCTGAGCTTCCTGGGTCATTGCTCGTGCAGCAGCAGGCTGTTGCTCGTGACACATCCCCTCATTAGCTGATTTTTATGCTGGTAAATACCTTCCGGGACAGAGTGGAGACAGATCACATATACATGACTAGTAGCTCACCATGTGTGTCAAATTCTTGTTATAATCGCACAGAAATCTCATTGAAGCCACTGGGACTGGCTTGAACTTCATCCATGTTACAGTGACTGCTCTGATGACAACAAGAGTTATTTCTGCTACAGGCTGGGGATGGAGCAGGAGCAGAGTTTGACCTCATCATCACCATCTCCTGAAGAAGCTAATCTGGGTTCACACTGGTGCAAAGGAAACTGCAGCTGTCCTCAGACAGCTCCAACCTCTGCTTAACAGTGATGCTGAGAAATGAGTCTCAAAAATCTTGAGGTAGCTACCCAAGGAAAGAGAAGCTGCAGAAATTATAGAAGAAAGGAACACAGGAAAGGTGGGCTGTCCTAGATGTGCTACTGCAGAGCAAACTTGCTGGCTTTGTTGTAGGTTTAGTTTTCCCTGCAAATGAAAGCAAGTAGTGAAATCCACATCAATGTTGTTGTTGGTTTGCTTGCTTTCACCCTCATTAGATCTTCAAAAGTAGTCTGTGGCTTCAATAAACACAAAACCTATCTCTCCAGGATATTTTACCATCTGACATTGGGAAATGCTATTAAGAACAAAGATCTCAGGTCACCTTTACTCCTCGGACACTGTAAAATTCTGGGGAGTGCAGATATAGGCACAAAGCCTTCTCATTTCTATTAAACACACTGATGGGAACAGGAATGCATAATGGCAACATTTCAGGTACCACAGTGACCAATGCATGAGCAAGGAAAGATGCTGTGCCCAGACACATCTTCTGTCACCAACCAGGTGTACTTCCAGCACTGCAGTATCTTACCAGCTGTATCTTACCATGGAGCCAAGGGGCTGTGATAGGATACAGGGGGTTTCAGTATCAGCACTGTCAGATTGAAAGCACATTAGCAGCAGTTTGAAAACCTGTAGTAAAATGGCAAAGAGAGAGAAAAGGAGAGCCTGTGTTTTGCCTTCAGCATGGTGCTGTGAGCTGCACATCCCAACTCAGCCCCACAGGGAACACCCGCTTCTTGTGACCCTAGACATCAACATTAGTGCTATGCTGAAAAAAGAGGGCTTCCTGGCTTAAACTCCCACAGATGGAGATGCAACCTGACCTGCAGGTAGGTGATTGCAGGCATGCTCCTGGCACAGCTGGCTGCCATGGGGAAGCCACCATCTTCATCATCACCCCTGTGTGCTCCCCACCTCACAGCCCGGGCAGGTCACTACCACTGCTGGCGTGAGTGAGTGGGGCTGGCAGAGTGACCTGGATTCAGCCTGGGGCTGATCTCACCCCATCTCAGCAGCTTCAGCAGCAAAGGTGATGGAGGAGACACAGGGTATTTTTGATTGCGAGGGACATGGCAGATTTGCAAGGGGGAAAAGTAAGACAGTGTGACACAACAACCAGTTGAATTTCTATGCATTACCAGTGGTCACTTCTCCAACTTGTCATGGACAGTGCTTTTTATGGAGTGTGTAAAATTAAAACAAACATATATTGAATTACAAGGCCACTTGAAAGATAAAAATAGACTAGCGAGTAACTCAAACCTCAATTCAGCAAAAGCAAAACTGCACACCAAGGTATCCATATGCTCTACTGAATCCGGGCAACGGGGTCAAAAAATATTGGTCTTGCTTTGGGTTCTGCTATTTCAGGCTTCATCTTTAAATCTGAATTCAGCTGCTGCAGTATCTTGTAACCTACTGCTGAGTCTGAGCCTGTGCTTTTCCTACAGGTTTCCTACCAGGAGGCAACTGAACACGCAAAGTCCTCAGTTTTGTATGCTGGCCCTCCCCTGAGAAGGGTTCACATGCTGGAAAACAAATAATCAGAATTCAGATGCAAGTTTTCCAGGGTTTTTTAGGCTTGCGGTCTTTAAAAAAAAATTATGTTTAGTTTTGAGCAAAATTTTTTTTTTCTCTTTGTAAAGGCCCTGTCATACAGCCCTGCTGGGCTTTCCTTTGGATTCACTTTCTACGGTTACTTAGTCCCAGACAGCTCTTTGTTCACCCGAAATACAAGTAGTGGCTACCTCATAGAATGAGCCTAAGTTTTCAAGAGCTGTGAAGTGTCAGAAACATCCAGAAAGACTAATGTAATCATACAGTTGATTTTGCTGCCTTCAAAACAGGCAAAATACTCGCTCTCAATTCATCACAAATTTTAATTCATATTCTGCAGTACAAGGCATCTGATCTCTGATGTGTATTTCTCTTTTGAGTTCTACCCACTTCATCACATTATTTACTTTCATATTATATCACATAATCAGGCATGCCAACAGAAGCAATAAAAGAAAACAATGCAAGGACTAACATTTAAAGGCATGTGGGTACTGTGAATTACTAATTTTAGATTATGCATCCAGTGCACAATCTCTGTGACAGACAGCATCGGTGCTTTCAGAGTTTCTGGCAGGCTGCAGATTTCTGGAGAATGGGCAGGATTTTGGTTACTCTCAGCTGTGTGCAATGAGAATATTCAGAGGCTCCCTCAATACACAGGAGAATGTTATTACTGTCAAATTGTTCATCAAGATAAGAGGGGTGGTGGCAGGACAGACAGAGCTGCAATATTGCAACATGTTAGATTTGTCAACAGGTAAGGGGAGTATCAAAAAATACAGGCATTAAATGGGAAAGGGGAAAAGGTGTCCAAGTATTTTTCTTGGTCAGGAAAAGATCTCACGTGTTCACATCTATGCATATTTTCCACGCATGCTCTGGAATACTGTACTATGTGGCATAACGATTCTGTTTCCTGGCATGCGACATGGGATACATGCGTCAGACACTCTATTTTTATCTTTTTCTCTGTGTAACACAGTCCGAAGTCCTCTTAATAACTCAGAGGCCGAGTACAGGTGACAAAGGCTGCCCCCAGCTACAGCATTCGTAGTAAGGGATGCGCCTTTCCTACCAATCACACTTTGTTTGGCAATACATAGATCAAAGGAGAAAGAGCTATACCTTCCCCTGCTGTGAAAGTGCCAAAGGACCTAGATGAAAATGAGGATCAGGTGCATGGTATGTTCTAATGTGTTTTCCTTCCCAAATAAAGGTGAGGATACAGCAGCTGCTTCATTTAGCATAAAAAAGAAAAATGCAGGCAAAACTTAAGTATGGAGATAAGACATCCGTGGTCAGTGGTTTTGGTTTTGAAATGAAAGTAGGTCATATTCTCTTGTTCTGACTGACCACTGACTACTCTGCTCTTTTTGTTTTCGAGCAACACTGTTGAAAATGTTTGAACTGGTCTCAAACTATATTTGCATTTATATCGTCGGAAGATGCTAAGATCAAAATCGGACTTAATTGTGGGCCTATTTTACACTCCTCTAATTTTATCAAATGTGATGCAGTCACTGGTAATTAACACCAGAGAAGGACCAATGACAGTGAAGGTCTTTGTCACCTTCCAGCATCTTACGCAAGAGCGGGGGAAAGGCTGCACCAGCTGGGCGACTGCTCCAAGCTTTCCCTGGGATTCCTACACCTCTCTGTCATCGTTTTCACAAGGCCCTCTCCCATCAACATGTCTTGATTCTCACCAGGTGATTGCTTCTCATCTTGGTGCAGGGTGCCAAAGCAAATCCCAGCCTTTCCCCGTGCCCCGTGCATCAGGGCTGAATGTTTTTGCGTGTCCAGGTGCCGTGGCGCTGAATGCCTGGTGCCTTTCCCCAGCAGCCAGCAAAGCGTGAGGCAAACAGCACTTTCACCCCTTGCAGCCAACATCTGACTGCAAGGGACATGATTCAGCCCTACAGAGATCATAACCTGAGGCTGATCACAGACATGAGCATCCTCAGCCTGCCTGGATTTCACCCATGCGCCTGGTGCGTATCTATGAAATCTGGCAAGCAGAATTAAAACAGGCCTGGAAAATGATGAGCAGACAGATCTGAGGTGCTTTTAACACAAGTGCTGGGGGAAAAAAAGCAAACTCTTCCCAACCTTTGCTATAGTTACCAAATTTTAAGGATTTTTTTGCAAACATCATTTCCAGTAACTCAAATGGTATTTGAACATTGGTAGTTATACTAGAGTCTGTGAGGAAAAACTTCTATTATTTAAGCCATGACATTTATTTTAAGAAACGTGGCTGAAATATTCTGTGTGCTTTATGCTTTTGGCATGCTGAAACATCTTTTGAAATGCTCAGGAAGCTTCCTGTCATAACATGCCTGGAGAGGCTCCTGGAGGCTACCAAAAGAATGGTCACACCAGACAGGTACACTCTCTGCAGCCACTCACACCATCAGGAAAAAAAGGAACTACAATACGAAATACCTTTTAAGTGTATTTACTGTGAGTTCCAGGAAGAGCCTGCAAAAAGCCCACAGTGATACATTCCTTCAGCTTCTGACTCTAAATAGTGGCTGATTTCAGGCCTAGCCTGTCCCAATGGATTCAGGACAGAGTTATCACTCATCACAACGTGAGTCACAACCAGGCGCCCTCTAAACTAGTCAGCACCTTGTGCTCTAGACTCTCCAGGCTCCTAAGGGCTGCATCTTTAATGATAATGATGTGCAAAAAAACCCCAAAGCAAAACAAAACAAAACAAATCCATAAGTAAAATCCATAAAAAGAGGGTAGATTTAGATTATATATTAGGAAGAAATTATTTATCCTGAGGGTGGTGAGATACTGAATCAGGTTGCCCAGAGAAGCTGTAGATGCCCCCTTTCTGGAAGTGTTCAAGGCCAGGCTGGATGGGGCTTTGTGCAATCTGGTCTAGTGGGAGGTGTCCTTGCCCATGCAGTGGGGGTTGAACTAGATGATATTTCAGGTCCCTTCCAATCCAAACCATCCTATGAGTCTATGAGTCTATGATTTTAGATTAGCAATGCATCTACAAACGTGTGCGCCTGTTTTTTGTACACTTGGTACATAATAAGGATAACAAGCAAATACATCCATTTATGCCTCTAAAAAAAGAAACAACAATAACTACATTTTTATATCCTACCATCCAATGGATGGCCACACTGCTTGCAGCAGTGCTTACACTCAGCAATACCCTACATGTCCATCTGGCCCACTTGCATTTCTAGAACTGTTCAAGGAATTCCCTGAGTCTGTCTGGAGAGAATCATTAGTAAGACTAAACACCTAGTCTGACGAAAAAGGAGCTTCTTTCCCTTTTTTTCCCATTAGTGCTTTGGAATGTAATTCCAGTGCTTTCAAGAAAGTCAAATAAAAGAAAAATCTATAAAACAGTGACATTTAAAAAGTAATTGCTGCCTGTCTCTTTAAGAGAGGTACACACCAAACAGCTTTATAGCTAACTTTCCCAAACTTTGTTAAATAACTGCACATGATGAATGATAAAATGAAACAAACTGTCATGTTTTTAAAATGTTCCTAAGTTACAGCCTCAAAAAAATAACGAGTGAGCACTTAATGTCCTGATTTTGTAAAGCCAATTTGAAGATCAACCTGTTTAAACTACAAAGAAAATGCAGATACATTTTGAATATTGATTGTAGCTATAAGCACCAAGCATGCATAAAAATTGGGTATGAATTTGATTTTTAAGAAAAGTATTTACTTTCAGCTACTATGCAGAAGCACTAGGAGACGCAAGCTGTTGCATCATGTGTTTAAATGGGAAGAGGGAAAAAGTTGGTCTTGCAGGCAATCACTGTCATGTGAAGCAAAGGCACTGAGGACATGGTCAGGAGACCTGGGAATCTATTCTCAGATGCACTGCAGAGATTTTGCCTGACTTTTGCCTGGACAGCCACTGAGCTGCCCAGCCTCTGTCTCCTGGGATAAAAACACACCGGGTTCTGCTGCTGAAAGCTCAGGGAGACAGCAACCTATGGCTCTGGGGAAAAAAAAAGACATGAAAACACTGCCCTTCTTGGAAAGTCCACTTTTATTCCTACTCTAGCCTCCTTTAACTCTGAATTCCTTTGCTAGAGGAGGCTCGTGGGAAAATCACACTTCAGGTGCCCAGAGTGCACGCTTCAGGGCAGCACACACTTCAGGCACCCAGCACCCCCCTCCCAGGGGGCTGACCAGCAAGTACACAGGAGAAGGCGAGCAGGGAACAGCAGGCACCTGTGCTCTGCCCTTACAGAGTGGGCTCCAGGCAAGGGCCCCCAAAGGGCTGGACCCTCGGGGTAAGGAGCAGCACTGGCAGTGCTGATTCAGTCAGACGTGCCACATCCCAAGGGCACCAGCAAACCGCTGTAGCATCCGCCTGGATGCTGGCTCCTGCAGCATCTCTGTCTCTTTCCAGGTTTTTCTCCCCACCTTCAGCATCATGATCTGCAGGTGGCCAAGCTTCAGCTGTACCACCCATGTGCCCTTTGTACTTTTTAGGTCTCTGGCCCAGAAGGATGCAGGCTGCTGCAGCCCACAGCATATGTAAGACCAAGAGAGGCACATTACACTGACCAGGTACCCCTTCTCTTTTCTGGCAACCAGGCATGCAATAGGAGGTGTCAGTTTTCAGATGAGGTGGAGCTCAGCTCCAGTGTAGTTGTCAGTGTGGAGTCAAAATGGAGGTGAATGAATGTGGGCCGCATGAATGCTCCTGTACACTCTGTTCTCTGATGAGAGTACAGCCAAAAAAAAGAGGAGCATCATATTCAATATGGCAGACAGCCTTCATAATAATAATTTAAAAAAACAAGCAAACAAAACCAACAGAAAATAAAGCACCTTTTAAGGAGCTGAGATGACCCTCTAACTGTGATAGCTTCTGCTGAAATTTATCTGACAGTTAACAAAAAAGGTACATCAGTTATGCCCTGTGTGACTTTTACTACAAATAAAAATGTAACAAGAATTTCTGCAATTTTTTGTGCTGTTTTCAAGATTCATTTTTCCTTTCTAAAACTTTTCCTTTCTAAAATTTTTCTTGGATTCACTCAAACTGTTTAAGATCCAAATGTAATCAGAGCTGGTCCACAAATAAAAATAGAAGGGCCTGCTCCTGCGAAGGGCTAAGCCTGGTCAGAAGGCAAGAGCTGGATGGGACAACGTAAGAATGGAAAACAGCAGGAGTGTGTTTTATGTGGCACTTCCTAGTGCTGCCACTTGGACTTTAATTCAACAGTGCAGCAAGAGAACAGCTGTTCACATTAGAATGAATGAAGACCTTATATAAAACTTTCAGCTGCAAATATGCTGTGAGGAATTCCTAATCTTAATGTAATAGAGACGCTCTACACTCTGTCACTGGCTCACAAGTCATTTCAGTCTCTATCCAGGGAAAAACAGCCTTCATGGCTGCTATCTCCCAGTACAGCTGTGAAATCTCCTTTTCTGAATAGCTGCAAGATGCTTTTCCCTATTTCTAGGAAGGATTTTCCTCCTAGAGGAAAAAATACATGTATCTAGAAACCAACCCAATTCACACTCCTTTTAAAACCGTTAGACCTACACACACACATCTGAAAAGGTGTTATTAACAGCATGAACTTCTAGGTCCTGAGCACCTTATTGGCTGGGACTGGGAAGCCATTACTGCTCTAGTGTAATTTTTTACCACAAGACTGAAGAGATGTCCTTCCCATAATCCTACGTCCTCTTCCACGATTCCCAGCCCCACTTTCAGGTGTGTGGAGGCAGCCAGCCCTCCCCACACCACAGCCCACATCTAAGAGTGCATCACCTAATGCACAGCTGTGGGAACTTCCTAAACCTCCTTGAAGGACAGGCCTGGGAAAAGTCATTCCCTCTGTGGAAGGACAGAGGAAGCACCCATGCCAGGCAGTCCACTTAAATGAATATGTATTCCTCTTTGTGAACAGCCTCACGCTTCTACAAGGGGGGCCACTGCTGAACTTTGCATGAGAGGACAGCTCTTCCCCTGGATAGTTTGTCCAGTGGCATGGCCATCCCTTGTGACTTTTTGGGGGCTCTCCACCCCAGCACCTTACATGTGTTTGCATTCGGACAGGATTCACAGCAATACAAAGATGAAGTGTGGGAGGATTTCAAATTTCATTTGAGTCTATATATGCTGACAACAGGAAGAGGGGCTCTGGAAACCACAGATTACAAATCTGTGTCTGGGAGGAGTCCAGCACAGCAGTGACCGTCCTGAAACTATGCAATCCCTCAGTTTAGTCAGCTTCCACTCAAATGCATGGCCCCAGCATTCCTAACTGCTTTCATACCCACGGTCATATAAGAGTTAAAAAAGGAAAAAAATAAAAAAAAAAATCACAGGAGCCCTATGACAGCAATTCATTAAATGTTCTTAGGCTGATACCCCAGGCAAGCTTCTACTTGTGGACCTGCCTCTGCCTTTCATCTTGGCACTGACGCATCGATCACATCCAACAAGCTCCCATTTGTGGGCGAGCACAGGCTGGCACAGGTTCCTCAGGCATGGGACAGGTGCTGTCAGTGAGAGTTGGATGAGTGTGATGCCCCTCACTGATGTCCATCCCAGCCATGGCACCGTACAACTCCCAATATCCACCTCTACAAACCCGAGAAATCCTCACACACCCCAAACACCACATTATCACTCAGCCATTGAGTAGTGCTGTGGTAACTGCATGACTTTGAATTCCCATCCCTGTAAATTTGAGGGCAACAGGATGCCCAGCTACACCCAGCCTAAGGGTCTGCCTAAGGGTCAATGCTTGTGAGGTGCTTTTCCTGAACAACGACTGGGGCAACACAGTTCCAGGCAAAGTATCTCTGGGGCTCATAAATACCAGAGAGACAGTATTAGACCAGAAATGGTTGCTTTGTCCCTTATCACACAGCACCTATAGGATGGACAAGGGATCAGACCCAGCCAGCACGGGTTGAGGAAGGGCAGGTCCTGTCTGACCAACCTGATCTCCTTTTATGATCGGTGACCGGCCTGGTAGATGAGGGGAAGGCTGTGGATGTGGTCTGCCTGGACTTCAGCAAAGCCTTTGACACCATCTCCCACAGCATTCTCCTGAAAAAGCTGTCAGCCCACAGCTTGGACAGGGGCACTCTGTGCTGGGTTAGGAACTGGCTGGAGGGCCGGGCCCAGAGAGTGGTGCTGAACGGTGCTGATCCAGTTGGCGGCCGCTCACCAGTGGTGTCCCCCAGGGATCAGTGTTGGGCCCAGTTCTCTTTAATATCTTCACTGATGATTTAGATGAGGGGATTGAGTCCATCATCAGCAAATTCACAGATGACACTAAGCTGGGGGGGAGTGTGGATCAGCTGGAAGGCAGGAGGGCTCTGCAGAGGGACCTGGACAGACTGGAGAGTTGGGCTGATTCCAAGGGGATGAGGTTCAACACGGCCAAGTGCCGGGTCCTGCACTTTGGCCACAACAACCCCATGGGGAGCTCCAGGCTGGGCACAGAGTGGCTGAGAGCAGCCAGGCAGAGAGGGACCTGGGAGTCTGGATTGACAGGAAGCTGAACAGGAGCCAGCAGTGTGCCCAGGTGGCCAAGAAGGCCAATGGCATCCTGGCCTGGATCAGGAACAGCGTGGCCAGCAGGTCCAGGGAAGTGATTCTGCCCCTGTACTCAGCCCTGGTGAGGCCACAGCTCGAGTCCTGTGTCCAGTTCTGGGCCCCTCAGTTCAGGAAGGAGATTGAGGTCCTGGAGCAGGTCCAAAGGAGGGCAACCAGGCTGGTGAAGGGACTCCTGCACAAGTCCTGTGAGGAGAGGCTGAGGGAGCTGGGGGTGTTCAGCCTGGAGAAGAGGAGGCTCAGGGGAGACCTCATCGCTCTCTACAACTCCCTGAAAGGAGGCTGGAGCCAGGGGGGGGTTGGGCTCTTCTCCCAGGCAACTTTCAACAAGACAAGAGGGCATGGACTTAAGCTCCCCCTGCCAGGGGAGGTTTAGGTTAGATATTAGAAAGAATTTCTTTACGGAGAGGGTGATCAGACATTGGAATGGGCTGCCCAGGGAAGTAGTGGATTCTCTGTCCCTGGAGATATTTAAAAAGAGACTGGATGTGGCACTCAGTGCCATGGTCTGGTAACCACAGCGGTAGTGGTCAAGGGTTGGACTTGATGATCTCTGAGGTCCCTTCCAACCCAGACAATTCTATGATTCTATGATTATTTTAACTCCTATCCCAATGACACTAATTTAAACTGCTACTGAAGACAGAAAGCTGGGACTATGTTTAAAGGCTTTATCTCTGTAAATATTTGGAGAGCTACAAATACTGAGCTATATTCATAATACGAATACTGGATTTACTGCTCTGCTGCCATGAAAATTACTTTAAATACACTTCAATTTGTAATTTCGTTTTGCCAAGAACTCCTTTAAAGAGAAAAAAAATCCTATGTAAAACATCTTGCTATTTAATTAGCCATCAAAGGTCACAACACAGAGTAGGGACTGAAAACTCAATGGAAGCATTTTCAGACAAAGCATAAAGTCCTCTAGCACGCTATACAGCTGTATGTCCCAAGTGAGACTCATAATAATCAGCTTGTCCATAAGTCAAGCTCAGAGTGCCTTCTGTGTTTGGGGAAAGGAGGGAAGAGTGTCTGACGGTCTGAAATAAACCTCCTTGCTTCTTCTGCAAGTCATATGAATACCAATGGCTTCCAAATTTCACAGTATAAATATAAAATAAAAGCATAAAATAAAAGCCAGTAACTATGTCATGCACCCAAGTAATTCTTTCACTATGGAAAACTCAGCACTTCCCAGCACTCTGGTTCCAATCCTCACATTATTTACTCCTGCATTCCTTGGGCAATAGATTAGATTAATGTAACTCCCTTGCTCTTTAGAGTCAGGAAAGTGCTGTTTGAATTAATATATTAGTCAAGACAGCTTTTTCTTCCACTGTTCCAACCCTCAAAAAGTGTTGCCATCACACGTACAAGATTCATAAACATGCTATTTGTGACTCCCATCTCAGCGTAGAAAAGGCCAGTGCATTTTGCCAGGTCACTACACACTTTTGGTCCTACTCTCCTTTCCCAAGCCACCTTTGATTCAACTGGTCCTACAGCTCCAATTATGCTGCAGTTTTATCTGAGGGTGTGTCTTTCATGGAGAGCATCTTAATGCAGGAATAAAAATAGGTCAGGCGTATTTCACAGCCCAGATTCAATGTTTTGACCACCAAGACAGTCTGACTAAACTGTGAAAAGTCCAGAGATTGAATTCCACACTGCGAGTTGTCTCGAGAAAAAGGTGATAGCGTTGGTTGATGTCACTTGTTTAAAAGAAAAATAAATAAATGGATGCAACAGGCCACACTCTGACCACACTCTGACCGTACTCTGACATGAGTAGCTCTTCTCAACAGATCACCGGGATGAATCAAAATGAACTGAAAGCTCTGTTATATCCAACACCAAGTAAATAAAACAAGCATGAAAGACGCTTAGATAAAAAATTTCTCAACGTATATGGCCTATTTTCAATTGATCACTCTTAATATTTTCACGTGGAGTAACACTATTTAGCAACAGCTCTTGCACTACAGTTTCATCGAAATACTAATGAGCTAATGCCACAACCCCATTTCAAGCTAATAAGACAGCCAAATAAAATGTTGCAAATACTAATGGCAGGATTTGCAAATAAAATCTTTACAGAATCATTTTCTGCTGCTGCTGCAAATGGGTTACACTTTGCTGAAGTTACTGTAGCAGGATGTCAGCCGACAACTGAGACCTGAAGAAGACACTGAGGGTTAAAACTTTCTCTTTTGAAGGGAAGTCCAATGATTACTGGTGGCCAGGACCTGTTTTTACACCCAAAACAAGACAGCATCTCTATCTATCTGTTTACTTCAAATGTGAGGCTCTGCCATGGGTCAAGTCCCCAGCCAGAGATAGGAACACCGAAATCTTAAAAGGCACTGCTCCTTCCATCATAGCCAAGCCTGACTTGGGCAGCTCTCCTAAGAAGTAAACCTCAGTCCTTGTGAACTGGGAAGATCTTAAAGCCTGCTGGGACCAGTTACATATAATTAGACACAATACATCAAGTAAAAAAGAAAGAGTGAAAAGCCAGGTGATTCATGCCACCTAACTTTTAACACATACAGGCTGGACAACAACAGGGTCTAGTCATCTTTCTAGTGTCTTCACAGCCAGCAAAACGAGACACGCAATGCTGAAGGCGTGACCTACCCACCCTGCTTCAGATATTCACATCAGAATAAAACTAATAGCTCCCTAAACTCTATCCTGACAAGCCTTCCCCTGATTACAGAGAGAAACTAAAGCAATTAGCTCAGTTACAGACATCTATGGTTAGCCAAATAAACCAAAATGATAGACTTGCCCCTGTAAGCAGCTCAGGGCATAGTTCAAAGCATGAGTGTCCTACAAACACAGGGCAGTGCTGCAAAGAAGGCACGCTGCACTTAGCCTAAAGAGACATGGAGCAGAGCTTCTGGGAAAAGACCCTGCACTGGCAGAGCCCTCTATAGACACCACACTTTGCATCTCCCCATCATGTGTTTCAGGCAGTCGCCCACAGCTTTTCACAGCAGGGGTACAAGACCACCAAGAGGAATGGTGGTATTTTGCAGCCCTTTTCTCTCCCAGTGGGAAAGGTCAAACTCAGCTCTGTCACAGCTCTAACTTCAGTGTTTTAGCTTCTCTACAGGGATTTTGGGGATCTGCTGTACCCTGGACCTAGAGTTAGCCACAAGACTGGGTGGGCAGCGGGTGGTCACAGCTGGTAGACAGACACTTAACCAGCCCCACCAGCAACCTCTCGCAGAGGTGCTGCAAGGATCAACTCATCCACTTGCAACAACTGCAGAAAACCTCACAGGTCCTGGCAGCAGTCCTCATCTCAGCTCTGGAGCACATAGATAACAGAGCAGCATCAGGTATGTTTTGGGTCGTCTTGCTGTTGCTGTCATTTCACAACTGGAGTGGATGTTAAAATCATGATTAAAAGGTAGTACTCTGGATAATGTTAATTTTTATACTGAATTCAAGCTTCCTTATGTTACATACCTTTCTAACAAAAAAAAAGGAAAAGAGGATTCACTAACTACTGGAGAGTTGAGAGGCTAGAGGCCCAGTTTGATCATACTTTTCTGTATTATCTTCATATTTTACTCAAGACTGGAGGAACACAAGAATGCTTTTTCTCATTACACCATTTTCTCAAAAACATCTGCTACTGAGGCTACACTCCTAGGTTAATGCTACCCTGTGATTAGAGCAAGTACTCATGTAAAATTTCAGGGGTGACTAATAATAGAACAAGGGGAAATGGTTATAAACTGGAGCATAGGTGATTCCGTATAAATATTAGGAAGAATGTTTTCACTGTGAGGGTGACAGGGCACTGTAAAAGGCTGCCCATTTCCTATGAGGAGTGACTGATGGTGTTGGGGCTGTACAGTCTGGGGAAAACAAGGGCTGAGGGGAGACCTTATCACTGTTTACAAGAACCTGAAAAGATGTTGCAGTGAGAGCAGGCTTCAAGGGGGAATGGCTTCAAGTTGCATCAGGGGAGATTTAGGTTGGACATTAGGAGAAATTTCTTTACGGAAAGGGTTAGGCACTGGAACAGGCTCCCCAGGGAGGTGGTTGAGTCTCCATCCCTGAACATGTTTAAAAATCGTATGGATGTGGTGCCTGGGGACCTGGATTAGTGGTGGGTCATCAGGAATAGGGTAACAGTGTTAGGACAAGGTTGGACTCAATGATCTTGAAGGTCTCTTCCAGCCTGAGCAATTCTGTGATTCTATGAAAGTCTATTCAGGCTGAGAGCTTCAGGGGCTTCATTTACACTAGCAAAACTGCAGAGCCATAGCCCAGTGCCAGCATTGTCACTGCAGTGTCTTGTTCTTTGCAAAGCCTCTCCAAACTGCTTCCACTTCAAATAAGGCTCTTAAAGCCAGCTGTGGGTCTATACCAGTTCACATATTTTAAGGTTTTTCTCACAACCGTGAGGTATTAGAAAATGGGGCTTTGATGTGTTGAGGACATGTGCTTGAGATTACCTGGGTACCTAGATGCTAGCATGTGTGCCTGCAAGCTGTGGTCTCAATTTGTTAGTCCCTTGCAGCTCATGTTTGCAGCTGTGGGTGGAGTTGAGTAAAATTCTATTCTGTATGCCATTTGTAGTCAATAATACTCTACAATCTATATAATATTTTAATCTGAATGGAGTAATATTTTATTATGGCTGAATAAGAGCTGTGACACATAAGGCCCACATAATGAAAACAGCATCATTGCAAAAGAACTGGTTGAAAACTAATTTGAAAGCCATTTGGAAAATTATTGCAGGATTATTAAGGAGTACTGATGAATAAATGTAATTTACAATTATTTTTTTTTAAAGAGATGTACATTCCAAGCCATTTTCTAAATATTTGCATATATAGAGGTATTTATGTATTTTATACTGATTTTTTTTAATTCTGAGACGACAAGCTCTATCTAAATATTGTCATACCTATAAAAACAACTGCTCCATGCTATATTGTGTTTCAACCAGACTAATACTCTCTGTAGCACAAGAGGTGTTACAAGATCTTAATTCAGAGTTCTGCAAAAAGCGGCAGGATCTCTTTGGGGGTTTGCCCTTATTTAAACAAGTGTTATCTGTGCACTCCTGCAAGGCACTTCTTCAGCACTCCACAACTTTTAGACATACTATTCCTCTTCAAGTCAATGAGAGTTTCACAACTAAATCTAACCCTGCCTGCTTTGCCAATTTTCTTTGGCGTTTTTCTCCTAGAAATGCAGACACTCGGTATATATAGCACTGAGAATGTATTAAAAGCCACAGCAGGTGGAAAATAATACAGCCCAGGGAAGTTTTTGTTTTTGACTCTCCTCACAACCAAAGAAATGCACAAAGCACAATGAGGCACAGTAAATAAAGACGTTTCACACAGACAAGCACGAAAATCTTCCAAAACAAAGAAAATTAAATTATCTTTCAACTAAAGAACACACTGCAGTGAAAGACTAAATGAACAATTCTAATTAAAACCATGCTGCGAATCTCCTACTTTCCACCAGGAAAAAAATCAGCTAGTGTTTGTGCATGTACAGCCACCCTCTAAAACCAGTCAAGCAGCTTTCCAGCCAAACAATACAAGACGCAGCATCTCAAACCTACAAAACTTATTATTTCCATGGCAATCATTATAACAACATGCCAGCCCAGGCGTTGCAGGGAGAGGGGTTGGTGGGAGCATCGCCGCCTTGCCAGCCCTGGTGTTGCCTGTGGTGCCAGGCACCCCTGCCAGCAGCAGTCAGTCACACAACACCCATCCCCTCATCCCATGGCCACATCCAGCACCCTCTTAGTGTGTGTCTCTCTGGTAGCAGGGTTCACTTTGGCAACCACTGGTCTCATCCAAAATAGTCACTGGCATCCCTTCTCCACCCAGGGCTCACAAGCAGATTGTTGTGACCACACACGCACACATGGGAGAGCCACAGTGCATGCAGTGCTGGCCCCAGGCAAGCACAGAAAACGCTGTACAAGCCCTGAGGCTCAGATCTCTCTCCTTGTGGCACTAAATCAGGCATCGGGAGAGGGATGGAAACTCAGGACTAACCCTTCGTGCCTGAGCTGTGCCCAAGCTTCATGCATGGCTTAGCTCTGAGCAGCTCTCCAGAAATGAAATGTGGTCTCTCTTCCGACTTACTCCCTTTTAGCTATTTATCCACTTGAAGAGCCACGATATGCTACGTGAACTCTAAGCTACTATCCTTTCACAGGGAGAGAGCTGAGGAACCGTAATACGTGGCTTATTAGGTACAGTAAGTAAGGGCATCCATGTCCTGTGCAGAACATGCATGATATGTTGACATTGCTATTTTGATGCAGGCAGAAGGACGAGAATCAAATAAATATAGCAAACATCAGTGACCAGTCTAAATTTCTGACTTAAATTACATATACAGTATGCCCAAAGACAGGAAAGCAATGGGAAGATTTAGGACAGGCATGGGAAGCTTGGCTTTAGCATATTTACAGATGACTTGATATCAAGATATACAGTAAAAGCTCCAGAGATACAGGGACCTCATGCTCATTAGATGCAGTCAAGCATTGACAGTGACAGAACAAAAAGTAGATGCAATCATCTTAAAGAATCCCAAAATCAAAGGGACTGAAGGTAGAGGAAAAGGAGGATCCAGTTAATAACATTCATCTGAAAACCATCCCAAAGAAGCAGTAACACACACAGGGAACCTGCAACTGATGTCTAAAAGCGCATGAGATTTTTAAAGAAACTTAATGGATCTCCTAAAAAGCAGCAAAGAGGTCTGCAAGAACAGAGTGCAGATTTTGCAACTTATTCCTCTTTTTCATGCTGTTTTTTTTAAAAATTGGCATCCCCACATGCTCATGTGTGACACCCCATCTCTTGTAACACAATGCAAATTTTGCAGTTGAGTGATAAGCAGCACAATTGCCAGCTGATCAATGTATCCTTGCTTTGTAGAAAACTTAAGCACATGTTCAACATTCAATCCCACTTTATGAAATCTTAAGGATATATTAAAGTGCTCTGTTAGACCGTAATAGAAAGATCACTGTGCTCAATTGGTTTTACATTTTTTCTCTTAAGTTACAAAGAACTAGACCAGAAACATTTTTACACGAGCAGGATAAAAAGTGGCAAGGGGGAGCTGCCTGTCTGGTGAGGATGATGGTTTTTTTCCAGGATTTGTATTTGGCAGTGATACTGTGTTATCAGTGCCCCAAAGATCTAAATTCATTGTGGAAGACTTTGGACTTCAGTGTCTGAAACTCAAGTGCCAAAGAACTCCCAAAAATGTACCCATGCTGTGCCTGAAAGTGCTGCTTACTGCTTTGAACAGGGCTGCACTTGAAACCTAGGCAGTTTTTATATCCCCAAAAAGCAGACTTTTAAATGCCAATGTACATAATGTCTGCATGCAAGCCAAAAGCAGAAGTTGCTCCACTTAATTGGGTACTGCAACATTAAAACCAGGTGTTTAAAAACTGTATTACAAATCTGACTGCAACCTGTATTATTTTTACCACGTGCAAGTAAATTGATCACTAGTACATTTCAACTGTTTCAGAGAAAATACGCAACTCCTGCTAAATTATTTCTTAAACATGTGGAAGAAGAAAAAAGTTTATATGATTTCATTGCACTGACAGCATGCAACATGCTTTACTGTTTTATATGTATATAGCAGATGCTGTAATGCATCATCTCCCCTTCATGGCATGTACCAGAGATCTTGACCTATTCTTCACAAGGACCGAAAGGATAAGCTCCTCCTCATAATGAAAGCTGCAGCATACTATGAGAGAGCAACTGAGTAATTTGAAACCGTGTTTTCCACTGATTCAGCCTGTTAGTTGGAACAATGACTGATTAAAATCGAAAATTTGTATTATAACCACTTATATTGACATTCCAGATTACAAAGTATGCTACAAATGGGATTTTTTAGTCTTCTTACATATAAAAATTAGAGAGTATAAAACCAGTAATTATTTCAATTGAGTTATATTGGTGTCAAAGTGATCTGAAATACTAACTGGCTGCCAGTACATCTTCATACAGAACGCACACAAAATAATTTTTATTACATCTATGTTTTATATTATTTGGAGTATGAAAAGATGTAAAAAAAAATGGCTTTCCCTGTGATACTACTTTTTAGGAATACAGGACAGATGTCTTGTTCCCGAAGCAGACTTGTAAAAAATTAATCACCTGCCTCAGACAGGTTGGCTGTATTTGGCATGTAGGTTATCTCACCTCATAATGAAGCATCTGGCTTTTGGTAAAGCTGTATTTTAATTTTAACTGTGTTTCATTTCAGCTTTTGGGCACATGTCAACATACAATCACCTGGCAAGTCTGGAGCAGATTTGCTGATTGGTAACTGTGGTGTAGGTCTTCTCAACTGAAACCAAAATTTAGTCAAGTAACAACAGTGGTTGACACACTGCCTCATGTATCACCTGAACCTCCCTGTAAAGCCATTTCAAACCCACTTCTCATCATTTTACCCATCCACGGTCTTGTTTTCTTTAATATAGCTAAACTGACTAAGAGTCAGTAAACTCCTAAGCATGTGCTTGAATTAAGCAGGCTAAGCTGACTGATTTCAGGAGTGTATTGTCTGCTGAAGTTCAGAGAGGTCTGAAGAACCACGGCCTTCTGATTCTGTGACACTCCTTCCTTCTAGGCATCCTCCCTAATGCATATGTTTTCAGTGGAAGGGTGTTTCTTCCTCAGATTTACTGGGGAAGAAAAACATCACCAGCACCAACTGCCCTTCTGAGAGAGAAATCAATATGCAGATGCAGAAGCCATTTTTTTTAACATGAATAGCTCAGGCATTTGAGTAATGTTCCCCAAAGACAAATATCTACTAGAGCATCAATTAAGCAATCACCAATTCTTGGTTTTACATTATGCCCATTTTTTAAACTTTCAAATGCACCAAAAACCCTCAGGAATTTTTCTGGCTGTTGTTTTTCTCTTGTGTCACTCAAGCCAAACCACTTCTTTCTAATATGTTTTTTAAAAAGAAATGTAAGAGAGAACAGATGACACTACAAGCTCCTGAGCTCTAGCAGATCTTGACAGAGAGTCCCAAGGAAGGAACTGGGAACAAGTAGCTCCATAAGCACATCTGCAGCCCTACTACCACCACTGAAAAGAAATCACCTAGTTCAAATGCTGATAATGTACATTTCTTTTGTCCCCACCTTCACTGAACACCACCCACTAACAGATACTCCCCAGCTACACAGACAGCCTTGCACCTCATTTAGTCATCTGGAAAAAGCAAGGCAAGAGGGATTTTCCTTATCTTGCTTCGGACCCGACTTCTTGCAGGAAAGGGGAATGGCCACTTCTAGAAGGAAATTTCAGAGACAGAGCAAGACACACAGTGTCTGCAACTTTTAGTAGGAGTGGCACAATATTAAGCAGGGAGCAAAAGAAAATGTAAGGAGAAAAAAGGCATAGCTCTCCAGCAGTCAAGTATGAGTCCTGATTCCTCGCTTGAGAGCAGTGATACATGTTTTGAGGTATGCTTCCAAAACAATTCATTGCCCTTTCAGACAACATGCAGAAAAAAACCTCTGTGTCTATTGCAAACAATTCACTGAGTAAAAGCATGACACATGAGTCTGGAGAACAAAGTAAATGAGGAGTAAGACAAGAAAGACTACCACATTTATGTTACATTTTTCTTGATCTTCCATCACTTTGATCCTAGGCACTCAGGATGCGTGTTGCTGATGATGACCAAAACCAGCCCAACAAGGGAAGCAGAAGCACAGGAGCAGACCACTTGTGTGAGCAGCAGCACAGGTAATGACTCCTCTGCTTCCTTCTTAGGTGTAGCCTAGAAGGTCTTTGCCTGCCACCAGAGGACAGCTAGAATATAGCCCACATAGGAATGCCACCAAGTCCCTTGTCACAAAGGACAAGGCAGAAAGGAAACCAATAGAGGCCAAGGAATAGGAAAGCCAGGAAATGGAATCATCATCCCCCTCCCTGAGGGAACAGAGACAGCAGCAACAGGGAAGGGGTGGGAACTCTTTCCATCCCCTCCTCCCTCAAGGTCCTCACTATCTTC
This sequence comes from Phaethornis superciliosus, assembly GCA_023637945.1. Lineage (NCBI taxonomy): Eukaryota > Metazoa > Chordata > Aves > Apodiformes > Trochilidae > Phaethornis > Phaethornis superciliosus. Next base: position 91,695,076 of record JAJQWJ010000002.1, read on the forward strand.
TGCTTTGCCAGCAGCCAGGAAGTCCAAACTGAAGACAAACCTAGGAAGCTGGTCTAAATCCTTTGGGCTGGAATGCCAGATTGGGTATCGTGGTGTCCTGACAGCTGGCATATGTAGTATGGCATCTGTCAGGCTGAATGTGGGTGAGGTATCATTTTTAAAGCAAGCAGAGTGCATCCTCCAAGTGCTGGCTGGTGGGAATTTCGTTTGGAAAGGGCTATTCCAGAGGCCTGTCCCCAGGACTACTCATAAATCAGAGACTAAGTTGCATTTTCAGGGTCGTGAAATCTTCACCAGCTGACAACAGCACACTCTCCAGACTGGCTCCCTTCTGGACTTGACTTTTCTCAGGGAGACTGTAAGCTACCTTTATGGCTGTGCTTGTGGAACTATTCCAGGGGACCAACTTCATGTAAAATACCAAAAAAAAAAGAAACTCTCCTTTACCAAAATATGATCTTCTAATGATAAAAAAATGTGATAAAATGTTTAAATGGGCTTTCTTCCATTTGGTGGATTTACAGAAGCAACAGCAGTCTTAAAACATCTGCCAAATAATTTTATTTTTTTGTTTTGATTATCTCTCTGCTAGTTTGAGGTTTGGTTTAACTTTACAGAGGCAAGAAGTAAGAAAGCCAGTCAGCTTATATTTATTCTTAAAAAGTACCAGCTGTCTAAAACAAGGCTATAAACTGTAGGCTCCCTGTCTGGTTTGTTGTATGATTGCATGGCTTTGTGCTATTAATTGCAACCTGGCTAACAGGTGCTTGCCTGTGTCTTTATATCCTCATCATAAGAAAGGACTGTACTTCCATCTGGATAAAAGGGTGACGCTGTCTTCTAAAAAGAAGTTCAGAGAAGCACAGAGAGGAAGTTCTCTGTGGCATGATGAGTTGAATCACTGCTTACTGGTCACTGCTTACTTCTCTGCTCTAATAGACCCAGAGAGGGAAGGGGAAAGCAGCTAATATTTTTTTCCACATCTGCTCCTCTTGGTCAGATGGCTGTGAGCTGGACCCATGAGGGACTGTTTTCCTTCCAATTCTCTTGACTCATCCAGCAATGGTGGCAGCCCTGCCATTTAAAACAAACTTGCAGCACTGGGGGATCTCTACTGAGCAAAGCATTTACGCACGCACTGCAGATATATGAGAAATCCCATACTAGGTACTCAAAAATTAACCCCAGGCTCACTCTGGCTGTGCAGCATCAGAGCAGTGCTGCAAAAGACTTGCCCCATTCTGCCTGGAAAAGCCTTCCTCTGAGCTTCCTTATCCCTTCATCCACTTTCTGTCATCACTGGTGAATACCTCTTATCAGTCTTCTTTAGCTCTTCATTTCTCTCTTCTTCCCATCTTGCCTCCCATCTAACTGCACAACCCTGTTATCTCGCACTATTAACTATTTGTGAAGCTGGGTGCAGGAGAAGGGCTGTATTAGACTGTCATGTTAAATGAATGCATTCACAGCTTGCTGGACTGACTGCTGCCCCCTGAAAATAAACTGGATTGATTCACAAGGCTTTCTCTTCCCTGAGGGGTTTGCAAAAGGTATTAACAGCTCTTGGGTCCAGAAGATGAAAGGACTCTGAGAGGCACCTGCAGTGGCCAGCATCTGGATCTGGACTAGTTGAGCTCATTATCCGAAAGCAACAAAACCAATTGATCCATGGGAAGCAAAGGATAACACACTCCACATGTTACCAGGGTGCACAAATAGCTCACATGCATGTTGATGCCTAATTATGGTGATGTGCAGATGTACAAAAATGCCGAGGCAGCAGTTGCTTTACAGTAGAGTACAACACTTGCTACTCATGAGGGATTTAAAAATCCCAACATACACCTCAAGACCTTTGAAAATCCGACTAGAAGTGCCTACTTCAGATCTTGATGAGAAAAGGCACAGCCAACACTTGCAAGCGAGTCTCCTGGCATGGGCAACATTTTTACTATGAAAATTAACAGAAAAATCAATGTGGCTTGCCTATAAAATGAGGGAGAACAAACTATTCATCTGTTCACAGGCTCAGATCAAATTCTGTATTGGAGCGCAGAAGCCACACACAACTTCTATCATCTCACTGCTAAGCAATAAAGTGAAAGGCAAGGCAGCACTCACTGCATCTTCACTACTAACTTATTTCTCCAAGAGGTAAACAAATTCTGCTAGTACTGATTACCTAGATAAAAAAGGAAAACCCCTAAACTCTTTTTCTTCCCTTTTTCTAGTCAATTTATCTGCCTCATGCCAAGTGTGATCTTGAAGAAAATTCCTGTCATATTTCCCATCAAAAAGGAATAAGTCATGACTTTAGAAAGTGCTTACTAGACTGTTCTATGCATTTGAATATTTTCTTTCACCATAGTATTCTATGGGAGTGCATCATACCCTTTAATTAAACATTCTCAAGTATTTGTATTTTATCTCAGAGATATACCGCACCCTGCTTGTGAAAATTCCATCTCAGGCTGCCAAAGTGCTTGACTTATTCCAAAGATGAGTTATTAATGACAGTATCTATAGACCATATCTTTATAATCTGGTGCCATCCCTCCCCAGGGAGCCCAAACTTTTATCTGTCAGATTACTTACTTGCAGCCTAAACAGAGCTATCACTAGCAGGAATGTAATTCCCATCTTGTGCAACTCCTGACCACAACTCTCAGAATCAAGAAAGGGAGATAAATCCAAATGGAGGATGTTTTTAAGGTGTTCTGGATGTAAACCCCTTGAACAAAACACACCTTGCTCACAATACGGCTGTAGCTATCAAACTCTATGCATCTCCTAAAGTCTCCATTGACTTTATCTTGCTTCATTCAAAGAAATCCTCACCCCAGTCATGAACTCCTGCAAACACAAGGTGCCAGCAGGATGCTAGCAGGTGTGATTTGGCTCTTCAAAGTGGCCCCAGGTTTCACCCTCACCTGGCAGGGCACATTGCTTTGAGGCGCCTGATGCCAGCTGGGGTACTGGCCCTATTCTGACCCAGAGGTGAGGGTACCCTGGTCTGTATCACCAAAGGCAACAAAAACTCACAAAATAATTCCCTGAGCCAACAGGTAGAAGTCGGTGCCAGACACGGGCTGACCAGCACTGGTCCCTGGCACCGCTCACTTCCCAATTTTCTGCAGCATTTTTAACTCACAAGGTGCTCCAGCTCATTCCACTCTCAAAATGTGTAGCAATTGAGAACAGTGATAGGTTTGGGCTGCCACAGCAGCCAAACACCCAAGTAGGCAAGAGTGAAATGTGAGAGAGAGGAATATTGTGTTACCAAGCTCATTAGCCCTCACTGGGAACTTGAAACCATATCCTTCCTAAGTGCAGAAGGGAGGGTGCAGCCATCCCACAGAAGGAAATCTATAGGAAATCCTGCTGGCACAAAATATGCCTGGGAGATACCCCACAGCAGCCTCCAGTGAGCAAGCCCCTCACAGATGATGAAGATGTGATGAGAACCAAGTGGTGCCTTCCAGAAACAGTGTGGGGCAAGACTGCTGCCACGGGCAGCCTCCATCATCCACCTGGCTTGCCCCTTCCACAGGTCAGCATAATCCCCCCGGGCAGGCTGCCATGCTCAGCACTACCTGCCCTCTCCCAGGCTCTGGTCTGGGTGAGGAGAGGAATCTCATACACCAGGAAGCATTGAGCATGCTGCCAGGTCCCAGTACAAATGTCTTCATCTTTACATGTGGCCCTCTCCAGATTCACAGAAAAGTCACCAGCCTGGAACAGCCACTGGAGCCAAGGGAAAAACTGGTTTTCAACCCTGGATGTCATGTCACACCCTCGAGAGACTCCTACCCTTCTACACGACTGCTCTCCTCATCCAGCATCCTTGCCTTGGAAACCTTTGATACTTAGACTTTCTGCCTCCTACAAGAAGGCATAAAGCAGCAGCAAGGCAACTAACGTTGCCTTTAGATCTAATTCTCTGCCTTAGCATGCCTCATAGATACAGGGGGTATTAGTGTGAGAAAATATACTGGTTTGGGAAGCAGGATGCTAGTGAGATAGAGTTCAAAACGAAGAAGGGAAGAAGAACCCTCTTCTGCATTCTTCTCTTATTGAAGGTAAAGAGGAAGAGCTTTAACAAAATCAGAATTTAATCAAGCACCTCTGATGCAGCAACAAAAGAAAAACCTGACTGCCCACATGGGGCAAAAAGAACACAAAAGGGTAGTGAAAGTGGTGAGAGCAGTTTTATGACAGGTTTCCCTGAGTCAACACAACTGAAAACACTGGCAAATATCAGAGGGAAAACCTTGATCTAGAATCTCTCACCTGAAGACACCAGATACTGTCTGAGCTTACACCTGAGAGTGAACTTTGGAGCTTGGGCTCCTTTCTGCGTAACACAGTGAACAGACTCAAACCTGACCCAGGCACTTGCAACAGCTGAAAACACATTGATTCAGAGATGCATTTTACAGCTTTTGCCAGTCACTGATTTATCAGATGTTACTCCATAGATTTCCTCCTACTCCTTTCAATTATTTGCAAATACTTCTGGTTTTGAAGTGTTTATTTATAAGTACTTACTTATTCTCTCACTAAAAGCATTTGTAAGTACTTTCTTTCTTTCTGGAAGTACTTTTTCACCTATCCAACTCTGGTCTAAGTCATAAGCTTTCAAGTGTTTCCTCAAACAGATAACTCTGGCCCGTATGTCAGTGTCAGCATGGAGAAGCTTTTTCTGGCCTTCTTTCTGTTTCTGTCGTTTTTGGAGAAAAGGATATTCAGGTTGCAATAAAAGCACTGAAAAATACATTAATCCTTATTAAACCAGTAGAGCCAATTGACAGAGCTAGGACTGGCTGCTTCCTCCCCTCTCCCTTTGTGCCTTTACAGTTTCCTCTCCTCTTTTCTGACATTTGTTTGTGTATGGAAGCAGCACACTCACCCTTGACAAACCGGGACAGGGGATGAGAGGGGAAATGTCTGGACTCATTTAGTCCAATTAAATGTTGGCATCACATTCAGTCTTTCCAAAAAGCACGTAGGAAATTTTAAACATCAGGCTGGCCGATGTGAGTTGATGCCTCCTCATTTACATTTCTTTGCATCAAACCACAAACAGAGTAGGTATTAATTGTCATCAAGGGTGTCTGCCACAAACCCCTTTCTAATATCATCACAAATGTTCTGCTAAAACCTTTCATCTTTCAGTAGATGACTTCCATAATCCCATGTCACTGATGAGTTTTGGCAGAGCACACTGTGTTTTTGGCTGACAACTCCCCTCACTTTCCTCTTTCAGTTGCCACAGCAGCACACAAGTTCTGTACCAGCATCCCCTCCCTGCCCAATGTCATCCCAGACTCACATTTTTCCTTTGAAAGATGAGTTTGCTAACACAGTTTTACAGCAAATAAACAAATGCTCTCAAGCCCTGCACATGTGGCCTGTTCACCATCTTGATCCACCCAGTCTCCTGACAAGCTGCTGCTCCTTCAGAAGACGTGTGGCATATACCCAAGCAGCAGCAACGTTGCAGCAGAGCCTGACACCCTCCCACAGACAGTGTCTGGACATCTGTGGGTCCCATGGCCTCCAGGCAGTGAAAAATCTGGGTTCTGCTGCACAGGGGGCCACAACTCAGACAGAAAACACTGGAAGTTTAACTTCTGGGTGAGATAAAAGCAGCTGAGCCGAGGCACAAATGGCTTTCTCCTGCTACTGTTTCTTTTGTTTCGTTTTAAGCAACTAAATCTTGTTCTTCTCAGTCTTGAGATAAGTCCTTTAAAATCAGCAAAGACTAGTCATATAAACGAATTAAGGGTCAGTTTATAATGTTAGAAAACTAAATGCTTTATTTACAGTAACTGAAAAGTTTGGAAGAATTCATGCAACTAGATTCAGACCCCAGATGCTTTCCAGAGTGGCTGGAAGGGCTTAAGGAACTAAACAGAAGAAACATAAAAAGCCTCGATTTTCTCAGCATTCACTGCAACATCCGAACCAACAACATACTTCCCCATTAGTGCTACAGCTCTGCCCTCCAACATGTGCTCACAGCTCTGATTAGATCCAACCTCAACTTACGGACTCAGTGTACTGAGGCACCGTCCCAGATGACTTCAGTATAAACTGCATGTCTGGAATCTCACTGCACAGATAGGCCCACAGTCACTGCTTGCCAGCTGAGCACTGGCTAAGTCATACACAGACAGAGCAGCAATCTGCTTGCACCACATTCACTTTGCTAAGGTCAAGTGGATGCTCTTGCCTTTTTTTTTTAAGTAAAAGCTTGATCTCTCCAGTTTAAATACACTCTAAGATGTATTTACTCACTTGCAGTAATCTTTTAGGACAGGAAAAACCTCTCGCCACTTTTTATTTTTGATAAGATGAAAGGGTGCTCACCACAGAGTACTGAGATAAACAACCTGTGCTGCTTGTTACACATTTTGGTACCTGCACAATAGGGTGGCCCCCCGCAGATGCCTTTACAGCCCCTCGACTGCCTTCTGTCTCGTAATGAGCTCGGTGGTGGGATTTCGGCTGCACTTCAATACGCAGTTCATAAGGTCCCGAGTGAGATGGCAGCTGCCAGTCAAGAGCAGGCAGAGATGGGCTATAATGGAAAGCAAAGTGTATTAAAAATTAATATCAAGTATGCTATCACAAACCACAAGAATCCAGCACTATTACTTTATAGACCATGTTTAGCAGTTCATCCTTCATCACCTTACATTTAAAATTTCATCAATGTGGATAACGCCAAACATAAGCAATTTAGAAGGTAATGGTTATTTTTTTAAGATTTATGGGTTGGGCACATCTGATCACCCAGATGCAATCCAATTTGTAACCATAATGGAAAAATGTTAGGATGCAGCTTTACAGATATCTTAATGTATTCATTCTTGAACCAAAAGGAGAAAGGTAGGAGGAAAGACACAGAGGAATTGAAGGAAGAGGACTTCTGCTGTGCAAGTGAGTGCTAAACCAGCTCAGTAGGAGTTCTGCATTTAACGCATCTAATGGATTTCAACAAATCTGCTCAGTTTACAGGGTGAGGAAAAAAGAAAAAAAAACATTTCCCAGCTTCCTTCCCAACACAAAACACATCAGGGACTTTCAAAGTGAAGCTGATTTCTTTCTCATTCATTCACTGCAAGGGAGCAAGCTCTGAAGTCAGAACTTGCTTACAAATCCTACTAATGATGATGCACAAGCCCAAAGAAATTCCAGGTCACTCTTCTGGCCCTGTATCAACTATGCAGTTAAATAAAGTATTAAGGACTTATTACCATCGCAAGCAAGTGGGCCTAAGAGCATGCGATGGTGGGGAACTGTAATTCTTAGAAACCCACTTCCAGTGTAAAAACACATTTGAAAACAGTCATGAGAGCTTGGCTGTATGAAGTGCCCAGTTGGACCTTTTGATTGGGAAAAAAAAAAACCAATAAAAAAAGGAGAAAGAAACAAACAAGCCCTACTCAAACAGTAGGCCAGAGACAAATTTATTGATCTTAACATTGAAGGAAAAAGCTTCACGATGAAAACATTAATTTTATGTCTACCGTATATTCTTCCCTTTGGTGAATCCTCCTCACCAGGTGTTCTTCAAAAGCCATTATAAATAGTTAAATGGCCCAACTGCAACACAGTACCCTGCCCTCTTATGTCAAACTCAATTATTATCCCTCCCATCAGCCTGGGCATCTGGATGGCTGCCAAGCAGAAGATGATAGTCCTTGAGCTGGTGTTGTCCCACAGACTGGTGCTACCTGCCATAGCAAGAGAGAGGGCTTGTCTCACCACAGCCTGCAAAGGAAGAAGCTGAAGGGCTAATTAGGAAGCTGAAGGGCTAATTAGCTTTCACTGCAGCTAGAAAGGAGGCTGGACACTGGGGTTTACCCCTTCCCTGCCTTGCTGCTATGCCCCTGTTGAAGGAACAATCTGAACAATGTCAATCATGCCTGCAATGAGCTGTCTGGGAGGGAAAGGCTGCAGGAGAACTTCTGTACTGGATGTGTATCTATTACAAGCATATATTCCAATGGAGACTGACTATTCCACACTCTGCCTTTGATCCACACACTAGCCTGTGTGCTCTTCACACATAAACAGCTCTCACATCACTCCAAGTATCCCTGCTGTCTCCCACAGCGGGGCACAGACTTGAACCACTTGCATCAGCTTTTGCTTTGCCTATTTTTTTTAAGTGCTTATTCAGACCTGTATCACTGGCATATTTAACTGGTACCTGCTAGTGCATGTGTGCATATATGCTGATGACACTTGAGGTGGTGCTAAGTTTCTCTACATTATCTTTCTTCACTGCTTACAAATTTGAGCTGTGTGATTCGACTCTCTCTAGACACACACTACACACATTACAGGGGCCACCTGAACCCACTGAGCCGTAGCCCTCACTCGGCAAACACCACAGCCCCTGCTTCCCCAGGACTGCCTGGCAAGTGGTAGACTCCAAACTCCAAGTTAATCCAATCTACAGCCCTCAGGACATGAAGCATCCTCAGAAGTAACAAAGTAGACATAGCCATACAGCTCCCAGCTCAGCCCAAATGGGACCTCATGCAAAAGAAAGACATTGCCTTTGTGTGGGCTCCTGTCTTCTATGAACACCTGGATCCTGCAGGAGCCAGCAGTGCACTCTCTGGAGAAACAAGACCTTGCCAGGGACAAATCCTGAATTTGGCTACTCCCCCCACAACTTCAGTCTTGGCTAGTGGCAGAACTACATCTTCTGAGCTACTGCACAGACTTCTCCCCTGAAATGGCCAGGGCCCAAACTGGAGGTGAGAAGGCATGCATACAAAGAGTCAAGATATGGCAAAAAAACTGCAGGCAATTGGCCATTGTATATAGCCACCAGTCTTTGCCTAGCACATTAGGACACATACTTTAGTCTGAAAAAGTCTCAAAAAAGTAATTCTGAATAAACCATATTTGACTAATGATAAATGACAAAGAAAAGAGCAAAACAGCTGTGTCTCTCCTGGAGATGATCAGCACACATTTTTAAACAGATGTTTCATGTTTAAAGTAAATTCTCACTTGATGAGGCTTTTTTTTTTTCCTGAGGATACACATCTATCAGATTAGAAATTTTTAACACTTAATTAAAAAGGACAACTCTGACTGGCAGCAACTTCCTCAAGTGAAGAGGGAGGTTTTTCTAAAATACATGGAAGTAAGTAATAGTTCCATAACTAATTACATCTCTTAAAAAACCAAAGAGAATCCCCACAATAAACCCTTTCAAATCAACGCCTGAAAATGTCAGTATAATTAAGCTGTAAAATTTATGTTCTCAAATAAAGCCTGAAAAAAAAAATACAGTGTTCTGTATTTGCAATCTATCACTGAAATTCCAAAATACCACCTGCCCAATTATAAATTGACAATTAATGGCAGTTTTCCTGATAAAGGAAACCAAGTGATGCATTTCACTGTGTCATGGGCTGGGGCTGTCAGAGCTATTTCCTATGTTAGGTTATCTCCATCATGCATTTTATTTCCTCTAGATAAATGTGTTTAAAGGATAAAGTCACCAAGCAAGTGATACAGTGGGAAAATCAAATCTAGTTGGTGCAGGTAAGTCTAATCAATTTGAAAAGGCCTGAACTACTGCATTGAGCCAGCATCACACAGAGTGAAGAAGAGCAACTCCACAGGGGCTCTATGAGAAGAGAAATAAAAGGTGTTCCTATCAAATCTGTTTCCATGTATTTCCCTCAGTAGAATTTTCTGCCAACTGAAAACTTGTTCCGTTTCTTTCTATGCCATAATAAATCTCGCCATAGTCCTCCTAAATGCTGTAATGAGGGATAGTTGTTTCAAGGCAGGTTCACAAAACCTGGTGTTAGGCTGTAGGAAAACTCACTCAGTGTAACTCATTGAGTTACATAAATCAAATTACAAAACAGATGAATAGTGATTTATTTTGCATACACCAGATACACAACATGATTAAATCAAAAACAGATTATCCAGTCTGGTTGACTTCTGCCTTTAGCAGAAAGATTTATCAAGGTAAAAAAAAAAACAAACCAAAAAACCAAAAAAACACACAACCGAACATCCTAAGCACCACACTGGAATACAGACAGGAAGGAAACAAAGACAAAACCTTCTACTAAACTTTGCAAAGGTGTTTAAGATCGCATGACTGCTATGCATTTGGGAATTAAATTACCATTATACTTTCTAAGCTACTAGATGCCCAAGGCTACTTGAAAAAGATGTTTGCAAATGTTCTTGTCCTTAACTAGGCTGCTGTGCAAAAGGTGTCAGAACATTTGGTCTCGCACAGGGACTAACCCTGCCCACTGGCCAAGTACCACAGCATGGAATCACATACCCCAGATAACTGCCTGACAGCAGCATAAACCACTGCCTGGAAGAGCAGACAGCTCAGTGTTAAGTGCCAAAAGTAAAGCAAGTGACTTAGAAGGAGCACGGCTGAGACTGGGTGTCCTGCACTAAACTTGCTTCTTCTAGCAGGGAGTGTTCTGAAAAAAGAAAAATCATAAACTAGAGAAACCACAGGGCTGCTGAAACAACTTTTACCAGGCTGCTAGCTTGCCCATTTCAATCGTGAACCAAATGCAAATATGGTTACAATTCATTATTTCTTACCCATGTCTCACATCGAAGAGGATGACTGTTGAAGATCCTAGTATGTTTTTTTGAAGAATAAGAAAATACTGATGATGTCTACGTGTCCACCAACCTGACTGTGGTCAGAAAAATACACCTGATTTGTATTTGACCTATCAGTTAATGTGGGAGATTCTGCTCACTATTTAAAAAAAAAAAAAAAAAATAAAGAATTATTTCCTGTGACAATTGGGAAATCTGGCTGTGAGCTTTTAAAATAGATGCTGTGTCTCATGCCAGACTTGGCTGTATTTTGCTGGCATGCAGAGCAAGTAGCTCCTCCATGGAGTGCATGCAGCACACTGGAATTCCTCATGCTGAAGTCTGAAAGTGCAAGTCATCATCATACTCCTATCGTAATACTTAACACCACTGTCCTCACATTCAGAGACAGAATTGCATGGGAAATTCTGCATTTATTGCCTAAGCAAAATAACAAGAAAGTGTAGCTGTGGGAATTGAGATAACAAGTGGCTGGCATCGCATGTCTGCTTGTACTGAATTTAGAATCCTGCAGTGCTAAAATGAGCTGGAGAAGGAAGACCAGTAATAAGATGCTCACGAGGGCATTCAAATTAGCTTAAAAACAGTCAGGAGAAAAGGTGGGGAGTACTAAGTAAAACAAACAAAAATCAGTTTACTGAGGTTTCCAAGCAATTTTCAGCCTTATAGTACAGCAATCTAATATAATCAAAAGCCACTGTTACCTGGTGGCAAACCAAACTGGCTGAAGCATCTAAATATTACCTCTGTCTAAATGTTATCTAAATGTTACATAAACACAGCAGGGGAGAGAAAAAGGTTAGAGGCATTTCGGGTTCCTCCCTCTCCGCTTCCCCCAGCCCTCAATTAACACTAATGAGCCCTGGAAGATGGTAACTGACAAACATCCACAAGACCCCAGTTCACTGGGTCTTGCTCAGACAGCCTTGCCCCGGCTTTGTCTGAGGAACTTCCTCCCTCTTGCCATGAACACACAAGTTCGCCATGAACGCACAGGTCAGCAAATCCAGTGCTGCTGCAGTGGTGATTATCTCATCCTATGATATCTGGGGCTGGTTTTCACCTTCAGAAAACCCCAGTTTCTTGAGAAACTTCTCCCAAGTAAGGCTGTCCTCTATTTCACTAACTGGACCATAAGCATCTATTTTAAATTTAAAAAAAGGCATCAAGAGCATCTGAAAGATCCACAAATCAAAAGAAATAAATGAAAAGCGTGCAAGATTTTAAAATCCCAATTTCTAAGGAAATAATATGGTTTGAGGCCTCAATGAATGATTTTTGCTTGCTTGAATTTAATACTGTTGCAGTCAAAAAAGTGGAATAAAAAAATCCACAAGAAATAAACAAGTCTATTGATGCAGATAAAAAACAGACGTGCTTTTGCAACTGGTAGGCAGGTATCCAGACATACATTCTCTGGGTGCAAACTACAGCCTCCACATGTAAAATTACACAACCCCATGTCTGTGAAGTCAAGAACATATATGTATATTTTTGAGGTTGGATAAGGGACTGTAGATAAAGAAAATGTGGATTTCAACAGTTAAAAAGCCCCAGAACTGTACAATAAAATATAGGAGCAAACTTTTATAAGCCACCTAGAACAGGTGCTTATAACAGGTGGTTTATTCCTGGAAGGTCCTTTTGGGTTGGCACACCTCATACATGCTATACGTTCAACCAACATACCCAACCATTTCTCTTCCACATCCCCCCAAAAAACAAAGCAGTTAATAAAAACTCAAGTGCTACAGGCCAACAGATTTCTTGAATTAAACTGATGACACCTGAAATAAGTACACTGCGTAACCTGTCAATGTTTAAGAAACTGAAATTAAGAAATTTCAGGCTGTGTTTAGTCAAATAAAGCAGCTAAAGAGAAAGTCACAAAAAATGTGTAAGATAGCCAGAAATCTGGCACTTTCACAAGTGCCTATACTTGTTTTTTTACTTTTTTTTTTAATACAGGATGATCTGGGAAATGCTAATGAGTGGGTGAAAACTAAAAATTAGATTTTAGTTCTGGAAATAGGAACTAAGACTGCCATCAGACCCGAGGGCGTAAGTCCAGTCCTGCACTTCCATTTTGGGTTTGGCATTTTTGACCATGAGAGATTTTGCACTGAACAGGACTGAGGAGCCACAGAGAAAAGTTACCAAGACGAAGACAACTGCGACAGCAAGGACTTGAGAAACACAGCCCCGCCTGCTCATACAGAGACTGCCTTTTAGTTCTTAAAATATTTGCTACATTAACTATAAAAGAGGGACTACAGACAGAAATTTCTGGCATTTGGGTGAGACAGCACAATGCAGAAATAGAGACACTAAAAAAGACCTTGGATGTAAAAGCTAAAGCAGAATTTCAAAGACCAGTTCTTGTCTCTATGTGTAAGGATTTTTTTTTAGGTACACTGATACATTTTGATAATACATTTCAGTCTGGAAAATGTACAATTCTCATCACTACCTCAGGGTTTGCTTCAAAGTTTACCATGAAAATCTCTGCTTCATCTGTAAATATTTTCTACATCCAAAAATACAGCATGAGGTGCTGGGCTGAAATTGAAGCACTGCAGATTAATCACCACCAGAGCTGGGTTACCCTGTACAGCTGTGGGGCTGAGCTCTGGCCTCCCACCCCAACCTGCAAATCCTCAACAACTGTGTGCAGAGTCCCACCAAGGAATAGAGCCACATGTTCAAAGCCCTTGAGGGGGATGTGTGAGACCAAACCTGCTCCTAAGAGCCCACAGACTGGGGATGGGTCTGAGCCTCTGAGCTCACAGCCTTTCTAAGGAATAAAGAGAAGCACGAGGCACAAAAAGACCTATTAAGGCAGGCATTGCTACACTCTTATCATATACTCTTTATTATTCCCTTCCTCCAGGACTTGAAAAGCCTAAAGTAGAACAAGGTTTAATTACAACAAACGAAAAACATCATCAATGTTAGAAACAATACAAAAAAAGTTTCCCTTTCAGGCTGATGCCTTCTATAAGACCCTGGGGAAAGGGACAGTACCCAGCCCAAAGTCTGCCTGAGCCTGCTCTCTCCTGTCCCCAGAGAGATGGGAATGCAAGAGAGGGAGGGAAAGGCGTCAGTGATTTTCCAAGGCATGCTAGCTTTTAATGAAAATTGTACTGCTTATTCAGGAAGAGACAGAGGAGATAATCAAATCTGGTTATCTCAAAATCATTATGACCAGTCAGATTTTGGAGCCCGAGTTGTTTGCTGGAAGCCACCCCGTCAGCCCTCACGTTTGAAATATAACAGATGTGTAACATAACAGGAAAAAAGCCCAGTTCTGTTGTGACAAATTCCTAATTTATTTTTTTTTTTAAAGATTTAAAATAACAGTTTCTGTTGCGTAGGCTGTGATCCTGTTGACGTCTGTGCTCAGTTGCCCAGCATTTCCATATACATAAAACTAGAGGTATTTTTGGTGGAAGGAAGCACAGTCAGTGTATCTGATTGGTAAAATAACTTAAAATCACATTTCGACAGTAACTTCCAACTGCCCTAGAGCACGAGTTAATGAGATCACATGGAAACATATTGCGAACCAGGAAACATATTTTATACAAGACCAAAACAGTGGAAAAAAATGTTAAATACACAATGTAGTGGGGCTCCGTTTTGTAGACTTCACCTTTCTTGTTTGTGTTAGTGCACAGGCATGCTGTGTGCCTCCTGATGGACTGAAGCAAAGTGCCTATGGGCGACTCACTGCAACGGAAAGATAAAAGCCTGTTTGGTCAAACTGCTCTATTATTGCCCTGGATGGCTTTGGCAAAAAGCAGCTCCCCAATGCCAAAGCCAACACCTGGCCTTTCTGATGAACGCAGGATACTTGGCACTTCAGTGGGAGAACAGAAAAGCTTTTTTTAAGAACACAGGAAGAAGGCTCTGAAGGATTTGCCTCATTTTTAAAAGTCTCTATCCCAGGTTTGAGAGGCAGCAAGTGTTTACCTCCGGATGGCTTGGACGGACCCAAAGGGGTTGCTGCATTTCCCAGTGCTAAATTGAGCCAAGGTCCTGCAAGGAGCTTGGGCAATGCAGAGAGATGAAGGGGAGAACAAAGAGCAGCGGGACTACAGCACTACATGCTGCAACAAAAAGGACTATGAATTGTTCAAACTCAGTTTTGGAAGACAGCATGTGGCAGAGAGGTGCTGGCTGAAGAAAAGTCTGGAAAGGTTGACAGCCAAGGAATGTTCTGCTAGTTAAAACATTTCAGCTATATGCCCACTTTTTCCACTTTGAGAAAGACAGCTTTGCTGTCAAAAGCAAGAATCCAGGTGGAAGAGGAGGAATAGGAGAAGGGCTGGCCATCACAACCTGGAACTCAGAACAGCCTGCAAACTTGTGGAAAGCCAAACTCTTCTGAACCATGTGCTTCTGCATATATATTCTGTAGCCTTCAAAAGACTTCAAAATGAAGACCATAACTAAGACTGGAAGAGGAAGTAATGGATGGAACTGAAATCTTTGCTATTCTGCAGTGCTTCCTACACTGTCCTCTTGTGATAAATAAATGTAACCAGTATATTGAGTGCTGTCAGCTGACAAATAAGGTTATCTTCCTGAAACATAAAAATGGTGGGGAAGGGGGTGGGGGAAATAACTGTCCAACACAAATAGGGAAAGAAGATTGATAAGAAGCTTTCAGATAAAGTGAAGTAGAAGCTGTAATAATGCACAAATTCCTATTTTGTTTTTATTTACTGCCTATAAATTGTAAATGTAAAAAGCCCTGCAATAGCCACAATAATGAGACCATCTCCTTGCCCTTCAATAAAACCAAACTAAGACATGATGAACTACTTAAGTAATGCCACAGATCTGATGGCACCAGATTGTCCTGCTGCCTGATGAGCTTCTGAATACCACATTTCCAGACTGCCTGGGCTGGGGCTTTCCCCCTTGGAACCTCACATGGGTCAGCTGCTAGAACATCCTCTTTAACCCTTAGAAGCTTTACTTGTGGTCACACCACACCACCAACAGAGGCAGCATCACAAGATATGGCTAAGGAGAATGCGCAAACAGGAGGATTTGGCAGGAAGGAGAGACAGAACAAAGAAGCAGGAAACAAGAAGTACACAATAAAGATATTATCAGGTTTTCTCAGTTCCTTACCTCATGTAGGATGTTGGAGACAGAGACTTTGGTTTGCCCCACTGGTAGGGATGCTGTGGCACAGACAGGTACTGTTCACAGAAGTTTCCTTTCCTGATGTGCTGAAAGCTAGAGAAATCTTCTGATGATAAATCAGCAGTCGGTGATATGGTCCCATGATCCTCACCAGACGGTTCAGTTTTGAGAGTCATGGATGGGGTGTGGTCGATGGCAGTCTTCCTTGACTTGATGGGAATCCCATCATTCATATCTATGGTGCTGTCAGTGGTGAGGGCGTTGATGGCAGCAACGATGGCAGAGCTGGTGTATTGATTGGTGTTCCCCAGCCACGTCTCATCTGTGACGCTCACCCGTGGTGAGTTTTGTGGCGAAGGCGTAGGGGAGTGGTGTGGGGAGTAGGAGCTCTGCCGGCCATTGAGGCTGTACTTTCTCTTGTTGCAGGGAGATGGGGGCCTGGAGTTGCGGGCCCCAAGCCAGTTCTCCTCCGTGATGCTTGTTCTGGGAGATGTCGATGGAGAATGCCTCGGGGAACTGAGCAAAGTACAAGCCACCATGCTGCGCTGGTAGCCCTCCTCTGTGTCAGTAGTCTTAGGAGAGACACACGGGGACTGCCATGGAGAGGTCTGGGGTGAAGTGTATGGATAGGAGTAGTTGGACTCATAGGAAGATGCTTCAGAGTTGCAGCTTCTGGAAGACAAGCTACTTGCTGGACTCAGGCAGGATGGGTCTCTGTACGCCTCGATGTTTGGTAAGTTCAAAGTGGCAGTGGAAGTCGACCGCTTGGCATTCGGGATGGCGTCCTCAACCTCATCGTGGAAAAACTGGTTGTTGTTATGATGAAGTCCCATGTAAGAAGTGATCTCAATTCTAGGGCTCTCCAGTGCTGGAGCTCCATTAGGTCTCATGTTTGGTGGCAGGTAATACTCAGAGGCCCCGCTGTCGATATGTCCTCCGTATCCAGAAGGATGATTTGTCGATGGAACAACTGAAATGACGGGATTTGATGTCTGAAGGCCATGACATGGAGTGGACAATGAGGAATGTGCCACATTAAGAGGCAAGCCAGCACTTACGTTTGAAGATGTATAATTATAGTGTTCTGGAAAAAACAAACAAAAAGGAATGCTATGAGGTGTTGCACAAATATACTCACTTAGTAACAACCCCAGATGGCGTGAAGGGACGTGGCACAATACACAAAAGCACAGCTCTCCTTAACAACCCAGCCCACAGGAGTGCTACACCAAGGGAGAAGCTGCAGACTTCAAAATGCCACTAATTAAACAGCACACAACAAACTATCTTGGGAGGAAGATGTACACAAATTGAGTTTGTCTCAAGGACATTCTTTTTATCTGATCCCTCAGAGCAAAAAATCAAGTCTTCAAACAATGTTGTTTCAGCATTCAGAGACTGCACTGCTGATCACAAGATGTGCTTCTATGTACGTGAACCTAATTCCCTCCCTGAAAAGTTGGAATACACAAAAAACACAGGACAAAACCCAAAACTGACAGCAGACTAAAGCAAAGAACATGATCAACTGCATTCTGTTAAAAAAATTATACACAACCAAAATTTCCATTACAGCAAGTTTCCAACTGGTTCCAGTTAACTAGGATTTAGGAACAGGAGGGATCTATTGACCTTGTCTGGTTTCTGAGACCACTTATCCTCCAGTCAAACTGGCAGAGACCAGGTGAAAGATAAACATGGATCTTTCTACTCCATGACAGATGAAATTCCACTGAAATTGCTGGTTATTGTGCACGCCACATTGAGTGCTGCCAGCAGCAGTGCATTCTTGGCCAACAGTCTAACCATTTAACAGTGCTGGGTGTATAAAAGCAATAGCAGAACTGTACAGTGGGTGTGCAAAACGTGCAAAGTGACAGATCACATAGCAGACTTGCACTGATGGGATGTCCTTCCATCCCTGCTGCAATGCTGGTCTGCAGGAGACCATCCCTGCCTCACATCACTGTTGGCCTGCTGACAGGATGTCTTCAGCTCTACTTCCATCTCAAGGCCACATACGTGTCTTCCTGTGCCACCCACAGACACTGGTGGGCCACGTGTGGGGAGACAGGCAGCTCTCAACCAAGGGCACCATGCCCCTGGTGCTCTGAGCAGTGGTGAGACCAGGAGTCCCCCACCCCATGCTTTCTCATCCAGGGAGGCTCTGCATCACCAGCATGCACGGGCCAGAGCCCCTAATGCCAGTACCTCTTGCCCTCCAGGGAAAAAACCCTAAAACCTTTTTATCACGGACAACAGCTGCTGAACTTCTGAATATGGGTAATGCTGTTCTGCAGGTTCCTCTCAGCAGGCTGGAAACGCAATTAGCTTCACCTCCAGCACCAAGCTGTTACTGCAGCATAAGCCTCCCCTGAGGATTATTATGGCAGGGGCACTTTCCTGCAGGACACAGGGAAACTGCATCCCCTCTGGCAACAGCCAGTCAACATAGGATGCCTGTTCCCCTTGGCAGTCATCCCTGCCCACCTTTCCTAGAGAGTTAGAGAAACGCCGTGTTAATTACTGCAGCTGCTATTCCCAATAGGACCCCCTCCCCAGGAGCGCTGCAGATGCAACCGAGCCCCGAAGCGGGTTACCAGCCGGCTGCTATCTTCCTTTTGTTTATCAGCTCAGCTCTCTCTGGTGCCCTCCTCCAGCGATCCTGCCCTCGCCTTTATTGCTGCCAGTGACTCCGAGACAAACGGTACTTAGGAAAAATTAATTCTTGTTGCAGTTTCACAGCAGATCTGCGATGTTCTAGTTGATGATAAGCAACACCTTTTGAACTCACTCTCTTCTGCCTTCAGAAACAGGCCACTTACTGAGTGGTCATTAAATTACACCAGTGTGCCACAAATAAAACTGGATTATTCAAAACATGCTGTAAACAACAAATCAGGAAGGAACCATGGAGAAAGAGGTGATACTTTTACAAGGATAATCTGACTGCAGGGGTCACAGCGAGTCACAGATCTTCCTGGGGGATAACAGTCCCCCTCCTTCCAAAATTAGTCCCCTTTTGTTGCTTCTCTGCCACATGCTGGTGCCACTCAGTGTCACCACAACCACCACCACTCCCCTCTCACTTTTCATGGGAAAAATCCTCTACCGTGGTAAGACCACCTCCATTTCAGAAATGAATTCAGAGTAAGAGCCCAAGCAGCACCTTCGAGGCAGCTCCAACCTCTTCACTACATCCGCCAGCTCCAGAGGAAGGTGATGTCCCTGGAGCCACACTGCTGCCAGGACTGGCTATGCTTTTCTACCACATATGTCCCCCAGCCTCCTGGCATGTAGGTGGATGGCTCCAGTGACATGGCACAGCCGGGTGCTGTCTCCAGCCAGACCCAACTGCATGGACCAATGCCTCGGGCAGGGGGCCATGGGGTTTGCTGGCTGTCCCAGCTCTTGCACACCAAGTGGGATTTGCTGATGGGATGCAACAGCAGCATCTATGCTGAATGCAGTCTGTGTCTGTAGGCCTTTTATTAAAAATAAAGAGTGACACAAACAAAACAGCAAGGATAATTATTATATGCGTGAAAATTACTGTGAATCCAGCAGTTCTCTTAAAATTTAACGCATGACTAGGGTGAAATTCAAACATTTGATGTCTGCTGGAGATCTGCAGCCCAGGCCAAATAGACAATATAAAGGCACAGACCAGCTTTCAAATCCAGTTTAATAAAAAAGAAATTGTTAAAATACATCCTCAAGTGCTCCAAGCAACAAGTTCCCCTAATGCACATGGCAAGGGATAGCCTCTTTTAGAGCTACTGCACATACTTTTAAAAAGTCAACTTTTAAAGGGTCAAGAAAAAGGATATGTCATACAACTACTCTCACAATAGTACTTAAAATTGAAAGAAATTACATCCAAAGCCTTCCAAACATATTTAGCTACCTTAAATTTTAAGGCAGTGTGTGAAAGTATGTCCAACAAGTATAAAAGCTCCCAAGCCAGAACTGAGAACAGGAGTGAAGGAGCTCACTTGGTTTCTGAGCTGAAAACCACCAGCTACAATTTCTTAAAAAGTGCATTCTTCTACACAACTTCTGCATTTACAAAACTAATCAAATGCATACATACAAATTAGATAGGTAGAAATAAATACATCAGTATTGAAGGACAAGAGATGGAGGTGGCTACGAAGGCACAAATATGCATCACATAATACAGCTCTGTAGGGTCTTTGACAGTGCTCACAGGGACAAAAGAAAAGTAACACTTTAACGGGGAGCTGCTGTCACAACTATGATCCACAGAGGCACCCAGGATCTCTGCACTTAATACCAAGACACTTTCAGTAGTGTATTTTAATATCTTGAGCCACATCCCAGTATCAGATAGACCAGAGCAAGTCTGCAACAGTTCCATTCCAACAAATCCACACTTATATTAAAAGTATAACTAGGCCAAGAAATTTGACACCTCGATTTGTGAGCACATTTTCACATACTACATTTCACTTTTCGACAACATAAAAATCCAGGTTTTTTTTTTTCTACTAATTAATTTTGCAGAGCAAGGGTTTTATTCCTTTCTAACATTAACATATTAACAAGCTGATTCTGAAAGGTACTGAGCACCATCATAATTTATTTGTACTCTTTAAATAGGAATGCTGAACACCTGCAGCTCAAAGAGGCTTCAGAGAAGATAAAGGGCTATTTTACATTTCTGAAGATGAAGCCATGTCTAGGTCTGTGTTTAGATAAATGCTTGCAAAATTGCCTAATGAGGTTAGGTACCTCTCCCACAAGGACTTTTGACACTTAATTTGCTTAGACCCCTACACTTTCCAGGTGTCTAATTACTAGGACACTCATTTGAAAAGCTTGGTGTGGAACTCTAAAAACCGCATTTTCATAAAAACTGAGATGCTTGTAACAACTTTTGGGACACTGACAATGTGCTGGACAGATGAGTAGCTGGGGAGCATTAGAAAAGGAAGCACTATGCCTTCGCTTGCATCCTGGCAGTCTGTGACACACAGGCGAGGATTTGGGAACCTGTTTTAATTCCAAAGCAAAAGATGAAGCATTCCTTTGAGGCTGCACTATGTCACTTGCTTACATGAGAGCTTTTTAGGGTGACCAGCTATGCCCGATGCCACAGCAGTCAGCCCCATACCAGGACATGACAACTTTCTGTCGGTTCCAGTCTTGTTTGCCTCCTTTCTACCTCAATTATTGTTAAAAGCCATAAAAAGATAGTCGGACCGAGACACCGGCATTGCAAATAGTGTGATCCCTGATAAATTCAGTCACATTATTTTTATTTACGGATGACCTTCAAGCTAGACCCGGAGACTAACTCCTAGCTTCAGCCCACAGGGGGTAAGAAGAGGGGTACAGAAGTGGGTTCTGAACCGGCCCATTTCTGTACTGGGGAAGACGTAGCTTCCACCACCGGGAATTTTGGGGCCGGTGAGGGCTGGGCGAAGGGGACAGCACAGCGAGGACAGCCCGGGCGGTGACAGATGCTGCCAGATGGTGGCAGCTGTGCGAGCAGGCAACTCTCAAAAAATCTCTAAGTTCCAAAAATTAGGCATCTGCTGCCGCCTGAGCCGCCTCCCCTCGCAGGCTCGTCCGGATGCTACAAGGGCACTGCGAGGGAGACCGTCGGGCGCCGGGACAGCGTTTCACTTAGGGTCGCCGCGGCCCCGCTCGCCGTTTCCCGGCGCTGCGGAGACTCGGCACCGCCCGGGGCCGGGCCAACCCCGCGGGCGGGACAGCCGGCTCCCCCGCCCCACCGCCCCCAGGCCGCGCTCCCCCGGTGCCTGGGGGATAACTTTCCACGCTCCCCAACCCGGCTGCGCAGCGGCAAGCTCCCGGCAGCATCCCTCCGCCAGCACCCGCCGGTGCCCCGGCTGCCCCGCCGCCACCCACCTCCACCGCTACCCTCATCGCTGTGCTTGAACTCGAAGAGGAAATCGAAGTCGAATTCCTGCTCGGCCTCCACGCCCGTCATGGCTCCCACCGCGACCCCGGCCACGCTCTGCCACCCAGGACGCGGTGGCACAGCTCCCGGGCCGCCCTGTCGGGCCCTCCCCGTCGCGCCCGAACACCTGCTGCCGGCGACCCGGGCCCAGCACCCCTCGGCGGCGGTGGGCTTGAGCGCAGGCCCCGGAGAGCCGCACGACGGCGTCCGCTGCGGGCGGTAACGTGACCCCAGCCCCGACGGGCGGCCTCTCCGTGCCGACGCCTCTTGATCCGCCCTCCCTCCCACTGTTGATATTTCCGGGTCGATGCAAACAACCGCGGTGCCCGCCCCCCTCCCCCCCCCTTCTTCCCGCACACCCCTGCCCCGGCCCTGCCCTTCCAGAGCAGGCTGCACTCCGCGGGGACACCCTCGGACGTCCCGACTCTGCCCCCCGTGCGGGGGGCGGCATCAGGGCGGACTCCAGACCCCGGCTGGCCGGCTCTCCGGGGCGGCATAGGGAGAGCGGGGCTGGACAGTCAGTGGGACTTCACCTGCTCCTGTCGCAGGTGCCGGGGCTCCCGCCAAACGGAGTGGAGCCGGAGGGGGGGCTTTCCGCCCTCGGCTGGGGGGCTTTGGGGGGGGGGTGGGGGGGGGGGGGGAGGAGAGGATGGCTCTGCCCGCCCAACCGGGACACCAGCGTGTCCCCCTCTTCACTGCAGACCGTGCCCGCCGCGCTGCGTCTGCAAGCCAGGCTTCGCTTTTCATTTATTTATTGTTTGTTTTACTTGGTTCAGCACTCAGTAGTGCCAGCTGCTATAAAAGTGGTACTCGTAACGTTACTGGTTGCCTCCGTGCCCCGGGGAAGGAAATGTCCCTGGACCGAGGCCGCAGTGGGAGCTTGCGGGAGGGTTCCGGTAACGGGGCGAGGGAGAGGGCGGGAGGCCGGACTGGAACGCCTGGTGTTCCCCTGGCCTGCCGCCTTGCACATTTGTACCGACTGAAAATCAACTAGGGAAAAATAAATTGGACTCTTTTGCTGTTTAGAAATGTGCTTCTGTCAGATTCTACCGTCCTGTTTGGAAGACTTTGCTGGGCACAGGAGCTCGCCGCCGCAGCAGCTCGGCTCGCTGGGACTCTTGAGTTACCCGAGCTTCAGAACATATTTCAAAAGGAATAGAGTTTTTCAAGAGGTTATGGCAATGGTATTCCCTTATAAACTCAGGGAATACCATTTTCCGCGCCTATGACTGAAATCTCCGTTACAAAGTGCCAGGAAAACAACAACATTTTTCCATCAGAGCTCGTTACGCTTTTTTCCCCTCCTCGCCGGGGAAGAGTCGCGCTCCAGCTGAGTCTCTCGCAAGAGCCGGCGGGCACCGGCAAACCCCGGGGCCAGTGGGGCAAACCCCGGGGCCAATGGGGCAAAGCCAGGGCACGCAGAGCCCCTCGACCCCGGCGTGCTGCCAGGGGTGTCGAGCCTGTGGCGGTGCTGGGAGAACAGGGGGTTTGCTTTGGGGCGGAGGTGAGGCAGCTGCCCTCCCTCCCTGCCGTGCTCGCAGTCGCTTCCCCAAAGCGCCGGGCTTGAGTCACTCGACTGTGCAAAAGGCCTTGGCAAGTGCGGGACCTCTCTGCCTGCCGGCTCGCAGGGGCCATGCTCGCTGCAAGATGCCGAAGCAGGCCAGGGGTGGCCCGCTCCAGCTTCAGAAGAGGGACCATGGGGCAGGGACGAGCGTCACGCTTTTCCCCCTCACGTCCCGCAGCCCCTGCCCCGACGGCGGTATCTGCCGCCTCTTCCCGGCCCCCAGCACCCGGGCTCAACGCCCTGCCGACCCCCTGTGCTGGGACTGCTTTCCGCTCCCGGTGTCCTGCCGGAGAGTCCCGGGAGAGAGAGAAGGCGGAGCTCCCAAATACCCGCTGCTCTCTCTGCCTCGCCTCTCCCACATCTGGTACCTGAGAGATGGGTGAATTATCTCAAACTATTTACGGACGGGTTGATTTGCCAGTGCCAAAAATATTAGTGGTGTCAGTGAAATATTTCAATTGGCACGCATGCCACGGAGAAAGAGGAAAGATACACAACGGAAAGGTAAAACCGAAGTGATGCCACATGAACAGGAATAACGTCGCGCCTATTAATAATCCAGTTTAAAACAGTGCCATTAAACCGGGGAAGGCGAAACAAGTGGGAGGACGGGGTGAGAGGGAGAGAAGGGGGAGAAGAGGCCGAGGCCGGGCGATGTGCCCCGACGAGCCCATCCCCGTGGCGCCAGGCGCCCTTGCACTGCCCATCACTGACCGCCCAGCCCCACTGCTGCCGGCCAAGCCTCTCCCTGTAGTTAACCTGAGTTGTCCCAGTTCGCCGGTTCGTAACGTAGGTCCAAGAAGGGACCCATCTATCGGGCTGCTCTGGCTCGAAGCCTGAAGGAGAATTTAACTTCTAAATGGCGCTCACCCACCGGTATTCTCTAAGATACAGGACCCCGCACCGTCCTACGAGCCAAAGAGAAAACCGGGGGGTTCTTCCACCGGGACACCTTGGCAGTTTGTTCCCAAGCTCAGGAAGAAACAAAAGTATTTTCTTTGATTGCCGTATTTTAGCAATCAAGAGGCACCTTAATTTGCTGGCAGCGATCTGGACTTGCAGGGCTCCCCTACGTGTTTCCTGGATTGGGTCACACTTTCTGGCTGGCCTCATTTTCTTAGTCCCTTACAAAATACATCAACGGGGAAGAGAGCAGTCGACGACGAGAGCTGGGGACATATTAACATAAGCATCAGAAATGCCACCGAGGGGGGATTTAAAAAAAAAAATTCTTCTTTTTACAGAAGGCGCCTGTATGCTTTTTTTGTCAGCAGCTTCTGGGTGTAATTTTTTGCAAGTCAGAGCATTCAGTGCCCTTGAAGCCCAGAGCGCTTGAAACGCCATGCGTGCAGCCCTCGGAGGTCCGAGCATGAGAAAGGCACGCAAGCCAATGCTATAAAATAAAAAGTAATTAGCTCTCATCCAAAAAGGCCCTCGCATGCTTCAAAAGCGGGGCCGCAATCACAGCCGTGCTTGTAACTTTTGCATTGGCAGGATCCTGTCAACTGAAATGAACTCCTGGAGTGAAAACATCTGTCATAAAAAAAAAAAATAAAAAAGGAAAATAAATCATGGGTCCAGCGGGCCAGCCCAGATTTCCGGGGACGAACCCAAGGAGGGGAGCCCCGTCATCCCACGCTGCGGAATAGACACCGCCACCGTGGACGCGACTTTTTAACTTTGTCTTTCCGCGATGTGCGGAGTGGCCGTGCCGAGCCGAAGCAGGCCGATTAGCCCCAGCAGCAGCAAAGCGGCGGCATCACCAGGTCGGGAGAAAAGTTGGGAGCCCGGGAGTAGCCGCGGGGAGGGGAGGGGAGGGGATGGGAGGATGTGTGTGCAGGGCGGCGTGCTGCCCCCGGGCCCACAGCGGGGAGCAGGGAGCTGCTCCGCACCTGCTGCAGCGCGGAGGGGATGCCGTCTGTGGGGTCCCAGCGTCGAAGCGAAGGGAACGGCGAGGCGCGAAAAGTTTCAGCAGTGGGCAGAGCGCTGCCGGGTACCGATTCTCCGGGGAGGGAAAAATGTCCCGACTGGCACAGGGGAGGCTGGAGCCGGGACCGGCTTGAGGTAAACGCTGCCCCTGGCAGGACCAAGTTCAGTCTTGCACCAGAAGCTCACCGTAAAGTGATTGCCCAGCCCGGCGCCCACGATCTTTCTCTCTAGAAACTTTGCCGCTGTGTATTCAGAGCAGAACTACTACGGGACATCGGAAGAAGTCCCGACAGAGAGCCGGGATCGCGGGGCAAGCGCTCCCCCCTGAGCCGGGCCAGCGGCGGCAAGCCCACAACTCCGGGGGGCACGGGGGACCCGGGGTCGGCGGAGCCCTGCAGCGGGCTGCGGGCGTGCCATCCCGTTTGGGTTCCCCGCGGAGGGATGGTCACTGGTACGGCGCTTGGCACTGTCTGAGACCCGTTTTTTGAGGAGGCTCCCTCCTAAAATTCGGATGGCTGCAATTACAGAGTCTATTCTGACATAACTCCCGAATCGAACCCAGGGCTGGGAAGGGAATCCCCGAGCCACTTCACAGCATTTCCCCCTGACGGGACCCTCGGCGTCCTCGCAGCCTCGCGCGGGCGGCGAGGAAAGATGCAAAAGCTCCCCCGGGCCGGTACCGAGAGTGACAACGGGCCCGGGCCCGGCCCCGCAGGAGGCGGCCGGGAGCGGCGGCCCGGCCGAGGCGGTGCCGTGCGAGTGGCGAAGGAGAGACCTATTGGCGACCGGCCGCCGGCAAAGCTCCGGGCCGCCGCGGGGAAACACCTCCGCCCGCCCGCCTGCCCGCCCGCCCGCCTGCCCGCCGCCCTTCCGCACCGCTGCCCGTTACCTTCCTCCGCCGCCTTCATGGTGCTGCCGAGCGGGACGGCGCTGCGCTGCGGTGCCGCCGGTGGCCTCTCTTTCCCGCTGTCTGCGTCCCGCGACGGCGGCGCGGCGGCGACCGGCGGAGCAGCGCTTGGCATCCACCCGGCGCCGCGCCGCCTGTCCCGCCTGTCCCGCGCCCCCCGCCCGCTTCACGCCCCGGCGGCAGGGTCTGCGCCGCCCCCGGCGTGCTAGCCGCACCCGCGGAGGCACAAGAGCTCGCCACCGCCCCCCCGGGGCCGGGGCATGGAGAGGAGGGCGGGTGTGCGTGGGGACTCAGGAGGCACTGCCCGCGCCGCGGCGGCGGGACGAGGTGGCGGGCGCTGCCGGTCCGCCGGGTGCCGCGGGCGGTGTACGGGGGCGAGTAAGTGTGCGGAGCGGGGAAGTCTCGCTCTGACGCAGGGCTGCGCGCCCGGTGCCGCCTTTTTAAAGCTGGAAAACACCCCCCACCACCACCTCCCTTCCCCTCCCGGCCCCTCTCCCCGCCCCGACCTCGTGATGTCAGCCGGGTCCCGGCCGCGCCGCCGGCGGGCGGCCAAAGGGAGGCGGGCACCGGCGGGCACAGACGGGCCCTGAGTAGAGGAGCTGCCCGGCCGCCCCTCTGCGAGGCACGGCGATCACCCGGCCCTGGCCTGCCCTGCCCTGGCCCCGCTGCCGCCTGCGGGGTCCCAGAAACTTGCGGGAGCCGGCTGATCTCCTCGGAGGAGCGGGCGGCGCGCCCGGGTCGCGGGGAGGGGACGGAGACGGGGGAGAGCTGGAGGCAGGCAGGGAGGTGAAAAAAAAAAAAAAAAAAAAAAAAAAAGCGAGGCAGCCTCGCATGCTGAAATCATTATGTAAAAAATCACAGGCTTCCCCCACTGTGGAAATTTGGAAAAGAGCATCAACTGGCAGACGAGGGAAAGGAAAATCCCATTCTGCTAAATTACTAACAGACCCGGTGGACTCAGTTTCAGTCGCTCCAGATTGATTATTATTTTATTTATTATTATTCTGTAAATATCTCAGCAACACAGTTGTATTCCATCACTTCATAGCGGGGGGTAGGAGACGTCGCCAACCTACAGCGACTCCTCCTCCTCCTCCCACCTCCGGGATGCCCCGGCTCGGCCCCCGCACACCCGCCGCAGGCAGAGCCATCCCGCCGGGGCCTGCCCAGAGGCCGCATCGCCTCCGCCGCCTGGATCCGTGCTCCCCCCTCGCCTTCCCTCTGCTCCCACAGCTGGCAGGAAGGGACCATACTTTCCTATTGGAATTGGCGGCGTGCGGAGAATTGGGGTGGTTTAGAGCCTATCTGGTGTATGAAGAAGAAGAAAAAAAAAATCATAAATTTAGTTCCTGACACCCATATGCGGTTGAAAGCGAAATTCTCTCTGCTTCTGGGGAGCAGGAGGCCGCGGCTGATTCTTCGGGGTGAGCTCCTCCACGGAATCATGGTGGAAAATAGTCCCCACTAAAGAGCACTCTCGGAGAGGAGCACAGCTCCCCCCCCCCCTTCTCCCCCTCTGGGATCGTCCCAGGCCCAGCTGCTCCCTCAGGTGGGGAAAAAACAAAAGGAAAAGAGCTACACTTTTAATTCAAGGAAAAACTTATGGGGGAGAAAAGAAGGGAAACCCCTCAGTCCCTCAGCGGCATCGTCCCTAACCTTGAGGCCTCCCCGCAAGCATCTGGGGTGAGTCGCCTGGACGTGGCGAACACGCAGATCGGTGCCTGCCACCCGGGTGCGCAGAGCTAGGGAGCTGCGGGGGAGCGGGCCGGACCGGGCCGGCCACCCATGAGCCGGGGTGCCGCCAGGGGACGCTGCGGAGAGGGCGCGGGGCGGTACCGCAACCCCCCTCCCCCCCTCGACGGTGCGGTCCCCCAGCGGAGCCCGGCGCTACCGGCACCGCATGGGGGAGGGGTGGCGGGGGCGTTTCCCCCGGGAGTTCCTGGGCGGCTGCTGGAGCTGTCCGAGGAGAGTAGGAGGCGTCGGGAGATCCCGGCGCCTTCCTGGGAGGCCGGAGGGGGATGAGGCGCGGGGGGGGGGCGGTACCGCGCTCCCCTCCGCGGGACTCTCCTTTCCTGCCCGCCCCCCCGCTCCCTGTTGAAATGACGGAATCCCCTGTCTGTTTCCTCCTGTTTAATGCCGTTGCCCGGACCACCGTGGCTCCGGTCCAAGGCCCCGCCAGCCGGCGCAGGCAGACGGCGGCGGCGCAGAGCGTGGCCCGTGGCCGCCCCCCGTCCCCGTCCCCGTCCCGGTCCCGGTCCCCGCGGCTCCTGTCCCGGCCCCAGCCCCCGAGTCCACCCCACCCCGCGCTGCCGCCCCGGGGCCACCCGCCGCCGCCCCGCCTCCGCTCTTTTCCCTTTCCCCTGCACCTCCCTCCCGCCTCTGCAAGTTTGTTTACAGCCGCTACCAGGGGAGACTGTTACATGGAGCTTATTTTGGGAGCTGGTGATGACTAACGAAGTTAAAAGGAGCTTAGTACAGAAAACAAACTTATTTTTAGACGGCTGTTGTTTCAGTGGATTATTGTAGCAAATGCACCCTGCCCGTTTTTAAAAGCCACTTCCCACATGCCAAGTCCTTTCTGTTGCACCGCTGCACACGCCTGGCCAGCCCCTGCATTGTTTGCTTAGCTCTCCTACATCGAATGTTTAAACCCTACCTGTAATTGCTGTGGCTACAAGTGGTCTTAATAATTTGGACTTTCCTACACACAAACCTACAGACCTTTCCACAGAAGAAAGAAGAAAAAAAAAAAAACCCAAACCCAAAAAACTCCAACCTTGGAGCATTTGGAACAATTTACAGTGACCTCCAGTGCTGTGTGAGCAGGGAAGAGAGGCAGGGAACTTCGGGGCAGGACTGGCTCTTCTGCAGGCCTTCACTTCCCAGGTGCAAGGCGAATGAGGCAAGCGTTCTGGCCTGCAAGGGGACAGTGCTGTCTGCTCTGCTGATGTGCAGGGAGAAGCTTGCAGTATGCAACAGCGAGATGTAGTTGCTCCTGCTGCCTCTCTCCCAGCCTCCACTCCTCCCCGTGTGGGAATCTCCTCATGGCAGCTCAGGCATTTAGACCAGACACGAGGCTCCCTGTGTCCAAGGACCAAACAGCCCTAAACCCTTGTGGGTGACTCACAGCAGAGCTGTTAGGACCTCAGCAGACTCTGCTCCTCTGGGTAAACAGGGCTGAGCAGATGTTTGAAGCAGCAAGAAACCCTTCTTTGTCAGAGGTGGTGTAGCAGGCCGTGACTCACCTCCCCTCACCGCCATGCAGACAGCTTTCTCCAGCTTTCCACACAAGTCCTTCTGCTGGTGCCTCTTTAATCATGGACCCTCTCCACTACAGAGAGTTGTACAGGCTACTTGGGCAGTCCCTCTCCATCCACAGGTCCTACAGCAAAGAGGAAGAGGAGGGTCAGCTGGTTCCCCCATTTCCCTAGTGCTGTGGCAGAGGCACCTGTGCTTGAAAACAAAGCACTTACTGCTTTTAGTCAGTAATTAGGTTAATTGCCAGAGAGAGTCCAGCTGCCCTACTCTACCTTTCTGCCTTGGCTGAGACTGCGTTCAGGGTGGCTTGCATGGCCTGCATCAGGCTGAGAAGCTTGGCTGTGCACTGAGGCAATGCTCAAGGGAGATGGTGTGGCATGGCTCTCCCTCATGGGAAGAGGCTGGACTGAGGCAAGAGTTTGGGAAGAGGAAAATGAAGCACAGCAGAGGAGAGAGCAGACCACAGGGCCTGAGGGCATAAGCTTTTTGGGTTCTCATTGATTTTCCACTGCCCTGATGGCAATCAATTTGTCCTGGAGAAATAACAAGAAGGAAAAAAACCCTGTATATTGTGGAAGGAAGGAGGGCAGGAGCAGAAAAGAAGGTTTCCCTCTCTCTTCCTAGCTGTGAGGCGGGTGAAGAGTGCTGCCACAGCTGCCTACCAACCCACAGTACTGCTGCCACAGTACTTCCCATCCGAATTGCTGGACTGCAATTCTGGTGTTCAAGCTGTCTGAGTCCCCTGGAACCCACTTTGGCTTTCCCTGTGCAGCTTGGTTGTCAAAAACATGCTTATCCTGAAATGCACACACCACTCCTTTGCTGCAGGAAGAAGCCAAATGCCACAGGTTTAAATTGGTACTTTTTGATCACTTTTTACCCCTTCATCTTTCCAAGCAAAACTATAAATTTGCCCTCTATTCTCTTGCCCTCTGACAGTTCTTGCATGTAGATGTAGTGCTATCCTTTAAAAAAAACACGTGGAGACCTGTGGAATATTTAAACAGGATGTTTTAATCACCGAAGAGTCTGATTCATGCTCGCTAAATTGGTTTCACATTTTAAGTCATCTATGTGTGTATTCCCTCCTGCATTTTGCTTTTCTCTTCTTTTCTTAGAGCCTCATCAGGCTGGGAGGGGTGGTTTGCACAGAGCTTTGTACACAGTAGCTGCAGTATTTCTCAGGGAACCTCTAATTTAACAAAAATGCCTTAGTTTTCACCTCACCAGAGGATATAGGTTAGTAGCATGGCACAGCAGGCAGTCAAGGCTGCTGTTCCTGACTGGCACCCTCACTTGCTTGCAAGACTTTGGACAAATTGTTTCTCCACATGGTATCCTGTGAAATGAGAATCTTTCAGCTTTGTCTGCAGAAAAAATGTTTTGAAAGGAGGGTGGGTGGGGAATATCTCTGTCCAGTGTTTACTAATATTTATTAAATATTTTTTTACAATAAATGCGCAGAATCTCATAATTCAAGATACAGATCAGAAAAAGCCACCCATGCTCTGTACATAAATTTGTTCAGTTTTGGGCTTCTTGCCCTTATATACTTAGAGCCTTTTATATGTAATTTACGTAACAATGGACATCTCCTTAGGGTCTCTGGGCCCATCTTTTGGGTCTTGGTAGCTTCAAAACCACCATCATCTGTTCAGAATTTGGTTCATTGTAAAAAAAAAAAAAATTGTGCCTCCCTAAGTCCCTTAATTGAGGTCTTTCTAATCCCCTGCTTTGAAAATTTTATCAAGATTTGCTGGAAAATGAGAGAGCACATGGCTAGTGCTTGTGGCTGGTGCTGCATCATTTTGAGATGGTATGGAGCACACCTGAGTGGTGGACAGCTACTGCCCAAAGCCCCTGAAGTTGGAACTTGATGCAAAGGCAGGGGCTGGGCTCAGTCTCTCATCCCCCAGACAAAGCCTCTTTTACAGGCTGCCAGAAATAATTTCACCACTTTTAAGGTGCATTGCTCTTAGAAGGACAAATGCCAGAAGGAGGAATTTTGTGTGCTCAAATAATGTTGTAATTTACCTTTTAACTGGTCTCATTACAACATTGAGAGCTCTGCTGATTTACCTGGCTTTTGATTTAGTGGACTCTTTTTAAACAGCTATTTAGGAACACAGCCAGGGACTGCAGGCAAAGGACCTTAAACCTTTTGGAGCTTGTCACGGTTTAACACTGGCCTGGCAAGTAAACCAAATGACAGATGCTCTCTATTAATCCCCTCCCCTCCCTGATGAAGAGAGAATAATACACAAGAAACTTAGCTGAAAGTAAAATTACAAGACAGAAAATTACCTTTATCCTGGCCCAAAACAGGACAGAGCTACAGTCACCCATTCAGATACCGACTTTTTAAAAACAAGGCAGACATGAGACAGCCCCACTGGACCCATATCCAGAAAGCTGCTACTGAATTAAACCCAGGGGTTAGTTCAGGGAAATAATTTCGTAACGATGCACTCTATGTTAGTGCCACTTTTTTTCTTTTTGGGTTTTCCCCTTCTGAAAAACTGAACGGCCATCAGGTAAACACCTGGTGCTCCATGTGGATCCCTTGCTGCTGGCTGGGGTCAGTGTGCAGCATCTCCTCTCTGCAGCTGGGCTGGGCTGAGGTAGGTGCCACCACTGAGCTGAATCTCAGTTCTGTTGCATGACTCTCAGGTCCCACCCTGGCAATTCATGTGCCCCCTTCCTGTGGCAAAAAAGCCATCAAAAGTGAGAATACTGATACTCTGCATTTATTCCTGGACACTAGCAATGAAATGTGTAATACAGTGGGTAGCCAAAAAAGAAGAGCGTGTATAAAGCTGCTTAGTAAAATAGCACTAAAGAAATGGCAGATTTTTATTCTTGTGCAGTATAGACAGACTTGCAAAGGAGCAGTGACAAAGTTGTCTACTAGATGATGTATTTTAGTTCTAGAAATATTTCATGTGTTTCAGACTTCCCCAGTTGCTGGTAGGTAGCATGGTAACAGGTTTTTTTCCTCACTCAGAAGTACTTAGTGAAGGAAAGGCTGGCTGGGTACACAGGGACTCAAGCTGGCAGTAGAGCAGACCCTTGTCTGGGGGAAGGAAAGGGAAACATCAGATTTATGATGTCTGTGGAAGACTTGGACCCATGGTAGGTATCAGTTCCTACACACTGTGGGGATGGTGGCTTTCACCTCATCCATCCTACAACATGCAGGAAAACACCTTCCTTTTGAAGCAGTGCAAAGCAGTGTTTTCCACATGCCTACATTTCATCTATAGGAGCAGGGTTGCTGCAGGTGGCTTTGTGGAAGTGGTGACCCAGGAGGATGGACACAAGGTCTGGGCTGCCTGCGTGTGTAGGTGTGCTGCTTGAGCTTGCAACCCAGGAGCCAGCAGCTGAGCCTGTGATGGTCAGGAGGTAGGAAAGGGGCCGTGCATGGCTCTTCTATTGCAAAAGGAGCTCCTTTCCTTATTGTCAAGCCTGTAAACTCTCCATCCCCTGGAAAGACTGCTTTTAGTGTAACTCCTTCTCATCTTCTTCCACTCTGGTGGTCCCTGAGTGCACCTCCTCCTTTAGCCAGAGGACACCCAGACTGATCTGATTTGCATCAAAGGCAGCAGGTTTTGTTAAGCTGTGGTCACAACCAAATGCCCTGGTGGCCCAAACGTATCCTTATCTCTCTGTGCCAAGCCACATCCTATGGTAGCATCTCCTCATGGATCCAAGACTCCGTGCCTTGGTTTATGGAACAGGTCTGGCAGTGGAGAAGTACCCTTTGCAGCTTCCCTCTGTAATCTGGGACCAGCCAGTTTTAGACTCCAAGTTCAACACTGGGAGCAGTCTGGTTGCCACATGACACAATACACCAATGTGAAGTCCCAGACTCCAGGGTTGCAGCATGAGCCTTATTTTTGAGAATCTCAGCTGTACTATTATTTACTTGTCAGGATGCTGCTATCCCTACCAATCCTCAGCACTATCCCAAGTCTCTTCCTTCATTGGTTTCCTCCTGCTTTAGTTCATTAAACTTGTATTTAAATGTGCTTCCATTCGTGTAGTATTAAATTCCTTTGTATTAGCCTGTTCCCCCAGTGTCTCCAAATCCTCCTGTAGTATGGTGCATTCCTGAAACTTATCAGCAGCCTTCCCTCCTATCATGAAGTTATTCACATCTGGACACCCAGCATATCACACCAGCATAAAACTCTTAAGCAGAACAAACCCCAGTACTGAGCCCTAGGAGATCTGGCCTGTTAGCTATCTCTGTGTGCATGTGCTATTGCACTTTTCTCTAAGTTTATTCTTCTAATATCGATATTCCAATACTTGTGTACTTTTTACTGACCTAATTTTCTGATGCAGAGTCAGTAATCTTGTTAAACTCCAGCAAATATAAAATTGTTGCTTTAGCTTTTCTGGTCTCACTTTCACAAAGATTATGAATAGGATTTGGACTCCAGCAGCAGTTTTGACTATGGTCCCTTGTGCTAGGTGCTTGCAAACACCAATCCCCACTCCCCCTTTCTCCAGTACTTTCAGCATGATACAATAACCCACGGGACAAGAAGGAATTGAGGGCCAGAGGTACTATTTTCCAGATGATGAAATGAGGAGCTAAGGTTTTATTCACTGACTTGTGACTATGCATTATTGAGGAGCATCCTTCCCGTTTCATGTAAAGAAGGTAATAAAGGACTAGAGACCAATGGTGTAAAGCACTATACTCCCCTCTTACTTTCACAAAACATTGAGCTTCTCAGACTTTCCAAAGAGAGTGGCCTTTGACAGGGATGAAATTTGGAGCTTTTCAGCCTAAAAGGCTATATGATAGAAACTGTGTGCTCCTGGAAAAGAACACTTATGATGGAGATGCTGACCAAAGATGTCTCCAGCTGCCTGCAGTGTACCATATAGCATATAGTGTCAGTAGCAATTAGAAGTTTCAGGTACAGTATTCAGTGGTACCTAGGACATAGCTGAACTGCACCAGCTGCAGTCAGGGGCACCCCAGTGGTGGGCTGGCTTTGGTCCTCACTCCCAGTCCAATTTCATTGCCCTGCCTGTTCCAGTTGTCCAGGGGTGCCACAGACATCAGCTAAATCCTGTTTCTCACAGATTTGCCCCATAGAGAAACCCTTTGATTAGCTTGGCAAAGCCAGAAGCTTCTCTTTACCAGGGGGACCGTGCAAGGCTGGCAAGAGATTCGGCTTTTAACATATACCTTTCCTTCTTCACAGCTTGAATCGTATCTCCTTCGTTCTTTTCACACCATAATTCATGCACAATGGATGTTTTCTCAATAGGGATGACTTGGCTAAGGGGTCCAGCATCCTGAAATGGATTGCCAGACTCCGATGGTTTGGTCCAAGGGTTTAAGACTTGGGTTCTTCATGTAACAAAATTATGTAGGAGCCCAATACCTTTGTTCTGTTAGCTAATGGCAGAATTCTTGTTTTGTGACATCTCTTTATGCTGAAATAGCTATCTTGAAGAACAAATGCTGAAAATTAAAATCTTCTTGAGCCAAGCTTCCTCATTAGCAGCCTGCTTAGCTAGACTCTACCTTATTATGTTTTGCTGGTGTGTAACTGTAAGAGAAAACCAAGGAGAAAAATAGGCAATTAAAATGCATTAAATTGGTTTCCAAATGAGTATGCAGGACCAGGAAGTCTTAGGAAGAACCCCATCTCTTCTATTGCATCTTTTGCTGAATGCAAGGATGCAAATTCACTAGCAACTAGAACAAGACACGTCTGCAAATATTAGCAGGGTTCAGCTTCTATCTAGGATCCCTTAGTCAAATGTCTGAAAAACAAATGTGTTAAGTCATTGTAGTTGCTTGGCATGAATTGCAGAGCAGGACTTTTCAAAAGCCATGAAAAAAATTTTCAGGATGAATTCTTCTGACCCAGCATTTCAAACATGAGTCTCTCAGCTCTGCAAAACCTGCAATCGTTTTCCTCATTGTTAAGAAAAATGCCAAAAAGCACCTCATGATTTCTCTGCCCTAAATCATATTCCAGCACAGCAGTAAAACTCCAAGCTTTGTGAAGCCACACAACCTCCTGACACCAGGTGCTAGGTCTTTGCTGTGGTTTGGGTCTCAACGACAGGTTGTTCCTCAAGTTAATGCATATATATATCAAGTGCAAGCCTAGAACAGTTAAACCATAAAGATGATACAAATTAATCTTCTCTTCTTTGCTTCCAGGACTTTTCTCTCCCTACTTACTTCCTCAAAAGAGTCCAATTAAATTTCTTTTCAGGTTGCTTTTTTAGCACAATAAGTAAATTTTGAAATTAAAGAAGCCTCCCAACTGTGGTGTGTGTGAAGGAGGCTCCCAACAGATGTGTATGTGTTGCAAGGGAAAAGAAACTGTATAGATCTATGCAGACAGTAATGCCATTACTAAACTAAGAGATAGAGCAGTGGTAAAAAAAAAAAACCTCCCTGATCTACTGATGCAGACTGAATCTATCCATGATTATCCTAGGGAAAGCAGGTCTGAAAAGACAGACCAAAGAGCCAAAAAAATTGTCTCACAGGTCACTTTTGGACTTATGTTGAAGTGAGTCTTTGAGATTAAAGACAGTTGCATTTACTGCTGAAGGGCTGCTTCCTGCTTGCTGCCCAGCACTGATGCATTGAGCAGTCCACAAGAGCTGTGTGCCACAATGAAATATTTTTCTTGGTGTTTCTCAAGTTACAAGAGTCAAAGCTGTCCGGTCTGGAAGTCTGGGATTTGGCTCCAAGTTTTGCTGGCTGCACTCCAGTAAATGGATGCAGAACAGCTTTACAGAAGCAGCCAGCAACCTTTTAGGAGGATACAGAAAGGCCTTTTCCACCCACAAAGCTCCACCACTCCTCCAAGTCACTGGGCTGCAGAGGTCCTGCATTGAATGGAGCTCTGCAGCACCTCATCTGGAGGCTCCTGTCTCTGGTTTCTGCTCCCTGAACATCAACATAGATGGAGTGACCCAAGGGATTAAACAGAAAGAGGCACCACGGGTTATGCACACAAAGACACACGCACAGACACCACCATCTCCTCCATTTGGAGTTTATGGCTGGCCAGACTACGTCACCTCAGGGTAAAAATTTATCTTGAGGAGGGATCTGAAGGTGGTTCAGGGTGACTGCTGCCTGAGTACAAAGCCCAGACACCTCTTAGATCCTGAGATTATCTTGGATTAGCAGCTAAACTGGTGTTTAAGCTGGTATCAGTGGTAAGTCAGAAGAAGGTAAAGACAGTGTAGTAAGAGATCAGCTGGAGGTAAGTATGGAAGGGCCAAAGCACGAGCTCCCAGTTCAGTGACGACAGCTTTTCAGGAACACTGATGTGAAGATTTGGAATAGGGCAGGAGCAGGCAGAAGGGCTGGCAGGTTGTTAATTCAGAGACCCAACCACAAATGCTGGATCTGGCAGTGCAGTCCGATGGACACTGATAATTCACAAGTGGTGAGGAGGGAAACATCTTGCTGAGATGAAATACCCTGCCCTGCTAGGAGCATAGGAACATCTTATTGTCAGCACTGCTGGCTGGCAAAAAGCAGATGAAGGCTTTGACATGGAGTCTGTCCTGACCCAGCTGTCTCCAGGGCTACTGAAACCCCATCCATAGATGACCGCAGTAAATGCTCCTTGGGGTAGTTTTCTCTTAAGAGCTTTTCATCCTCTTTTCATCCAGTTAAAAGTTCAGCAGAAATCACAAGCTAACTTCAGAGGCTTGGAGGCTCTGAATGGACAAGAGTTTCATTTGAAATCAGCCCGGACGGACTGCTGCCAAAAACTGCTCCACCTCTTAACACCCGCACAGGTAAATTAACCTTTCAGGTGAGGGCTGCATCCCAGTAGCAGGCGTTGGGATGATGGTGGACAATGACTACACTGGAAATAAAGCCTTTCCATAACAGTGATTTCTCTCTTGTCTGGAAGATTTAAGGCTGAGCCATTAAGGAGACTTTTTCCCTCCCCCATTACTGAAACACAGTTTTTGAAAACGGCTACTGCACGAGTTGTGAAAAGGACTTTTTTTGGTGGGTTATTAGGACGCTGGATGGGGATTTTATTATTTGTTAGCTTTCATCGCCCCCTTCTGGATTATGTAAAAATATCAGTTTTATCAAAAAATCCACAAACCTTCCTGCAGATCTCTTAGAAATAAAGTAGTAAGGTAAACCCCTCGTATTTATTAATATTGCCCCAGTTCTTCAAACAGAACCTGAGACCATTTTTGGAAGCGCGATGCTTTTTTAGAAGGGAAAGGATGGAGATGCTGCTTTTAGCTGTATTAAAGGGGCAGGTGGTGTGTGTAAGTGTGCTGGCAGGAAGAATTGTTTGCTCTCTCTGCCTTTGATTCCCTAGCACTAGTTTACAGCTATTTAGATCATAATGCTGGACTAAAAAAATTTAGTTATCTTGATTAGATTCCACATTAATCACCTCTGACAGTGCAACCGTGCATCAACAGGATTAACAAGTGTTCAAGCAGTTCATGTGCTGGAAGATTGGCAAAGCAAAGACCTGATAGCCAGGTTCTGTCTCTCTGGAACTTGTGGGGCAATGTGAGGGAGCAGATCAGGAGGTGGGACCCATTCAAACCAGTACCAAGGCGGAGCTTTGGGCAGGACAGAGGCCCCCTGTATATGTATATCCTATACTCAGAAGTGCACATTTCTGCATAAAATTGCAGTAATCAGAAGGCTACGAAGAAAATTGAGTGACAGGTATGTAATTACACTGAAGTTAAGCAACTTAACCAAGTAACTCCAAAAGAGACCATTCTAAAATATATTTTAAAAATAATGGTATATTTTTGTGAAAAAAAACCCCAAACAAAAAAACAATAAAAAACCCCCAAACCAAACAAACAAAAAAACCCAACCAGAAACAAAACAAAAAACCAAAAAAACCACCAGTGAAGTAATCCCTATGGGGAAGTGCCACTCAAACAGAAATGGATGATTAAACCTCAGGCTACAAGCGAAGTCCTTCATTCATGCTTTGTGTAAATGACATGATCAAACTCTCAGATACCCAGGATTTTCAGTTAGCAGGATTATCATCTTGATGAAAGTTCTGCCTCCCTGCAAGAAAAAGATACCATTTCTTGCCTCCCAAGTCACTTGAATTCATAAAATCATAGAATCATTAAGGTTGGAAAAGACCCTGAAGATGGAGTCCAACCATAAGATTAGGTTCTAGGACCTTCCTTACACATTGGCTCTAGCCCCATCTCACTGTTCTTGTCATCTTTCCTCACTTTTGTCCATTCTCAGTGATGGCAAAACCCTACCCCTTGTCAGTCTCTTAATGGGCAAAGTGGCTCTTTCTGACTCTGAATAAGCTTTATTATCTTCTCCAGCATCTTGCTTAGGGTCCATAGTGTGATAACAATAATTATTATCTATTGGTTGCTCCTATATTCTTTTTATTCCCTTCTGACCATTCTGGTTGCCAGGCTTGAGATCTATCAAGAGACTAAAGAATTGCACAGCGATTACCTAACATTTTTTTGAAACCAGGCTCCTACTCACAGAACAAATATCTTAAATATAGGAGCATTTTAAATCACCAGTCACTTCTGGTGGAGATCCTCTCCAATTAGGAACAGACATTATTGTATGGGCAAGACCCTGGAAATTATTACATCTTCCCCCCTCACCTGCCTCACATCTCTTAAGTTCTTAGTTCCTGCCTTGAGTTTTGATACTTACTGAAACTTGAAGCTGATTAACTCTGGTGTATTCCAGACTCACAGACAGCTCCATTTTTTGATTTCTCTCAAGAAGAGATAAAGTTCCCACATTTCTTATGCCATGGAAAAGTATCAAACTGGAAAAGTAGTAATCCAAGCAGAAGAGTTGGGAGATGTCTGGGACTCAACCAGGACTGTCAGGTAACAAGGACTACAGAAAGGCCTTGTTTTTCATGCTTGCCTTGAGTTGCTGGAGGGCTCTCTATCTGGTGACTTCCCTCCAAATTTTCTTAGCAGCTGCTCATGGCTGAGCTTTCAGGCAAGCTGAATTCAGCACGTGTGCTGCTTGTTCAGCTCTGTCACCCTCCTCACATGATCACCAAATGAGTTTCTCTCTCACAGAATTTGTGTTCCATCTTTAAAAATAAATACAAAACAAATAAATGAAATCTTGACTGTAGTCAGAAATCCTGACCCACACAAAGATGTGTCTATGCTTGAGTCAACAGCTACAAGATCAGCAGGCTGCAATTTCAAATAGACACCCAGGTTACTCAGAGAAGAACACAATGATAGGAAGGTGCTGTGGATTGGCTAGAGCAATGAAATAATCTACAAGATGACTTGTAGGAAGACTGTCCCATTAGGAAGATCTCCTGATGTCCACAGGGAGCCTCTAAGTGGCTTTCTACAAGTGCTCAGTCTGGCTTTGACCTGTGTCAAAGGGGATGTATCTCCATGCCAAGGGCTGGGTAGCACAGGACCAGTCAGCCAAGCCCCACATACTTGGCTTAGGATTCCTTCCAGATAGCTTCAAGCAGCCTTCTGATTCTTTTTCCCCTGGATGCACTGACTAGCTCCCTCTGTTAGCCATGGCAGGCAGCAAAACAGTCAGGTGAAGGGTAAAACAGAAAGAGCAGGAATTCAACACCTTCAAACAGTAAATCTTTTCCTTCCACACTGGTGAACCAGAGACAGAGGCCACAGAGAGCTGCGCTGACCCTGCAGCAAGGCACAGCCTAGATTTTCCATCGTATTGGCAATGCAGTATGGGATAAGGGGATGGCAGCAGAGATGTTTTTGTTGACCTCAGACAAAATTTAGTTTCCCCACATGCTTTCGTTTTCTCCCCGAGCCTTCCATCTCTGAAGGCATTTCCTGGGTCTGACCAGCACATGCAAAATTCTGCAGATTCGGACATTTCCTCTCCTGTGCCCTGAGGCAGCTGTCTCTAGGGCAGGCTTTGCTTTAAGAAGCCTTTTCCTGATTCTCCAGCAGTGAACTCCTCTCACTCAGTGTGCTGGTACATCCCAGCTGGCAGTGTGAGTTATCTGCACATCAAGAAGGGAGACTCTTGCAGTGCTGAGTACTAGATCAGTGACTAGGGCTGGCTCTGCATTACAGCTGAGCTATAATCTTCTTCTCCCACCTCACTTGCCACTTACAGGTAATTGCTTTTGGACAGATGGCAAGCTAGTAGTGTGGCTGTGTGACTAGCAGCTTGGCTGTCTTCCCACTCACCCAAAAAGAAATCCGCATCTGTTTACACGGGGAGAGCTTCATTTTCTCTGTCCTGCTTCCCTTCCAGTGCTACAAACAAATTTACACAGCAGCTGATGGCTTCAACAACTGGAGAACTTCCCCGTGTGGGGACCACTTACGCTTGTGGCTCTCTACATGCAAAGGGGGCACTGCTGGACCAAAGCACAGAGACATCTCTGTGTGATTGCTGTTGTTACAATGCATCTGCAACCCAACATCAGGCAAATGTGCAGGGACCCTGCTTGATGTTACTAGCAGAGCTATCCTGGTCAGGAAAAATCTCTTCTAATACAAGCAGGGACAAACTTGATAGCAGAGATAGGCAGAAATGCATGGCATTTTGACTGTCTCAAATGGTTTCTTTCAGGCTTAGGTTCCTGAGGTCCATTGTTAAAAAATGTGATTTCTCGCAGTAGGTACGGATCATCTTAAAAGACTTATT
Source organism: Phaethornis superciliosus (assembly GCA_023637945.1). Classification (NCBI taxonomy): domain Eukaryota; kingdom Metazoa; phylum Chordata; class Aves; order Apodiformes; family Trochilidae; genus Phaethornis; species Phaethornis superciliosus. The sequence goes on from JAJQWJ010000002.1 coordinate 91,736,150, forward strand.
TTTCTGAAAATGTAATTGAATGTTTCTTTTTAATAAGATTTCCATGTGGAGTTTTTTGCTTTGAAGACTACACATGTTAAGTACATCACAAACTTAAACTACTATGAGCAGCAGATTTTCTTCCCCTCTCTTTTATTTCTAAGCTCATACAATACACATAAGCTTAAAACACTTCAAGATACTTATTCCTTATTTTTTTTGCATTCTTCAGTATGGCATCCAACTCCTAACATGCACAGATGTCCTCTTATATTGCTTTTGACTCTCAACTCTCCATCTAATCTAATACCAAAGATAATGTAAAAGGATCTAGGGGAATTATGACTAGCTATACACAGGTACAAAGGCAAAGGTAAAGGCCTCCAGCTAGGATATTTTAAAAAAAGAAAGTTATTATTTTTAATAACTTGAAATATTTTACGATGTTCTCACTGTGAAGAAATTTATGCCAAAAATTCAAAGTCACCTATAAACAAGGCAAAGCTGCTACAACCACAGGGTAGACATATCAGAGCCAATAAACCTCATTTTCCTTCATCTTTCCAAGAATTGGATAGAACTGTACATGTTTGCCTGACTGTTAGCTTGGTTTTTAAATTACAGATTATCTACCATTGCTTTAGATGCATTTAATTATAGATAAGTATGTATTAGATCCCTAGGTGAACCTGCCCTGCCCTGCCCTGCCCTGCCTGGGGGCTTGGACTCCATGATCTCCAGAAGTCCCTTCCAACCCCTAATATTCTGTGACTGTAATACCATGTCTGTGTCACCTGCCTTGCTCATGGTGCTCAGATGGAAACATCACCTCCTACAGATAGGATGAACTCCATTCAGCTGGGACCAAGAAAAGCAACAAAGGATCGTCATGAAAGAGTCAATGTCCTGATAAAGGCAGAAGGGACTCTGGGAAGCAGAAGCTGTGGGAAGAAGTGCATACCTAGCTGTGTTCCTGCAGATGAGTTTGGAATTCAGTAGAAAGAGAAGACAACAACCAGTGATTGTAGGCAGGGGAGACAACAGCTCATTTTCCTCTACTGAGCACATGTGGCATGGTCATTTTACCCAAGGGAACATTTTGACTGAAAATTCCCAAATCTCTCCTTCAAATAGGCTCTAATAAATAAAAAGCATGCATGCATGCGCTTATCCCTTTGAGGTCTGGTCATCCATTAAAATCCCTCAGCCTTCCAGCCCAAATAGCCAGGAATTACTTTTCAATACACTTTTGAAGTACTTATCTGTAATGTGGTTCCATACAATGCACATTTAGTTTGCAAAATCAAATTCACGCTTAGAACCTGGAGCAAAACACAACAGAACACACAGGACCCATGGAAAAAACCAAGATATGTACATTATAGAGAAACAGGGAATTATTTCTACAAAAGAAGAATTATAGTAGTCTATTTTGTGTATTGCTTGCCTGAAGCTACATGAACATTATAACCAAAGCCCTTTTTCTTACTACCTTTGTCAAGAGAACAGGAAATAAACAGTTTACTACTAGAGGAAATTCAGGAAGGGCCATAAATACTTACCACACATCACAGTTATAGAGAATGGTATCTTCTCTTCTTAGAGCAGATTATGATCTTTCTTCTAGCTCAGCAATGCAAAAAGGCAAATTATTCAATAAACCTGCTTTTTGGCTGAGCAATTTAGAGGCTTACTGCTGCTGATTACAATTACAAAACATGGAGGAGACTACAATAAAGAGAAATCTCAGCTGCAGTTTTGTTAAAGCCAGGTCAGGAATGGGAGAATAAAGCAACTCAGCTATGGAGTGCTCTCTTTTTATTCTGTTCAAGGCATCTTGCTTTCATAACCTCCGCTGTAAAACATTTGGATTAAAACTGTGGTTTTGGCCAATGCAGTAGCAAATAGGTCTTTAAGTGCAACTCCCTATTTGAGAGGCATTTTGTTAGTAATCGGCTGAGCAAATTCCCACTCACAATAACAGCTGGGGAACCCTGCTGAGGGCATCTGTTGCATAGTTAATACTTGTTGGGAAGTATCTCATGTAAAATGTGTTCTGTTTACAAAAGGAATTCCAATGCTTTTCAACATAATGTTAAAAATATCGTGCCTCCTGTTTGCTTACATATAATGTTTGATCCACGTCATTGCACTTGTAATGATTTTCCTCCCTACTGGGGGTTAACATATTGAAGGGCTTTTCTGATTGCCTTCAAGTTTCAACTGAGCTATACTAAAGTATTATAAGACACTGCCAGCTGAATTGTCTCCTTTCTAGCCAGCAAAACTAGGGAGAACTCTATGGGAGCTAAAATTCAAATGAATGTCAGAGCAAGCAGGACGTACTATAACTTCTGCACCAGTAGTGAGAAGAGAATGGCCACTTCTTCTCCTCTGGCTACCAGTTTTTAAGCACTGTTCTCTCTGGAGACTCAACTTTTGCAAATACTCTGCACTGAGTTCCTCTGCCCTGCAGGGGCTGTTGGAACTGTATTAAAACTTTGGGGCATATGAAAGGATCCAAGTGTGAAACGGACACAAGCCTCTTCAAAGTTATTTTGCTAATATAATACCTGGGGATACAGAGCTTTGCAAAAAGAGGTCACAACAGAGTATCTGTTAACAGCACATCTCAAAATCCTCTAAGGAAGTCTATCCTGTCATTTAAACAGTAAGTCCTTCCTTAGACCTGATTCCGTATTGGGTTCACAGGCATGTGGTAAATATGCAAACAAAGGTGGTTCAGGCACAAACAGCCTCATCCTCCAGCGACAGAAGGAACTCTCCAGTGTACCCTAGATGAGCAAGGTAGAGGTGGACATCAGTGTAGGATGGAGGATGATCCCAAGAATGTACTGTCTAGCTCACCAGCAGAGGTAATCTAGATGCCTTGATACAGCAATAAGCTTGCAGCAGAATATGGAGACTATACTGCTCAGGCTTGCTCTTTAACATGCACAAATAGGCATAAGTAGGAGCAGTATCCAGGGAAAGCATCTCCTCTTTGCCTGCAGAATTTGACCCCTATGCCTAACAGCTGTTTAACTGCATATGTAAATTTTAAAATTCTTGCTTAAATACCTGCAGAACTGGTGTGCAGTCTGAAAAGGTTCCCAGCTGCAGAGTTCCCTCTCACAGCCATGTTTTAAAGTAAGACTGAAAGATTTTTAGGATTGCGCTCTCTTGTGGACACAGGGAAAAATTACATTTACAATACAGGTTGGTTTAAGGGAATGCTGCTCATCAAGCTAATACACACTTCCTATGTACATTCAAAAGCAATGGCATTGCTTTGGACAACTACTCAGAAGTTTTAGGAAGAAAACAGGAGATACCACACATCTGAATTCGGATGGTAAGCACCAGCACAGTCAGTTTGACCACAGAACACTGCTGTAAACACTTGCATTCATGGAAGAGTGCCACAGATTTAATGTTAAGTATTCACAGACTTAATTTTGGCTTCCATTTGCAAAAAAATATCTTCTGTAGTAAAATGCTTTCCAGCAGTTACATGAACACTGAAATTTAGAACAGCAGCAGAAGAAAACCAGTGTAATAATTATCAGTACTCCTTTTTTTTCAGGATCTCTCCTTTTCCTTGTGTTCATCCATCAAACTACATAGGGTATCTTGCAGACACGTTGCTCATATAGGTCCGAATATGTCAGTATTGATACCTGTTATTTTTGTAAATACACAGTACCTGTTCACATCTTGCTCCTCTATCTTGTTTTCCAAATATGTTTTAAAAAGACATTATTGCCATTTCAGAAATACATATCTGACACAGTACCTCACAAATGTAAACATGATTTAGTACTAAATTAAACTAAGCTCCTTCTGGGTATAACTTGCAGACCCAAAGCCTAAATAAGTGTTAATGTAAGCTGATCTGGTGCTCCAGACTTACTCCTGATATATACTGATGTAAAATGACAACAGAATGAGATTCTTATGAAATAATTTATTCACCTGCATACCACATGTTACCATTCTCAACTGTTATAAGAGCCAGGAATTGTGATGGCACTTAGCTCACTTGGTCCTAAAATCCACAATACATTAAAGCTTTTTATTGAAAGATGTCATATTACAGTACTTAAATTCTGTATTGATATTCTTACCTGTAAACCACTGTGATTTGGTAGAGCTACCCCTTTTACAGGTCTGTGGCTAAGTGACATGAATGAACAGAAAGCAAACTTTCCTGGTATTCATAGTTTTGCAGTGCCTGATTCTCAAAAGAAAGGTAAGTTAGGTTTCTGCAGTTTTCAAAATACAGTGCTAGCTGAAACTAGACTTTTGCTGTATATTGAAAACACTCTAAGAAAGTAGGCACCCTGGAGAATTCAAACTAACTAGTGAAAGGTTTGTATCTGTGTTTTTGCTACCACACTAACCTCAGAGTCTTAATGCTGAGGATATATATAAACACTTAAATTCTGTACACATGAATACAGCTGTATTACTCACTCTTCCATACTGATAGATTAACTTCTATTTTTTTTTCTCATTTTCTGCCTAATGTCACAGATGTCATGTATAGAGGGAGGATAACCAGCTCTAAGCTTTAGCTTATCTACTGAATCTTGCACACATGGTTACAAGCCCACAATGTGAAAGACAAAATGGTCTGAAGAAAACATCATCAGTGCTTCAGAACAACTGCACAATGGTGACTATTCTTAATTGTTTCAAAGTTATTACCTCTTATTGGGGAAAAACAAAATTAAAGCAAATCAGCAACAAAAGTACACAGGACTAAACCAAAAGAATAAACCAAGTGTATCTAGCTAAAGCCACTTAAAATGAAGAAAGGCTTCTGCTAGTATGCAAGTACAGTGACATCGTGTGGAGGTCTTAGAGAAGCTGATTTTAGAGAGGGACAGAGCGTACTACTCTGCATGTTGTATAATTAAGAGAAAAACTACTGTGGTAGTTCATTTAATACATATACCATTAATATTATTTGGTAGAAATTAGGCTTTATTGCTTTTATAATGAGGAATGGAAATTAATAATAATAAAAAAAAGGCTGATAAATAGCTAGTAAGAAAAACTTTCAAAGAAAAAAATTAATGGAGTGGAGTCCAAACAGCTTTGCAGCAGCTTCCTCTGCTCTCCCAGGAAGCAGTTATATTTATCATTTAAGTATTATCCATACAATAAAATAAAGGTATAAGGACAAAATTGTAAGATACTAAACAAGGAGTTCTGTTGTAAACACATACAATAAAACAAACATAACATCCGTATTAAATGTTTTTTAAAAACACACACATAGGTTATAAATAAAGCATGGATAATTATGCTGTTCCTTTCCACTGATGAACAGACTATGACAAATTTGTTATACATACTTCTTGAGAAAGCAAGTTATATCACAAGGAAAAAATAAAATGATATATCCTGCTTTGCAGTACAGTATGGAAGATTTGGACCCTTCAGATTATATCGGAGTATACGAGTTTCTGGAACAAATCCTCACTGTAAAGTGTCATAACTCAGCCAAGATACTCAACTCTGAGAGTTTACAGCAAATGAAAATGTTTTGATTTTCTTTTACCTGAGTAACCTAAGTAAACAGATTACAAGGCAATTTAAACATATTAGCTAATACAAGTTTTACTGGACTTCTCATATATAGAAATGTACTTTGACACTATTTGCCATTTTACAATACAAAATGAATAAGAATTTTAAAACATATCTACTGAGCAGCCATATCTTTGATATCTGTACAGATCAACAGGTGCAGTGGAATTATTTACAGAATTTATCGTTAAATTTTTAAACAACCTTTGTGCAACCTGGCTGTAATGTGCATTTAAAGAACTGCTGTCAACATCACGTATCTGTTATGTTTACTGGTGCCAGAAATGGAGAGTACAGAATAGGACAACAGCTCCTAAAATAATACTGTGCTATGCAGACATCTGTACATAGTTCAAATAGTGCATATTACTCAATGTCTGATGAGGAATAGCAGTTAGCTCCTAATACAGATTGGGCATTTACAGGTATTAGCATTTTTGTAGTAAGTATCGAGAAATTAACTTTTCCATATATGAACATTGAAGGAAAGGACTCGAATTAAGAAGCTGTGTAATAATTAAATCAGGAAATTTATGTAACAAGTAATGAAACTTTCAATTCAGCTTGCACAAGATCAGTACAGCAGGAAAAAACCCTTCACAGTAGCAAAAAATCCTTTGCAGTAGAAATGAAACCATTCAGAAGCACTGTCAAATCAGGAGTAATTAGGTTTTATTTTATAATTGTAGCAATTGAAAGTTAAAAAAAAAAAAATTAACATGAAGAAAACTTAGTTTATTGTTGATAGTCTTGTTAGTATAATTCTGTGTTATTCTACCTGTCAGATGTTTCTTTCTCTTTTTGTGCTCTATTCACTCTACCACTTTTGATTTATTTTTTAAAATTTCCTTAGTCCATTACAAGTCCATAGACAATAAAGCACTGAATGTGCAATTTGCAGATTGGCGTGACTGAAAAACTGTAATTACTTCTACGAGGTAAGCTTGGAGTAACTTGGAGGAGAAAATTTGCGCTTCAAGTACTTGAGAATGTAAAGTGGAAGACAGCTTACAACAGTGATTGCTGACACTTTCCACAGGAAGGTCACAGTTGTGATAAAGGCAACATCTGCAGAAATAAAAAGGGAGAATAAGTTATGGAAGCTGGTAACATGGAAACTGTAACTTCCGTAGTGCAAATTCAATAAAAATCTCTCAATTCTTTGTTTAGGCTATTGTGTTCAAGACCATTCAATATTTTTTAAAAAAGAAAAGGCAACAAAACAGAAAAAAATCTCAACATTTTGGTTTTGCTGACAATTTTTCTTTAGATTGGAAATTCAGAGTTCCTTTACAGTTATTACACTGCCTTGCAGCATAAAATAATTTTAGAAGAAATAAAATCTCAGTTTAAAAGCAAAACTTTCTCATAATAAAAATTAAGCCAACTTATTTTTCTACAAGTAAGAATGTTTTTTATCTGCTATAATACAAGTTTGTAACCAGAAATTCTATTACTATTTTGGATCCTTTATTCCGTATTAGATTATGTTTCTCCTAAACAGTCACAACAACTAGACTGAATGAGTCTTAAAGCCTTAGAGATTAAATTCAAACTCAAAAATTTAAAGGCAAAATATGTACTGGTATTGCCACAAGCCACACTGAAAAGCAATTTTTGTGACAAACAATAGTAAGAATTCTGACATCCTACACTTGCTACTGAAAATTTTTTTACCATATTTGCAATCATCAAGTTGTACTTAATTATTATGGAAGAATCCCAGAATCCCAGGTAACCTGAAGAATTGAGGTTATTTACTTTTTACCCCCATCACTAACAAAAGTGCATATTAAATAACTTACTACTTTTATGAGTTTTTAAAGACTTTAAAAAAATAACTTCAAAAACGTTAAATTTCACTTACCTAAGAATGCTCCAAAAGACACTCTTCCTATACCTGTTTCACAAAGAGGGAGAATGAAAATGAAAGGATGTATTTATTGAAAATACAGAAATTATGTAAAAAAACCTCAAAAAGATTAGACATACAAAAAGGAAACTAAAAAGATATTAGTAGCATTAACTGGAATATTATAGTCTTTTACATGATAATCAGCATATTTTAAACAGCAATTAAACCAAAACATTTTGAAAATATAGAGGTTTTAGATTTCGTTTTAAGTAGATAGGCAATTTTCTTACATCTGACTTAAAGGTACGATTTACTGCATAAACAACTTGATCAAAATTGTTTTAATATGAATGAAAATTAATTTTGGAAAATGTAATAAAGTAATGCTTTCCTGCTGCTAGTTTACTCATCAGAAATACCTGGGATATTAGATTTCAATATAGATACTTGCTATATAGCTTTAGCCTAAATCTGCTTAGACATACTAAAGACTTATGTAATGTATAATAGAGATATGCCTATCATGTCAGGCCATTGCGTGCAATTAATTCAGAAATTTTAAAAATTATTTACTTCCAAGAGTCAGAACTGTAATGCAGTAGCAAATATTTTTGTCTTTCTAATTTGAGTGCCCTGTGACATAGTTGTCCTTATGACATAATGTCCTTATGATATAATTTCTTTGGGAGAAGATGAGGCTTGTAAGTAACATCTCTGTCCAAATGAGGCCAAGCACTAGTGGACTGGACTGTTTCCTGATATGTAGAAGTTGTTCTATACCTTGAACTGTAAAATATAACTTAGGTAAATAAATTACATACACAAAAAAAGGATCTCTTCCCACAGTTACACGGTGGCAGATTAAGTAGGAGTAAAGTATTAAGCAGAAGTGAGACTGAAAAGCATTTTTTCAGATTAATTAGTAACACAGAAAAAAATATCTTTACAAAAGCCCATGAAACTGCAGCCTTTTCAGTACCCTAAATGATGAAAAACACAGAAGTTAAGTCCTAAGAATGCAAGAAGCCATTCAGACATTTACTTACTAAGTTGCTTGGACCACTCCAGCAAATAGATGAGGATAGTAAAGCACTCTCCTTGACAGAAGGGTCTGCAAGAAACAAAGTCCCTGCAGTTTTTATACATCTGTGAACACCACTGAAAGATGTTTCTCACTGAAGAACAACTAATGAAGGATGGAAGAACTGGCTATCCACCAATACTGAATTTACAGAAGTGAAGCATCAAGTTTTGCTTCATGAAGCTCCTGGAAGTTTGGATTAAAGAGCCAGTACCAGCTTTGGCTTGTTCCTTTCATTTGTAATCTGACTGTGGAGATTCAGGAACCAACCCTGTAATCTCTATTAAGAAATCTGTGCATCAGTGTCAGAAGAAGGTACCCTGACAAACCTGAAATAGTGTGCAATACAAGTACCAAGCCCAGCAGGTTTGTTTCTATTCCTGAGAAAGTAGAAGAACACCTCGGACAGGCAGCGAAGCTGCACTGACTAAAAATATATAATATAAATACTCTACCATAGTGTCAAAGACCTGTGACATGAGAGAGTGAAAGCAGGACTATGAGAGAAAAAACAACACAGAGCAAAGCACCAGCACTCCAGGAAGTTCCTTGGGTGCACTGATGACAACAACCTCCTCCAAATGGTAGAGGAACCAACAAAAAAAGTCCTTTGCTGGACCTTGTTCTCATCAACAGTGACGGGCTGGTGAGTGATGGAATTAACTCAATGAGAGACTAGGCTGCAGTGACAATAACACTGTACAAGTCAAGATCCTTAGGGCATCAAGAAAAGTGCAAAATAAGCTGATGGCACTTGATTTTAAAAGGGCAGACGTTGGTCTCTTCAAGGATCTGCTTGGTAGGGTAGAATGGGACAAAGATCTGGATGGGAAGGGAGCCCAGGAAACTGGATCATATTCAAGGATCACCTCCTGAATACCCAGGACCAATGTGTCCCAATGAAGAGGAAGGCAGGAAGGAATGCCACAAGGCTGGCGTGGATGAGCAAGGAACTCCTGGAGTCAAACCAAAGTTTATGGAGGATAGAAGTGAGGACAGATATCCTGTGAGAAATACAGGTGTACTTCTGGGAGAAGCACAGAGAGGTAGGCAGAGAAGCAAAAGATCAGGTTAAGAAGGCAAAAGCACAGGGAGAGTTTGATGTGGCAAGGGGGGTTGTTAAGAGCAACAAGAAAAATTTCTATAGGTGTGTCAGTGATAAGAGGAAGACTAGGGAAAATGTGGGCCCACTCCTAGAAGGAAAAAGGAGAGCTGGTCACTCAAGATGTAGAGAAAGTTGAGGTACTCAGTGACAACTTTGCCTCTGTATTCACCTGCAAAGACTCTGGTCACAACCTCTGTGTCACAGAAGCCAAAGACAGGGACTGGGAAAAGGAAGATCCCCTCACTGTAGATGAAGAGCGGGTTCAAGACCACCTAAAGAACCTGAAGGTGAACAAGTCCATGGGCTCCTGAGGGAAATGGCAGATGAAGCTGCAAAGCTGCTGTCCATCATATTTGAAAAGTCATGGCAGTCTGGTGAAGTACCTGCTGACTGGAAAAGGGGAAACATAGCCAACTTTTTCAAAAAGGGAAAAAGAGAAGACACAGGGAATTATAGAACAGTCTCACTTCTGTGCCTGGCAAGATCATGGAGCAGAACCTATCTTAGGCTCTGCTAAAGCATGGGGATTGGTGACTGGTGAACAAAGAGGCGACTGGTGACATCCAACACAGCATCACTAAGGGCAAGTCCTACCCGACTAATTTGTTGGCCTTTTATGATGGGGTCACAGGTTTAGTGGACTAAGGCAGAGAAACAGACATCATCTACCTGGACCTGTGCAAAGCCTTCAACATTGGCCTGCACTACATTCTGCTCTGTAAACTGGAATGATATGGATTTGTTGGATGGACCACTCACTGGATGGTAGCACCTAAAGATTTGTGATCAATGGCTCGGTGTCCAAATGGAGCTGTGTGATGAGTGGTGTTCCTCAAGGGCTGGTACTCAGACCAGTGCTGTTTAACATCTTTGTTGGTGACATGGACAGTGGAATTGAGTGCACACTCAGCATGTTTGCTGATGACACCAAAGTGTGTGGAGAAGTCAACACACTGGAGGGAAGGGATGCCATCCAGAGGGACCTTCACAGCCTCAAAAAGTGGGCTTGTGAAAACTGCATCAACAAAGCCAAGTGCAAGGTTCTGCACCTGGGCTGAGGCAATGCCATTCATGAATACAGGCTGGGAGAAGAAAGGATTGTGGGCAGCCCTGAGGAGAAGGACTTGGGGCTAATGGTGGACCAGAAACTTAACATGAGCCATCAGCATGCACTTGCAGCCCAGAAAGACAACTTGGTCCTGGGCTGCATCACAAGAAGCACAGAGGGTGGCAATTCTCACCCTCTTACTCTGCTCTTGTGAGATCCCACCTGGAGTACTGTGTCCAGCTCTGGAAGAACACAGCGTTCCTTGACCATGTTTGGATGAAACACTGAAAAATGGCCATTGGTCTGGAGTACCTCCCCTGTGAAGACAGACTGAGGAATTTGGAGTTGTTCAGCCTAGAGCAGAGGAGGCTCTTAGGTGAACTTATCACACTTTCCAATACCTGAAAGGGGCACACAACATAGCTGGGGTAGGGCTTTTTACACAGGTTTATAGTGAGAGAACAAGGGGCAGTGGTTTAAAACTTGAAGAGGGAAGATTTAGGTCAGACATTAGGAAAAAATTATTTTCTGTGAGAGTGGCGAGACACTGGAACAGGTTGTGGATGGCCCCTCCCTGGAAGTGTTCAAGGCCAGGCTGGATGGGGCTTTGAGCAACCTGATCCAGTGGTAAGTGTCCCTGCCCATGGCAGGGGGAGTGGAGGTAGATGATCTTTAAGGTCTCTTCCAACCCCAGCTATTCTATGATTCTACAACATAACATTCAATTCTGCTATGAGAAGTGACAGTTTAATAAGGGCAACTCCTTACTCGTCAGCCTCTGGAAAATGGAGAGAAAAAGCAAGATTCTACTTTTTGTGAGGTACAGTAAAAATTGGTATATATATTTCTGTAAAAGTTACATTTGTAAAATCATACTAAGACTGAGATAGTTGTTTTTACTAAGGATAATTTTATATAAAAAGAAGTATGTATTATTTTGATACTCAGATCCTTGAATGCTAAGATTTGCAGATAAAATGTGTTTTCATCTCGTGAACTACGAACAATCAGAACCTTAAGACATAATATTACATACAGACATTTGAAGTAAAGCAATTTTAATATAAGCCTAGTGAAACAATTATTCTTATATAAAGTGTGTGCATATATACACACACACACTGCCCTCTGCCTCATTCTCTAGCAATACTTCAGTTCTTTTAAGCCTGTGGGTTAGCCCCAATGACGTCCACTTGGTATGGTAAACAAAGTAATTCACCAGCTCAGTGAAAGATCCTGAAATCATATATATTTCAACAGTGTAAATCTCAAATCTGATTTAAGGTATGCAGTTTGGACTGTCAAGATCAGATCAAGAATGGGAAAAGCTTCTGTGGCTTGAGTAATGTTTATCACCTACGCAAGTCATACTGACAGGAATAAAGACTATGATACTCTAGGAGAAAAGGGTAAGAGAATATTTTGACCTAGCATTAATTAAGCCTAATTTCAACTCAGCTGTATTTCTTTTGGAGAAAGCTGTATTATTTTGGAAAACATAGTATCACATTTTATTTTCTTAATAAAAAAGAGAAAAAATACTAAAAATATAAAGTACAGTTCTTTGTTAAAAAAATTCTACTACTACTCACCAAAGTATTCATTTAGAAATGCAAGAGAGGCCACATAGCAGCCAAGACTGAGGAATTCAGCCACCACCATTAACCAGTGCCATGTTCGTATGGTCAGTGCAACCATCAAGAGCTCAGTCAAGATTAGGGCAGTGAAAGAAATGGCAACAACATGTACAAATTCAGATTCAAAAAGCAACAGGGCTCCATACATCAGAATACCACCTGGGAAAGGCAAACAAAATTAACAATACACTGAGCATCAAAATTTCATTGTACCAACTTTTATAATGCACACTGAACATTTGATTATTGGGCAAGTTTTCATAATAGAAATTTTCTTTTATAAGGCAACACCATCTTTCTAAGAGACCAGAACTGGTATCTTACTGTACTTTGTGCATGTGATATAAACCAACCAAAATAAAGCTGTAAAGAAATCAGACTATTACAAAATTAAACACCTTTGTTGTGATATAGCTAATAAACTGTTACCTCATTTTATGAAGTGCTACAAACTAATGAGATACTGTTGAAAGTCTAATTACTTTTAACTGATTACATAATTCAGATTTCTTCAACAGTACTTCTGTCATCCCATGAAAGAAAACTACTGTGCAAATATATGAAACGTGATAAGCACTCATTAAATTTTTTTCTGGATTAGCATTTAATTAAAAATATGTCTTTTCTTAGGCAACATGCATCAATAAAAATACCAATCCATGCTGTGTTTTGAACAGGCCTGGCACATTACAGGAGTATTGATTTACGAGATAAAGAGAAAGCAATATACATAACTGCTACTGAAATATTAAGCTTTGGGAATTCAACCTGCAGCTGAAAAACAGTATTGCTAATACCAGACAAAAAATTCTCAGTTCAGTACAATTAGTACTCTCTCTTACCTTGGTAAATACTGATTAAAACCCAGATGAGGAAGGTCTTAAATGACAAAGATCTTCCCTAAGGGAAACAAGTGAGAGGACAGTGAAACACAAATTAAAAAAAAAAAAAAAAAAAAAAGAAAAAATCAAAATCTACTCTGATCATATAATTTTAATAGTTAATTACTAGATACACATTTTACAAGTAAAATAAGTAGTGTTTAAAGTGATATGGGCTAAAAGGCTTTTACTAGTTTTTATGATTCTTCATTGCAAACATGTATAGAGATTGCATAATGTCTAAGTTTGGGGGCAGGACAGCTAAGGCCCTAAAGAGTAAAAATAATTTACTTTTCAATGCTTGGGCTGGTTTTCAGGTCGATAATGAGAGGTTACTGTCATTAGTTTATTTCTTTATTTAAAAATTAGTTTATTTCTTATTTAAAATGTTTTAATGTCAATTTTGTAAAATGTAGCTATAAGAAAAATAGGAGTGTGTACCTAGTGACCTAAACCTCAAGCAAAATTGTATCATTAATCCCTTTTAAATCCTGGATAGACTATTTGCATTCATAGAATAAACAAAGTTTTCAGCAAGCTGCAAGTACCAAATTAATTTTAAATTTTCTTGTGATTGTGAATGTTACAAATTGAAACATGTATAAATCAAATAACAAATGCTTTATATGTGCATATAAGTTGCATTCTATGAGTGCGCCGATGAAACACATCAGAACTGCAGAGTCAAAAGGCTATGCATTTAAAAGGATAAAATAGCAAACAGAGCAGCCATTTTGGCATAAAACAGAAAAGGGAAGAATTACCACTTTACTAAAGAAGTGCTTCATTGAGGTAGGAAGTGATGAATTTACTCCATTACTTCAGTATAGGCTAAAACATTTTCTTGGACAGATGCAGTTCATGGCAAGATGCTAAAGATGTTTTTTTCATAATTCTATATATAGTATAGAATGTTAGTGACAGACTGAACATACAGGAAAAATATTCTTTGCTTCCTTGCTTTTTATAAGGGTTGCAGCCAAACTGAAATAGTTTTTTGCCACTTCTATTAAACTTAATGTAAAATAGCTAGTGACAGAATTTTAAAACTGTTAACATTTTACACTGTGTGGCAGCAGTAGGTACCAGCAATCATCTTATTTTGACCCTACATACAGACAACGATTACATCACATATGTTCATAATGGTATTGGCAATATGAATCAATATCTGCTGCAGGGCAGTTTGATTTATTCAAGGACATTAGATTTTTACTCTCCTCTGAGTGCCTACTCATTTTTCTTTGAGTAGTGGACACTGCTCCCACCTTAAATCACAGCTTCCAGTTACTGAGATATGTGAAATAGCAAGGAGCTTCAGTTAGGCTCACCTTTATGTAATGAGAATGGGTTAAGTCACTCCGTAGGGAATGCTGCACAATAGGCTGTCAATCATTTCCATATGAAAGCAGAGAGCCCTCTTACTTCTATGTTCTTTCAAATTTTCATCAGCTTTTCTAGCCCTAACTCCACAGGAGCCACAGTAACAGTAATGCTCATTCAGAGTGTCCTCCAGGGTATGTGAGCACACCCATCTCTCTAAACATTGCTAATTTGCTTCTTGCACCAGAGGAGGAGTGCGCCAGTGACTTGTGCCAACGTAACTTATTCCTTTTAAAATTTAAAAAGCATTTTCATCACTAGCATATTACTGAAAACAAATTCTAGGAATACAAATACAGTCCGCATCAACGTTCATTTAAGTAATAGAAAATGAGTAGCATTGGTAGAGAATTGTGTTTAGAGTCCATATTCGAAAAATGATGCGCAGAAGGTCGGCTTCATAGTGTCGTGACTAAGGCAGTGTGAACATAAATTTTTGTAATAGACACAATATTCATACCTTGTAACAGTGAATTTGAATGTACCACATAAATAATTCTTCGTACTCATCCCTAACTATTCACTGATCACCATCTGCCCCACAAAATTCACTGAACTATACACTCCAGCACTCCAGTTTCTCCACATTCTCTCTCTCTCTTTTTTTTTCTTTTTTTTTTTCTTTTTTTTTTTTTTTTTCTCTTCTTCTGAAGATAATTATTTGGGTTCTACTTATCTAATACTAATACAAGTGCAACATAAGCTGGGCAAACGGAAAGCCAGTGATTCAGCAGTTCAATTAAGCCTACACGAAAACTTAGCCTGTATTCATCTACCCATTCTGGGCAGTTTCTGACAACAGGTTAACTTCTCTCTTTGGAAATAAGATTCTTCCAAGTTCCATCAACAGGTTTCCGCAGGCACACTTACAACTGCATTTAGAAAGTGTAAGGTCATGCACTTTTTTGAGATTAGACTTCAATCTCACAAAGAAACTTAAAATTTCTGAGAAGGAGAGAATCAAGATCTCCAAGAGACAGGAAAAATTCTCTCAGACTAACTCAGCTAATAGCTAATTTAGTACAACTAATAAGGCTCTTTTTGCACAGTCTGCTTTTGAACTTGTTCACGCATCTTCCAAGAATATAATAACCCTAAAAATACTATCTGCTTTAGAACATACCTTTTCTAGCTGGCTGTTTAAGATGAAGCAGAAGTAGTTTTCAAAAAAATTTATGAAAACAGAATTTTGTTTTGCTTTTGCAGGTAAAGAAAGTATAAGCTTTCACTGTTTGCAGGTATGTGCAAATACAGAGAAAGCAGTATCTAAAGGTGTTTTAGTTAGGATACATCAGTCATCAATATCTGTTAGTTGAAGAAAGTCAGCTTTTGGAGGTCAATAGTAGTTTCTGGGGGCTTTGGGGAAAAAATCTATAAATTAAAAAGGAAAGTTAAAAAGGAAAAAGAAGCTGTGAAAAAATAAGCATAAGTAACTTCTGATCAGAGATGGTGGGTCCAGTCTAAAAGCAACTTTTACATCAATGTACTTTCATGTTTGGATTACCTCAGTTCAACCACTGGTGACTTAACAAATGTGTTAATAAAACTATGTCTTGCATGGAACACCTTAAGAAAATGGAAGAATTCCCAGTCTTGCACACCAGAGTTGTTCATATCATATTTGTTCATGAGGACATTCCTACCTTTGTGAGATCCTTATAAAGTTCTGGATATAGCAATGCCATTTCTGGCTTCACATCCTGATCCAATACAAGAGAGAAGACTGGAAACATAGTATATATGGTTGCATACCTAGATAAAAAGAAAGCACACAAGCTGGCACTTTTTTATTATGTGATTTTAAACTGGTCTACTGAGTTCAATGATTCTGTTTATCTAAGTGGAATTACACTGGTTACACTGTCTTAAGACAGGTTACACTGTACATTGGTTACACTGTCTTAAGACAGCTTACCAATACAGCTTTATACATTCAAACTGCTCATGCTCTTCTGAGAGCTGCCAGTCAAGAGAATTTAAAGAGCTTTTGTACACTCAAGTATATACATTTATTTATTCTATATATGTCACCCAAGCTTATCACCTCTTACTATACTCACTGTACACTTCCACTTGGACAGCCAGTTTAAAGACCTGACATTTAACTTCATGCACAGATAATGGCATGAAAATAGAAGAACAACAAGCACTGGACATCATGGTACAGGTAAGTAGATGAAAACAAGTCTTAACAGCTCTCTAAGTGGCTTTGTATTTTGACATGCACATGCTAGATACATACTGCAGTATTTACTTTCCTAGAACCCAGCACAACTATTTACAAACATTCTGGAGAGGGCTATTGCTTGACTCTAAAGAGTCTGGTGTAATCACACCTTGACTTTACTATGATTTAAGTTACTATGGATTGAAGTTGTTACTGTTTAAAATGAGTATAAAAAGAAGCTAGTGTGACAGAAGGGCACAGTGACAGTGGGGACAAACATGAATATCCTTCAGTTGTATGATTTGGGGAATCACATTACTAAAGCAGCTTCTGTGACAAGACCAGGGTGCTCCTAAACCTGCATATATTCACCTGAAAGGAAATCTATGACAAAGACTTGGTTAGTGCACTCTTACAGGAAATTTCATGGTCAGTAGCGTCAGCTCTGATTTTAACAGAAAAATCTCTGATTCTCACTAAGGCCTGTATGGCAATCAGCATAACACCGGGAACTGATCTAGGAGATTTCTTCTGTTCTTTACATCCCTTATGTAAAAAAGCTTATATGGTATCTTCAAAGGCTACAGATCCCTCTCTTCAGAGAGCTGATAATGAGGCTTCCTCCCTCACAATAGTACATATTCAGCCTAGCTTGGCTCTTGTTTGTAGCCTTATTCCAGGCTTTGGTAGCAAACCAATGATAAATGTACGAAATATGTGGCAGACACCAACTACATCATGTTATTTAATGAGTTAGTTTGCTATATTTATTACCAGATGTTGTAACCAATGTTTTTGACTTACCCTACCATTAGGAATCCTTGGTACAAAGGAACAGATGCAAAATAGAAGACTGATGAAAATACAGCCTACAAAAAACAAAAATTATATACATTTCATATAATTCCATGTACAAACCATTACAATAAGGAAAAAAACAAAACAATACTGGTTGATTTAAGATTTTGGGACATTTCAAACAGCGTTTTTAACTATCCAGAAAACAAAGTTTTAAATACCTGCATAGTTGATATAATAAGGCCACGGTGCATGACAAACTGACCAAGTGATGCCGATCTTTTGTAACTGTTTCGACCATGTACCATCAGCAGCCTACCTATGTGCTTGAACTGTGTGATAGAAAAGTCAGCTGCTAGGGAAGCTTGTTTTCCTTCCTAGAACAAAACAAATATATTCCAAATGTGAAATGTTTTAGAATTTAGAAACCACTTAGAATTCTGAAATTTAAGATAATTCAATTTAAAAGTCAAGTTTGCTCCTGCTTTACAAACCAACCCTGATAAAAGACAAAAAGGAATTTTTTTGACACAGTTTCTTGTTGACAACAAGTTTGATTGCCTATCCTGCTTGTTTCAGGTAAATACTACACAGCAGTAACTGTAGTATTTTCTGGTTTTCTTGCTTCTTGTATTGAAAAAGATAAAGCAGAGGACATAGAAGCAAAAAAAATAGTGGTTCAAAGACCAAGCATTTTTTTAATGTTACAGCATACTTTAACTAAAAATTATCAAGTTTACTACTGTTTAAGAATAAAACTTCTAATCTCATGGTACTATACTACTATGTGGTACATATTTGACAATAAAAGTGTTAACTTTACCTTGCCTTCAATTCCAATGCCACAGTCTGCTGCTTGGATCATGCTGACATCATTTCCTCCATCACCTGGAAAATGTCACTGCAATATTCAGTTCTTAAGAGGTTTTACTCTCCTGGCCTTACACTACTTTAGAAACCTCATCTATACCTTTAAATTCCTACAATTTAGCTATGGACTATGATTAAGTACTTCGGTAATTAAGACACTCCTGTGTAACGAAGAAAATAACCACAACTGTATTATGGAATGGCATTTTCTGCTACACCTACATAATACCTTCCTGTTGATAAATAATTTTTTTTTTTTTAAGTATTTCTCATTGGTGCCCTCTACTGCTTAAGTTTATTACAGATTTTAGCTACTGCAAATGGAAATCATGCCAGCAGTTACCTATTGCACAGGTGCGTTTCCCAGTGTGGTGCTGTAGCAGTTTAACAATATGGGCTTTCTGGGTGGGAGAACATCGGCAGCACACAACAGCAGGACACTGACAAGCCAACTCTACAAATTCATGCTCATAATACTTTAGACAAACCTAAGGAAAAAAAATACACTCACATTTACTTATAATTAAATATTACTCAGCTAGTCTAACACAAAAATACAGTCTAAAGATTTATTTTATGAACTTTTGTTTGCAAAAACATCCATCTAGGAGGGAAAGAAAGCCACATTCTCCTGCCTATGACCTTATTATTTTAAATTGGTATTCTATTTCATTTAGAGAGCTTTACTTTGGGTAAAGAGACAATACTAAAGCACACTGCATACAAATTCTATTCTGTTGCCATACATGAAACATCAGACAACCATCTAGAACATTAATTTTCTAATTAGGGCTGAGTGAAAAACAGAAGCATCTCTAAGAACAACTTAAAGTATGGGCAAATACTGGAAAAAAGTTTAAGAGTATAAAGACAATTATATTTTGCTTTTTAACATAAGCATATAGATAAATGTAATTTCACAGAAATCAAGTTCTTACCTCAAGTGAGTCCCCAGATATCACCAAGGCACAGTCATGCTTCCTCCTAAACGCATTTAGTTCTAAGTGAGCCTCTCCTCGAGTGGAAACCTTCAATAAAACACTTAATTAAAAGACTTATATTCTTTAAAAGACCTGCCTAAGTACCTAAGGTCTTGAGTACTCATACCCAGATGGCCTTGGTTCTCCAACAAGTGTTTTATCCCAGTGCAAGCTCAACACCCATAGGATGTGACTACAAGCCTCGAATCTTATGGTGTGAAAAAGTCCTCAAACAAGGAAAATCTATGTAGTCAGTTTAAATGAAAACATGAAAAATTTAAATTATAACCAGATTATGAGGAAACGGGCAATTTCTTTCCCTCCCCTAATAAAAGATCACTGTATTTTAGAGCTATCATGCAAGATAAAGTTCCAAGCACAGAATGAAAAACAAACTGATTACACTTGTAATTTTGGCTCTGTTAGCACTTTGATTAAATAACTTCCTTAACAACACTGAACACTGAAGAGGTGCAGACATAAGATCTCTTCCCTCTACTTCTCATAGTCTCTTTCTAAGACATAAAATTTGAGTTAAATTAAAAAGCACCTGCAAACAGAAAAAGCCATACACATGCCCCAGTTCTTATTTTTTTCCTCATTCCCACAATTACACATGTAAAGAGAAAGACCCTTGTCTGGCAACTGTTAGGAACCCTGGATTGCCCTGGCCCATTAAAATCTTTCTGCATTACATAGACTAAAAAATATCAGCATTTGGAGCATGCTGATGGAGCAGTAATTACCGTCTTGGTGCTATTTTTCACCTAAGAGAGGTATTTCTTTCAATTTGTAAATATCTCTAGAACAATATACCAGTTAAATGCATTATAAAAAAAAAGTTAAAACTTCTAAGAATAAAAAGTAAGCATGTTTAAAAATACACATTTTTGGGTGGAGATAATGTTGTAATATTTTTTTACTGCTTTGTAACTAAAATACAAGTATCAGAGTGCTTGGTATTTTCTTATATTAATCTAGTAGTTACTTTTTGCAACAAATAGAGCCACGGAAATAATTCTGTATTAATCCGTTTTCTAACTAATTTAAAAACTTTGAGTACTCTAAGTTAATATGTTTTTTTATGCTGATCTCTTATTACTAGTTGAGGTAAGGAAAACAAAAAAATGACTCAAATAAATAGGTTTTGTTTGGCAAGACTTAATTTGTGGTGTCACAACATGGAAAGGTCAAAAAAAATTGATCTGAAGTTTTATCGGAAGCATTAATAATTTAATTGCAAATAGTAGTCTCCAGGACCTAATTTGCCATTCTGATGCTTCAGAAGAAATTACATTAACATGTAAATTGTATTCATACAATTATTTCTGTAGGTGGAAGAGGTTCATTTAGAATAAACACAGATATATTAAGTCTGATCACACAGCATCAATCAAGGCCTGGAAAAACTGTTTTTGTTTGGCTTACATAGAGTTGAGGTTATGTAAATATAACCAAAATACATATAAAAAGATACTCAGTTTACCTTTCTAACAATTATCTTAAGCAGTCTGTTAATAAAATACAAATATATTTCAAGATATATAAAAAGAAAAATAGCAAATTTTCTCATACAGATTTGAGCTACATTTATATAGAAGATGTTGGCATCATAGTTTTATTCAGGATTAATTCTGTTCAAGTCTAAAGAGCTCCATTAATGAAAATACAAGAATGAACCACAAATGAAGAATGAACCACAGTCAGGTAGCCTAAATTCCTGGACACTTTTTCCTACTTGCTCAGCATCTAACATAGACCTCTGTCCATCATTACTCAGAGGTACCTTACTATGTCAATTGTGTAAATGAAGAGGGTAAAAAACAAGCTGAACCTTGGTCACCCAAAAATGGCTACAAACATTTCTGTAGCATTTCAACAAATCTAGAAACAAACTCCTTAAACAGATACAATGCTTTGTAGTTCTACATCCTTGAGTAACCAGCTAAGCACTACTCTCTCAATTAATCTCTCTTATTGTGACACTCAGTACAATAACCCACAAATTTTCAACACGCAGCCAACTACTAATCAAATAAAGCAATATTGTCACTATCTGTCCTTTGATGAACCAATAAAAATTTGGAACTATACTTACAGGTCTGAAAATGTGAATATCTTGAGTCCTAGACACCAAGTGAGAGCTTTTTGCAATGCAAGTTGCTGTCTCCAGCTTATCTCCTGTTAACATCCATATCTGCAAAATAATAGAAACATTTATTCCACTGGACATAAGCATATCTGTTCTTCTAATTTAATGAAATCTACCTCCAATCTTTTTGTATTATCCTTTGGAACTAGATTACCAGGGAAAATATACTGACGTGCATTTTTAGTGAAAAACAATGCGCAGTTTTTAGTAAAACAATACACAAAACAGAACTGTGTCTCAATTTACATGAAGACAAGGTGAAACCTTGGGGAAGTCCACTGGAACAGCAGGGAAAGCAGTAAAGCCCTTCCCTGTGGTGCTGATACTGCCATGATCAAAACAATGAGGATGTAGATAACCACAATAGACAAACTACACTTGTCAGTAAAATGATGCAAACCAACAGTCTGTGACCCTAGTGGGCATTTATCAGAAAGAAGCAGCCAAACAAGGAGAGAGTATATCCTGGAGGAAGACCTATAATTCCAGCATGGTGAAGAGATCCTGTGCACTGACCATGCAGAACTGGGATGAAGACTTTAAGGTTGCAGTCTTAGAAGTGAGGTACTTCTCACTCCTAACACCAAGAAAGGTGAAGGGTATCTGGATGAATTACCATTAGCCCTATACCAAACAGATCACTCCACTCAGGAAGAATGACTGGAGCAGCAGGAGTTATCTCTGGATAGTAACTAAGTTAACAGTTTTAATTTTATTAAACTGTAAGTCTCTGTCTCCCTCTTTACCTGGACATCTCAGGTAAGATCTTTTTCTCTGGTGTCTGTGTGGGTCAGTGAATGAATGGACGACTCACGTCTTCTCATCAGTAACTGAGTAATCTATAATTTTATGACCTGGTTTGCCTGTGATCTCCTGTGCTGCCCTTCCAGCACGTATCAAGCTGGTTTAAGTCCAGCACAAGGATCAGCACATGCAAATGAAAGGCTTCTTCAAGTTGTCTGAAGAAGGCCTCTTCTACTTCTTGATCAGGCAGTCTACAGCAGACACTCATTATAACACTGTCCACTTGGTCTGTCCACTAATTCTGTACCAATGAATTCTAAAGTAGATCATCAGATGTCCCAGGGCAGAGTTCCATGCGTTCCCACACCTCTCTCACATAAAGGGAGAATTTCCATGCTTGCTGCAAAGCAGAATAATCTCCTTGTCAGACTGAAAAAAGCCATTGTACCTGTTTTAGTTTAACCAATGTAAAGTCAACATACCTTTTCTGTGCAGATTTTGACACTCTGCTTTAAGCAAAATGTATATAATCTTGCTCACTCCCCTCAGATATTGCTCATATCTTTACTTCAAACACTCTGCCAGATAAATGTATTGCTTCTAAATGTGCAATTGACATCTGTCTAGCATAGCCTATGAACAAAACAGCACTAACTCTTGTGCAAAGCTCTTGACATTGTCCCTTTAACATGACTTGTAGTCAAGCATTAATTTAGTACCTTTATTCCAGCATTTCTTAGCATCTCTAGAGTTGGTCTAACATCTGCTTGCAGCTGATCTTCTACTCCAGTGAGACACAGCAATTCCATTTCTCGCTCCAAACTCTCTACAACAGCAGCAACCTTCAGGTTTCTATCATGGATGCTTAATTTTGCTTGGTTATATCGACTCTGCACAAACACAAAACGACTTAAGAGTTTGTTATGAGTCATAAAATTCACATTCCATTATCAATCAGATACAATATGGATTCATCAGTCAAACTATTTGTCTTTAAATATCTTTATGAACAACAAGATTACAAGAGCAAATTTTTCTTTACACCCAAGGTTATACACGTTTTTGTGACAAACCACTTCCAAAGAATGCCTCTGAAGAACTATCAAGAATTAGGCATCACAGTATCCAAGCAGGAATTGCTTTTATTTTTGAGAATAAATAGATTTTTCAGGTCATGCTGAAGCTACAGAATTAACATTACATTAGCTTCTGGGAAAATGCTATCCAGTGACATTCATAAAGCAAAACAGTATCCTATATATGACTGCAGAATTAATGAATGACAAAATTTAGAATACATTATGTGCTGTACTTCAACTACTGGTATTTTAAATATGAATAATCTTTTTTTGGCACTTTAATATAATTAAAAAGAGATGTATTCCCCTTAGAAGTAACTAAATACAGTGAGGTAACAAGATCCCTGTGTCTCTTCATACCTCGAAATCTTGATACTGTTCTTCAGTCAGTGATTTTTTGGCAACAACCAGGGTACGCAGTCCTTCTCGTGCCATATTACCACACTGAACAGACCAAACCACAAAATAGTGATGCAATTATTCAAACACATGTACACGTTTCAGACTGTTTGCTAACAGAGGATATCCATACCATAACTTTTGACATTTCTTTAGACTATTAGTTGGGGTTTTTTGGTAGAAGCCACAAACAGAATAAAAACCAATTATACTTCAAGTCCTCCAAATGAAGTGGTATGCTACTGGTAAGCCAATTAGATTTCCAGTCCTAGCTTAAATACAATCTTTTTTAGGCTGAACCTTTAAAATAAATTCAAACTATTTTTTGAGGCATGTAAAAGAGCTACATTTTCTTTTTCAGAAAGATATTTAGATATTAAGAATAGCCATGGAATAGCATGAAAAACAAGACTGTCCAATGCAAAACATTTATTGATTTGACCTCATAAAGCTCAATAAATTAAGCAAGTATTTTAAAATTAATTGTGCATCATTATCGCCAAAAGTAATTTTTATGACATTTTGCTAGGTCTTGAGGGAGTTTAATTTATTCATGTCCCTGAATAAATCAAACTGCCCTGCAGCAGATATTGATTCATATTGCCAATACCATTATAAACATACATGGTGTAATCATTGTATTAACACATTGTCTGTACGTAGAGTCAAAATAAGATGATTACTGGTACCTACTACAGCCACACAGTGAAAAAAGTTAAACAGTTTTGAAATTCAGTCACTAGCTATTTTACATTAAGTTTAATAGAAGTGGTAAAAAACTATTTCAGTTTGGCTGCAACCCTTATAAAACTTTGTAATTCTTAATAGTTTCCTAACAATTTGATAAAACAAGGGCATTTTGGAATAAATAAGTTTGTAGCAGAATATTTCTCAGAAGATATTAGGTTTTATTTGAAAGGTCAGACAATGGGAAAAAAATTTCCTTGTTTCAAGCAGGAACATGTTCTGCCATGGCAACCCAGCTTTGCATTTCCTGTGCATCTTTCAAGAACTGGAATAATTCTAACCCCTTAAAACCCATTTAGGATAATATGTTACTGAACTTCAAAACTCATTACTGGATTGGGACAGGTTCTCTTTTAAAACTATGTCAATAACACCTGATATTTTGATTAATTTTTTTGTTTTTACAACATTGTGATTTTAATACATTTTTATTTTCTTACCTCTTCTTCTAACCAATCATTGTACTGTACAATAGTGGACATTGCAACATCTGCACCCTTCATGTAAAATGTAATTTCTCCTGAAGATTCATCCTAAATTTTTCAAAAGAAATAGAGAGGTAAAGAAACAACTGTTTATACATTAAAAACAATTACGTACCAATGATCTAACTGTCTTTTGACATTGGATTAATCAGTGTATTATAATTTATAAAAGATAATGTACCTTGCTAAGAGGTGGATAGGTTTTATTACCTGATGTTACTACTTCCAAGGACATCTCTGATTCCACTGAGATGCATATACCCTACTTTCTCATGTAAGACCACCAGTTCTAACTGAAGTCACTGTGAGTAGCAGATTCTCAGCATCCCTAAACTGCCTCTATATTTTAATATATCACTGTGATGCCCCTTCTATATACTACCTTTTCCTTTGGTGGCATATACTACCTAACCCACAGCAGTTTGCTCTGTATCTTTGAAAAACCTAAGTAATAAAAAACTTACAAATAACTTAGTGTCAATTCCTGTTACAGATGTTATAATGATGAAACATTCATTGCAACATTCATAGAATTCACATGCAGACAAACAATCCAAATCAGGAGTTTCTGAGGTTTCTGAGGGCTGCTGCAAAAGGAATGGATTGGTCTGATCTGCAAGCTGCTTTGAGTATCTCTGACAATGTCACTGTTAAACAGGCTCTTAGTGCCAACTTCACCTCATGAAATCACTTGCCAAGCTCTCTCCAGACCTCAGCATGCACATATTCTGCATGAAGTATCCTTGCTTAAAGCTGATGGCATGTATGGCTTGTCATCATGGGTAAATAAAAAATGGCAAGAATTTGACACCTATTTAAGTAGGACTTGGCACTGATTTAATGATCTAACAGTGCTGTCTGAAGTTCTGCTACAGTGACTGATTTTAGGTAGGGGAAGGTAGAAGTAGGTAGCATGGTTTAAATCTTCCTTTCAGCGTGGTGTTGTGGCTTCTTTTCATCTGAGGTTTTATTACTATGCTGCCAACTGGGCACCTAGAAGACAACTAGGCGTACATCTCATAAACCTTAGACCCTGTGGGTTGTGCAGCATATGAACACCAGTTCAGATATTAGTAATGGGTCTGGAAAAGCAGCATCTCTGTTAGTATATAAAGATGTTAAAACTACTATTGTATTATCCCTTGAAAGGGCCAGAAGACTCCCCAAATTACCCTAACTATGATTCCCATGCGCTTGCTCTCAGAAGTGAAGGGAAATATCTGCAGAATATAGTAGGTCAGGATGTGTCCACCAGGGGTCTTCAGCTGCATTGAGGTCAAATCCCTGCTAACCAGCGTGAGACCAACACTCTCAGTCCACTGCACCAGAGCTACCTAAAGACCAAAAAAAAAGAAAAAAAAAAAAAAAGAGGAAAAAAGACGCGTTTAAGAGTGAAAGGTCTATTATACTGTTATATAAATTAGGCTAAAGCAAAACAACAGTTGCCAGGGTAAAAGTCTAAACTCTTCCAAGAATCTAGGAAAAAAAACCCAACAAGTGAATAGCAGCAGACTGAGTATAAAATCTTAATACATTGAATGAGTATTTTCCTTTAGAAAGCTTACAAAAATTCTTATGTATAAAAATTTATTTGAACTTATTCCTGCAAATGAAGTATTTAGATTATAATGTTCAGAAGTAACAGTTCTAATAAAAAATCCAGCTATATATTAACTTATACTTAAAGAATATCTAGTAGACATTATGGAAAACCAGGATACAATTTTTGTACCATCAACATTGCTATGCAAGTAAAAGATTTGGCAGTATTCCTATACAAAACATTTTCTTAGATCTACAATTGCATGTAAGTTAAGACACTGTAATATGTAGTAAATAGGTAAGCAAAGTTCACTTTGTTCACTTGCATAATTTTATTACTTTGTTTCAACAATAACATAATTGAATTCTTAACACATTAAATGGGATTGAAACAAAGCTTATAGCACTGCACCCCACAAACACACTCTTGTGTGTTTGGCCCTTTTGCAGACCCAGAAACGTTGCATTATACAATGATCCTTATTTGCCACCACTACATGACAGCCTAAATCCATGCATTAGTGATTTGACTTTTTAAAAAAAATTTGGGTACTTTAAATTCTATGATAACTAGTGTCTATTTTCTTCTACTTTATTCCTTAGATCATATGATAAATATTCTTCTGTCACAACCACTGTGTGGTTTATTTCTAAAAAAAATGAATACCTCAGGAGTACTGTCTTTTCTGTTAGGTTATATACAAGCCATATTCCTTTACCTGAAAGGGAAATTTCTGATAAAAAAAATGAAATCTCCATCTCAACTCTATTTTTCCAAACACTAATCATTATTCAAAACCAACTTTTAAAATTATTAGTAATTTAATTATGATTAAATTCACATGATCCTTAAACCTACATCTACTGTTAATCTTGGGTAAGATGAAAAAAAATAAAAAACAAGCAGTCCTACAAAAAGATATAAAAGTCGTAAAATCCCTAGGTAAGTCCAATAGATGTGATGACTAATGTCCACTAAAAATTTCACCCAAGGCAAGTAAATCACCATAGCTCCTAAGAATTTTAAAATTGAAAATAAAAGATATTATGTGAGCCCCTAAGAAACTCTTAGTAGTGCTGTCTATGTAAGCATCACCAAATGAAAATAGAGTGAGATTTAGTTACAGAAGAGAAAAGAGCACACATTGAAATGCACCGCTTAAAAATCTTGAAAATCACAGGAAGTCTTTTTAGAGATATTTCTTCAAAGTACCATATAAGCAGTAAATGATCCAATACTCCTGGTTAATTTTCAATTTTCACAGTGAAAGGTTACTTTTACATTTTGACCTGTAAATTGCATCTTTCTACTAATACCCTATCATCTCATTTGTGTCCCTTTGCAGCTAGGACTGAAGTGCTCTATATTTGGTGACTCGTGTTTATTACTTTGTTTATGCTTGGCTTGACCTACCACTTGAATTAGCATTTTGCAGCACAGTCATTTTGGATTCTTATACCTGGCCTATATATAACTGCTTTTTTTTTTTTTTTTTTTTGTTCTTCTTTTTAAATTGATCTGTGGAAATAACATAGCAGAAATTGTCGATAAGGCTCAAGAGTCAAGTAGATGCTTAACAGGCAACTGAACAAACTTGAGAACAAGCCATTAAGTCTGACTCCCTCTCAGAAATAATCAGAGCAGCTCGACCTTAACAGCATCTAGAACAATATAGCCAGACCTTATAATTTAACATCTAAAGCTTTTAGAATGTATGATTTTGGTAAGTATTTCACAAATGGCATGAAAATCTAAATTCTAAATCTCAACAAAAATATAAATTGAATAGTTGTCTATCTAGAGTTCAGAAAAAGGATTAGGTAAGTCTCTTTTCTTGGGTTTCTCCTCTACAAGTTTATTCTCTTTTCTTCAGTATGTTTCCAAAACCTTATATTAAAATGGTCTTGCAATCTAGTACACATACACCAAGAATCCCTAGAACACCAGGCAAACACAGCAGCTGTGGCTTCTACAGAACTTGAGATATAGGATGGAGTCAGATAAAACAATCAAAGCACAAAAGTCTTGGCTGGTGATGCCATTTTGTTTAAAAATAAAACCCAAACAACCAAAACCACAAACAACATTCTAATTATAATATTAATTTACTGATAACCATTAATTTCCTAGCACAGAGAGATGAAATATGTCAAGATTCCTGAATCCAGGTTAGAGACTTATTTGAATATTTTGTGGAGCTTGTCTGGTTTTTCCCTTCTGTGTAATCTGGCTGCCTGGAAGACAAGAAATACATTCATAGATACAGGAACCTCCCTCTACTGGGACACAGGTGTACATCTGAACTTATTAAATGTATGGTGTTCCAGGACTTGTAATGTAAATGGAGTCAAAGAGAGCTTTTTAACATGCTAGTTGTCTTCCTTCTCAGTAGCAATCCTAAGGGTGAAGACAGCTATCCACCTCCTGCATGACAAGTAGCAACTTCTCAGTTATGAATGAAGGTAGCAAATACTTGCATTATGAAATGGAAATGCAACAGATCTGACAAAGGCTACTGAGAAATGCCTCTTGCTTACCATTTCTTCCCTAAAAATCTTCCATATGTTTCTATTTAACACATTCTCACTGTTGAATTCTGGTTGCTTCTGTTTTCCCACTAGGGACCACCAGACCCTGAGAGCTTCCAGAGTTCAGTCTCAAATATAAAACTCCTCAATCATCACCACAGATTTCAATTTGACTTTGGAAAGGAAGCTCTCTTTACTGAAGTGGTAAGAGCATGACCCACATTACAACCTGCAGCAGTACCAGCTCAGGAGGTGGGAGCAGCTTCTCTGACCATGATGGTGTGTGCAGCTCAGCTGCCTGAGGACTGTGTGCATCTCCAGCCAGGAAACTTTAGAAGCACTGTTGTTACAGACCATGGCAGCCCTGCATACTAATTCCATACTTTAGGGACACAACAATCTAATTTCCGTAGAAATTTTAATTCTCATAATAAAATCAAGACAAGCAGCTAGCTAGTTTTTAAAAGTTCCATAAACTACACAAGGTTGTTAGGTGACAATGGTGCAGTTACTTATTTTATCATTCACAAAACCTAAGCCTACTAGAGTCAGGAAAATTAATAGTTATGGACTTCATAAACCCAGTATTAGTCACAGAAAAAAAACAAAAAACAACCAACCATTACTCCTGTTATGTATTCAGAACTGCATATTTAATTAGAACATTAGACTGATTCTAACCTAAAATAAACAAAGAATTTTTAAAAATACTTCAGAAAATATGTAAACTATAGGCCACAAAAACCTTGGTATATTTAATTTTATTGTAAACCAATTACATTCTCAATTATTTTATTTTAACTATGGTGTTTTAAGGAAAAAAATACTTCCTACAATATGTTCTATCAGCTTATGACTTCCATTTACCTATCCCAATGAAAATACTTATGTGGTAGAAAATGCTACAAATCTCTAAGCACATGATTTAATAGTCAAATTAAAGTTGACATGCAAGATGAAACAAACTATCCAGAGAAAATATTTAAAGAACAGCCATATCTTTATTTACTTCCAACTATGAGGATGAAAGAGTTAAGTATCCCTGTCCTACCAAATAACAGGAGCTTGTTTTTCTCTAAAGAGTTACACAGCTTTCAGCCATTCAATCAGTATTCACAAGCCACAGTCCAACTCAAACTCCACCTCTGAATTCTCCTGAAGGGACTTAATAATCTCTCCTATGAAGAAAGACTGAGATAACTGGGGCTGTTTAGCCTTGAGAAAAGAAGGCTGAGATGGGATCTTATTAATCTCTATAAATATCTGAGGGGTGGGTTTCAAGAGGAAGGGGCCAACCTCTTTCGGGTGATGTCCAGTAATACTACAAGGCATAATGACTTTAAACCAGAACATTAGAAATTCCACCTCAATATGAGAAGAAATTATTTACTGTGAGGGTGACGGAGTACTGCCACAGGATGCCCAGAGAAGCTGTGGGGTGTCCTTCTCTGGAGACTTAAAAAACCTGCCTGGATGTGTTCCTGTGTGGCCTGGCCTGGGTGATCCTGCTTTGACATGGAGGTTGGAACAGATCATCTGTAGAGGTTCCTTCCAACCCCTAACATTCTATGACCTGGCCCTGACAGGCAGACACAAGCTCCTGGCTTTGGATCTGCCTCATGTCGTGGACCTTCCTTGCAATCACCAGGTTGTGGCTAATGTTGGTTACTGTCTTGGGACCTGATCCTGACTTAATGATCTGAATCCTTGGCTTGAGTTCAGATGTGCCTTATCACCACAGACCCAAAATACAAAAATCTTGATGCGTTAAAATAAATGCTTTGAAGGTTTTGTCATAGATGAGGGGGAGTGATTAGTGGAGTGAGATAGAAAACTTTATAAGAATGTTTTGCTATGTAAAAGAAGTTTCATGTAACATCCTTCATTTATTTCAGAGTATTTAAGAGGATCTTCACATAACATGATCTGCTTTCAAAATCAGTTGCCATGTAAGGAATACAGAGGTCTTATGTGTGGCATTTTGAAGTTAAGGCTATTGGTATGGAAATAGGGAAGCAGCAAGACCTCTTTTTCTTACTACTTGAGTGTTCTCTACAGCTTTGGTTTGGATTGCTGAACTCATGTATGTTTCCAATCAGCACTGGTTTATTTATACTTACAACCAATTAACGTTTGGAGTCCATCACTTTTCATCAAGAAATTCCATAATTAAAATAAAATTATTAATGTAAAAATACAGCTTGATCATGTGAAAAAACTGCCAATCAATATTCAAGACAAGCTATGGAGTAGTTATTCTTTGTGGGTCTCCAAGGTCATGAAAGCAATGGTTTTATGCTACTGAGTGATTTGCTTTTCACAATACATTGACAAAACAACACAATTAGTTTTGCTTCAATAAGCACACACAATAAAATGAATTAAACAATACAAAATCTCATACATTACAGCTTCACTTTTGTAAACACAAAAGCTGCTTCATTTTGTGGGCATATAATTTTCTTGTCTGTTTTTAAATCATTGGCTTTGTATCTTTGTAATTATTTTCAGCATCTCTGTTGTCTATGGACAGAATTAAATATCTGACCACATTTAAGGTAGTATTTAAATATTAAGAATCCTGGAAATAGAAATGCTTGAGAATATAACAGTGCAGGACAAAGCTCAACCAATAAATAGCTGGTTTATAAGAGCAAGCAGTCATTCAAAATCGTGGCTGATCAATCTTTTCTGACCAAGGGGAGCAAAGGTCTTTAAAGGCTCCTGTTCATAGCATGCCCCTGAATTGCTTGGGTCTGTGACCTCTGAACTCCATTGCTTTACCTAGTTAGCTTATATCCTTTTATGATTGTTCATTACATTAAGGTAGCTGGCTTTCTACAGATGATCTGAACCAACACCTATGATGGCCATGCAGGAGCCATTTCAGTTTTTTCAGTTAGTGCTCAGTGAATGTTTATTGTTTGCCATGCTACAGCTGTAGAAGACAAGTGACAGACAAATGAAACTTCCCACTCTTCCAGAGAAAATGAAATATTGATCACTTATCATAAGAAACAAAGAGCCTGGCATAAGTAGGGTTCACATTATGAATACAAAATCAGTTACTTATCGTAGGATACTCTAACAATAGCTAAATACATCTTTTATGATGAATGCAACTACTTCTAAATGTGCATACTTTGTTTTGGTTATAGTTTATTTGTATATTTATGCACACTTACACACACAGATGTGAAGAATTTGAAATTAATTCAAGTCAATTAAATAAGTGTATAGTGTGTCAACATATTACTAAACTGCTTATACTTTTGTACATGGAAGTTTATACTTACACATTGTTCTCTGCTCTTTATATGTTATGGTGATGTGATATCATATTATATTATATAATGCAAGACAATCTTGCAAATAATATCTTATTTCAAAAGGCTGTAATCAAGCCAGACCCACAAACAAAATCTAAAAGAACAGAGTTGTAATGTTAAGAAAGTACAATGCATAAAACTGGTTGAATCTATTAAATTATAATGTTGCTTATTAACCAAATATGTTGTGATAGGTCAGTGCTGAGGTTAAACAAAAAACATCAATTGAACCATTTCCCTAAATAAAGCTCCAGGGTGCAATATTCAAAGCACTTTATTCAATAAAAAATGCTTTTAAAATGGTACTTCGGTGATTGGGAAACATTGGCATCATCCGTCAACCTAACTGCAGGGAAGTTCAATAAGCTAAATAATGAACCATTTACATTATTTTCCTTAGGCTCCAGTGATTTGCAAACATTGCATCAATAGAACTCTTTAAAAAATTATGATAAAGACTTGCTAGTCTTTCAACTCTTAGGCTTTTTGCTGTGATACTGCAATTTTTATGCGGTTTAAATGTTTTTTGTAGCTTCATCTATTTATAAGACTCCATTTAGCACCAATTTCTCAATATATTTTTCCAATATGATAATTTTACTAGTGTTTCAAGCATTATCTTTGAGAAACAAAAAGAAAATCTAGTGCTGCCTGTTCTAAGTTTTTCATTTCAGTGTTGTAGCTTGAATGTAGGAGTTGAGATGATAAAAAAACAATATTAAAAGGACACCTGTACTTCCTTGAAGCACTAACAGTTCATTTGTTTCTGATTTCCTCTTCCTCCTCCCTTTCTGCCCTGAGTTCCAGTTCTGTTGTATTAGCACTTTTATCAGTTTTACTTTGCTCTTCTTAAAGTTGAATTCCCTACTGTTTTCCTAGGGCACCACCTAAATATTTCTCAAGTCTTGAAGCTGTTTCCTTCAGCAAACATGGGAGAATTGCTCTTTACTGTAATATTTTCAGGTTCCAAACAACTGACTGGAAATACAAAAGCCCACCAGTTTTTGAGCAAGGGGTTTTCTCAATTGCATGTCGTCTCAACCTGATTTAGCAATATCTTTGGTTGTTAAAGCAGAATGATTATTTAATCCATAGCTCTCATCATATCTTCATAGGTGGCTAGTTGCCCATGGAGTCTTCCAGTATATTTAGTGAGACCTCACAGGCTCACTAGACTTACCTATTTAAGGAATAGGAATATATATGCACACAAAAATTTGTACATGTACGTAAACAGAAGTCAAACATTATACACCTACACTATCAAACTATATTTATACTGTATCTCTAGCATAAACAAATGCACTTCCAGCATTCTCAATTCATAATGCAGATAACGCCATGTACAGTATTACAGATTTTTCATATCTGTGAAAGAGCAGCATCACAATAAGAAGCTCCTGTCTAGAGCTTATTTTTTAAAATGTTCTGACTTCCACTTTTTAAACACTGTGAACCAGCCACTTCCTTATATTATACAATCCTTTGACACTATAAACTGCTTTTAGAGAATCTGAGGCATGTAAAACCTTCTTGTTTGGTACTACAGGAAGATAGAATTAATTTTATTTCTTGCATTCCTAAAAACATTTGCTATAGACTTGTTACTTTTGACACTGCTAGAATTTCTTTAAAGCAAAGATGTCCCTCAACTTGCTCAGTTTTAGAGGCAATCTGAATTTGAAATAGTAATATAGTAATAACCCAACACTCCAACAAGTATTGATCCCAGATCTTCACAGACCTTTTAGTGAAATAACTGAAAGTAACAAAGAAACAGCATGTATTTCTTACAGCTTTGGAGGAAATAAAACTAAACTGCTACTTCCAGAGAAACTCCAGTCCAAACCACTTGTCTTTAACTGCTCTTTTAAACTTAGCTTATCCTGTTCTTTACTAGATATTAGTTTTTTCACCCTTGTATACTCACCTCATCAGGGCTGGAAGCCTGGTAAGTTCGATTTTCATCACTGAAGTCCTGATCGACCTCTGCATATTCTGTTTCTCCAGACACTCCAGGCCGGGATTCATACACAGGGGTCACGTTGTGACAAAGTGCAATGGCCTTCACTGCCTCATGTATCCGACTGCTGACACTCTTTCGGACTTTGGGTGCAGACCACTGAGCTTTCCTAGATGGTGTTGCACTCATACTGTTGCCACTATTCTGAGAGTGCACCTTTAAGACCAACACAACAAGCAGTAAAACAAAGCTCAGTGATGGAAATAAAACATGAATAGTAATATATACCAAACTGTTCCCTTATAAAGGTTGATAAATTATAAGGATAGTAAAAAATTATTTATTTTATGTAAGCCATTGTCAAGTCATTCAGTTTGCGATTCATAAAAATCTTCATCTACTCTTCTGTAGAACTGATATATAACTGTGGCTTAACCACTTCGTACCTGTAATCAGGTTTCAGTAAATAAACCTACAAACAACTGAAAAACATGAAACTGAAAACAAATATGCAGTGAAACAGATAAATATATAGGCTAACTGGATTTCTGCAGAAAACCTGCTTCCTTACTTCAAATTCATCTTTTTCACTGTAAAAATATTTCTTTAATGTCCACTGCATTATTTTTTTTTTTAAATTTTTTAAATTATTTAAGACAGGAATCCACTGAATGGGTTCAGGTTCCTTAAAACAAAACTGTGTGGTGTTTTGTTGTTCTTTAGTCTGTCACCTGTGTATATTCAGAGGCTGGAAACTCCAATGTCTTTAAACTTAAAAAACCCTTCTAAACCTAAAACCCTTCTAAACCTTCACCTGTAAATCTCTGTATTTTAAAGACCACCCTATTGGTACAGAAAAAAACAACAAAAATAAGTATCATTAAATATGGATATTGTGAATCAGTAAAATACAGACACTGCTGATTTAATTTATAATCTACACAATTCTTAGGTTGTTTATGACCTAGTGCAGTTTGTATGCTTTTGCTGCAGGCTGAAATTACTTGGTCCTTACAAGAATGCAGTAATCTAATACAACAGTAACGCAGAATAGTTTGACACATATTGGGAAGATCATATTATTGCTGCCTAACCACTAAACTAGTGTGATTTTAAGTTATCGTTCAGAAATGCTCAAGCACGTGACTGAATTCATCATTTAAGAGAAAGTACTATATGTTTATATTTATTTGAAAATAATTTTGGTTTTGTTTTGGGCTTTGCTTTTTTTTTTTGTTTTGTTTTCCTGTTTGCCTTTTTTTTTTAAGTCAGAATATTAAATATATCAGCACTACTACCAAAGGCTTTTCTGCTCACTCCAGGGTAGTAACTCGGAAAACCTCTTCAGAAACCATGCTTTTTTCCTCCTGACTGCAATCTGCTGAACCGTGAACATTCTGCCCATCAAATTACAGTGTTGTCTAATAAGGGGTTTAACTTTCTGCTCATCTGGCACTGCTTTTCATGTACTGCTTTAAACGTCTGCATTTGCATTCCGCTAACGCTGATGCCATTACAGCGGCAAATAAATTAAGCTGATTTACTCCTTCTGAATTATGTTATGTTTATTGATGCTTGTATAATTTAATTTCACACAAATTCCATTAAAGATTATGCCCTCTATCACAAAATGCTTCCAGTGGGGAAATATAATCAGGTTATAATAGATTTGTGTGTTACATTAAGATGACAATAGTCTAGTAGGTCCACTGTAATAATAAAACAGAACACAAACAAGGGATAAAATCAATGTCACATAAGAACCACTGCCTAGCTAACTGGCAGCTTCTATTATCATACATTAAATAAAAACCTCACCATAATTTTTCAGATTGAAACAATTGCTTAATAGTTGTTTGTTTTGTTGCTGAGACTCCTCCATTTTTCTGTTTTAAAGAGTTGCTACCAACACATGCATAATTAAAGCATTATTTAAACATCAAGTAGTGGATGGAAAAAAGGGAAGTTCCAAGGAAGTTATTCTCATCACCTTCCAACAACAAACTTAGATTTGAGAAATCTTTGCACACAGCTGAGAAAAAAAAGCTTCTCTGAAATGTCTTTTTTTTTTTTTTTTTCTTAAATTTCAGTGCAAATATGTTACAGTTATTAAAAACTTAAATAGCCATGGGTACCACACATTAAGTTATAAAACAAACCAGTGAAAGTTTTAAGCAAGTAAAAATTCCAGGGATAATACAATTATTTTCAGACAGCATGTTTAACTGCAAAATACAAGAACAATGTTAATGTATTTGCCTCCTTTAGAAGAAGACTGGTGCTAAGTCATGAAACACAGTCATACCTAGGTATGTCAGCTCAAGACCGTCCATTATTATTATCTATTGCTACAGTTGTTGCTGTGAATACCTCAAAAATCCATTATAATATCATTAAGTTTACGTGATTTTTATGGACATAGTCAGGTAGCAATTACTTTCAGTAACCCATTCTGAACCAAATTTCAACTGCTGATCTGTGGGGGAAAGAGCTTCATATTTCATTTCCAAGGTATATTATGCTAGCATCCATGGCTATAGCTACCAAAAATTAAGCTGAAACAGATTTATGCAATTTGTTGACCTATTTAGATGGGAAGTAATACAGAAACTGAAGCTGCAGACTAAAAACTAACACATGGCTTATTCACTGCTTTTCTTCCTGCGTCTCTCCCCAGAAGCTACACAATATTAACTGAGTCAGCATTGTGTCAAATAGCTATTTTGTATTTTTTATTAAAGAATAGTTTGAAATACAGCACAACCAAACATTCAAATCAATTGTTGATCCTACAATCCTTTTACAAGAGAAAATGAGGACACAGACAAGGTCAGTCTACAAACTTAACTGGGTCAGCCAGTCATGCTTGTGTACTTGTGTAAAAGAACTTTCTATGTAAGAAACTTATGAAAATATTAGTTAGCCTAGAATTAATTTACTATCTCTTCTCTTAATTTATTTTCCTTTGTTTTTCGAAGAATAGAAATAAAAAATACAGTCAAAAATCCTTCCAAATCTGAGTGGAATCAAGTGCTTAGAAATGTTTGCAGAAAGCATTCAAATAGTTTACATAGACGGGAGATGCAAGTGATGCTTGCAGAATTCCATTTACCTCCCTCATCCTACAACTGACCCACAGATAGACAGGGAGCCATGATCCTCTTGTACACTTTTCAGACTCATATCACAGGAAAACTTTGCTCTCAAGAGATAAAGATTTTTAAATTTTCTTCCCTCCAGTTTTATGTTCTTTGCAATTACCTTATTTTTTTTAAAAAAACCACTTTTTAGATATGCTGTCATAGATTTTACTTTGGCAACTAATTTTTTTTTCCGCTTTTTTATTATACCAATTAATGTAGCTTTTAGAAGTCTATTCTTGATTAATATTCTCAAAGATATAATCACTGTCTTGTTCTGGACACTTATTTGTAATCTGTAGTCTCAGTAATGAATAGCTTACTCCTAGATGAGTTGGCAGGAGAAAGACTCGTTAGACAAAGACACGTTAACACGTTTTTTCTAGTGGGTAATAGAAAAGTAAACTTGTTTAAGTGGGTATTACACATTATTTCAGAATCAAGAGAGAACTATGTACTATCTCATATTTTTCCCTTTCATTGTATCTGTTAAGGTACACCTACAAACAAAAGAACTTTCATAGCATCTCAAGTTTCTAGATATAATCAGTAACAATGCTTCAGTGCTGTTAAAAAATTATCTCAATATTAAAGGTAAATAATTTATGAAATGGAATACCTGTGAGTAAGAGTTGATAATATGAGTCTGAATTTCATCCATTGTGTCGGTTCCATAGGACACAGTACCAAGGTGGAGGCGCTTAAATATCATCTCATTCTGTGTAAGTGTTCCTGTAATAAAGAAGTAGCATATCACAAAGCAGCAAACAAACTCATGAGAAGGTCACAAAAAAACCCACCCAAAATCTTTCTCTTGCAAAAGAAGCATGAATCATGAGTTAGCATCACGTTAGTTAGTTAAAGGAATGATTGTGGAGAAAGACCATGGTGAGTCATACTGGAAGAAATCACTGGTTCCACTTTAAAGCTGATTCTGCCAACACACAACTAAACAAATATGCTTGGGAGCATGACAGAAACTCTTCATGTGAAACACAGAAAATTCAGTGTCTGGATGCAACTGCCTCTCAAAAGCCAACGAAAGAATTTGCACCATATATCAAAAAAGTTAAACATACTAACAAACCAAATGAAAATGTATAGAAATATCCTGCACTTCATGTACAAAGGCAAACATTCTGGGAAGCAGGCACATTCAATGTTGTGAATTATTAGCACTTACTAGAGTAAGTGCTTAAAACTTAACATTACTTCTAAATTTGAGATTTAGCCTCCAGATGGAATAAAGCAGAATGAAAACAGTATTTTTAGAACTCCCGTCACATTTGTGAGAAACTACTATGCCAGCTAGTCACATCCTCTGTTTCATAAAAGCCTTAATTGAAGGGTGGGGGCTTCAGCTTTCCATGATGGGGCACATCAGGCAAAAAGAGGTCATTACCACCTAGCTTCCCATTGTCAGCTCACAAAACATTACTTTTATCATGGCCCTTCCTAAAATGTTTTTTCTATGGTTCCTCAGTCAAAGTAAAATTAATATAGTATAAAGCTATTCTTACATTTAACCAGACAGCTTTGGTTCATTCAAGTACATAAATCTGATAAAAACCCAACACAGAATGGTATCAAAAACTACATTCTTGAATCTTCTACAATAATTTTAACATGGAGGAAACTATAATTTAATTTTTAAATTGCAAAATATATTTCATATCAAGTTTATTTACACAGACTCTCTTTGTATCATGCCTTTGACCCAGTATGTCAAAATACATACCAAACCACAGGAAGAGGGAAGAATAAAAGAATCACATATGCTATAATTACTATCTGGAAAGCAGTACTGTTTAGACAGTTAGCATCCAGTTTGTGCATTTAATAGGTCTCAAAAGATTAGTGATCTTCAAAGATTCAGTAGGGCTGCAAAAGTCTTACATCTTAGTTATATTTGAGATGTTTACAACTCCTACTCCCTGGTAATATATGTACAGTGATACTTCAAATGATGTACCACCACACTGTGCTATCATGTCTTTCTGTATCACCAAGAACAGATGACCATTCCAAATTCCCCCTCTACCATTAAAATGACACATCCCACTTTTTCTGTATGTGGTATACCTAAAGGGTTTTTTTTCCTATTGTCATATTATTTGAATTTTTAAAAACATTTTAACAGAGGTTTTTGCGAAATGCATAAATTCTTCACAAATGTGTGTAACATTATCAAAAATTCATATAGTAAGTAGACTAATCAGAAAGCTGGAAAACAGCCCAGGAGAACAAAGTTCCTGATCTATAGAATTAGCAAGTCAGAAAACTTTCGTTACTTTTACACAAGGGATGACATTTTTTTTTAATATACTAATAATATAAAGCCATGAGAAATTACTTCTGCTTTAGAAACTGTACTTCTATTGAAACCTTTTGTTAAATTTGTTAAATTTTTTACTTATCTATAGACTAGAAAAATCCAGTCTCCAGTTTGAACATGAGAAATATGAAAATTTCCACTAACAAACACGAGAGACTAAAGTCTCCATTTCTAGAAAATAAAAATTCAAAACAGAACAAAAATCCACCCACTTTGTTCAGTAGTGTTTCTGCAAGAAATTTCCAAGTAAATCTGCATCAGCTTTCTTAATTTCCAGGCATGCCAAGATCTTCTCATTGCCCTTAGGTTGCCAAGGCTTTGAATTAAAATAAACACTCCCTAGGAGTTGTGAAACTAAATGCTACTCAAAACTTGAGACAGCAGGCAACTGTCAAACCTGCTTCCACTAGATCTGTAATTGTTGCTTGGCAAAATTGAACAGGAAACAAAATTAGCTCTGTGATTATTATATGTAAAGATCTGTTCTTCTGACACCATTAAATCAGTCCAACTCCAAATGATGCTTGGGAAAGGGAAAGGTAGATAGGTGGAAAATTTGTGGGTTCCCCCCCGTAACTGCTTCTCAGAAAGCAGACAAGAAAAGATTCTGAGTAGAAAAGTATGGATTTCCCTATCTTACACCAATCAGAAGTGAGGGAAGGAGGGGTAGGAAAAATAGGCAAAGAATCAACTATGAAAATAAACATTATGGTAATCCTGATTCAATACCTGCATATTCAACATTGCTTATATGATCCTTTTTATCAGCTACAGTAATAGGAAACATGCATGACATGAAAAGAGGCTGCAAAAAATACCTGTACTTGCTTTACAGAATTGAAATGTAAAAAAAGAATAATGATAATATTAATAATAACAATAATCTGCAAGTAAATGAAACAACAATTTTGGTTTGCTCATCCTTTTGAAGACCAGTGTTTCTCAACAATAGTCACAATAAATTTGATGTGTTATTAGACAAACATGGGTGGCTACATTTATGAAAATGCTCACAAAAATTCTGCAAAAACTAAAACAAAATATACATTTTTCAGTTATCCACATGGAACTACAATTTCACCATGTGTGCAAATTAAGAATTTACTTCTAAATGCCCCTAATGAATGAAACACTAAAAAGGGACAAGAAATATTCCCAGCAATTTTGTTCCAAATATTACACTGTGACAATCAGTCACTTCAAAAACCTTAGAAACAGTTCTGTCTTAAATTTTAGTCTTTTGGTGAAGACTAATACACCTTGACAAAACCCCACAATCTTTACTTTATGGCCCCAAATGCAAGCACTTCATCTATCTAGATAGAGGATGACTTTCTAATATTGCTCACTTTAGGAATGAAAACCAACCCAAGGCCTAGGTCTCTACACTGCTGAAGGTGGTAAGTACTAAATAAGAGTGAAAGAGCTTTCTACTTTTAGTAACACTTATTCAAGATCTACTTAACAATTTCACACTTTCAGGACACTGCTAATATAAGGATTTATTAGACAGAAAAAGCTTATTTTTAGGAAAGGTTCCAGAAACTATGCTTGTCAATATGTGACCTACTACTACTTTGCTCTAGAATGCAGATACCACTCAAAGAAAATACCCTCAAAAAAATAAGTATATAATCGCTGAAGAAAAATGTAATATGTTCTTCAATAGAGCCAAGAGGTTGTTATTTCTTGGTGGTTTTTTTGCCTACAATTGTATCATTAAACACAGAGTAAAGCAGACAAAGAGGAAATGAATTTCTAAGGAAAAGTCCTGAAGGCATCATTCCCTGGGTGGCAACAGATGTAATTCACAAGAGAAGTAGAGGGGTTTTTATTTTGTTTTTGAGAACAGATGCAGATCTTTCTGATCCTGTATTACTAGATGGCAATTTGGACCAATACCAACAATCTAGAAAGGCCAGAACAACAAAATGTCTGCAGCAGAAGAATTAATAATTTTGTGAGGAAACGAGGAGGTAACTTTTCATAAAATATGAGTGCTTTGAGCTATTTGCTTAAACAGTCAATGTGAAAATGAACACTTTATGGAAACTTTAAGGGAGGTCAGGCACAATGCTCTTAATAATTAGATTGCTGTTGACAATCTGGAGATGCAAGTTCTTCCTATGAAGGATGGAAAAAAATGCAGCGTGATGTAGAATGTAAGAAGAAAACGAAGTAACTCATAAAACACATATATAAAATGTCTGCTCTCTCACCTGCTCCAATCTTGAACAGCCCATAAACAACCACCACACGACATCAAATCAAATAAATCCTACTGCAACGAATTAAGAATGAGGACAAAGACAGATGAGGTGTGTTTATTCTTTCCTGAGCAGAAGGTAACAGTAGAGGTAACAGTTGACACAGTTATGAATAGCAGTAGCTATTTCCTCTGCACCTTCTGCCTCCCACAAGAATGACAACAGCATTTAAGAGCAACAGCCTTTCTCACTGGCTACATCATGTATTTTCAGTTGATGGGAGTCCAAACAGAAGTCACAAAGTAAGGATTCTTTGAATGATCTGCTTTGGGTACATGTCTGGGAGTTTTTTTTAAGATCTCTCCATCAAAGCTTTTCATTCTTAGACTGCTCTCTTCACCCTGTAACCTTAGTGGTACTAAAAATCACAGACATAGAAGAAGAGCAAGGGCAATTGCATGAATATATATTTTCATGAAAGTGAAGTGAGAAGTTATTCCATCAGCATTTTTTTAATTAATATTTCTCTGTGATAACTTATGCTGAACAGATAAAGTATATGTTAAAATAATGATTTCCAGAAAAAATTACTGACATTTATTATTCAAAAAGTACATTGGGCATATTTAATGAAAAATCCCATACACACCAACCTCTAGTACAAGGCTTTCCCAAAAAAATCAAGAACGCAATTCCTTGATGCATCTGTTCCACCATTTTATCTGTTAAGCATCTCATTTGGTCTGAACATCCACTAAAATATTAATTACAGAACTCAGATACAAGTGTGAGCATTAGTAAATAACTACGCTTGAAAGATGATGCATTTGTTTTAGCTGAATGCTATGGCTGTCATAAATGGCAGAAGGTTTGCCATCCCACATCCTAAATAAAAAAAAATGTTCAATAAATATGCCAAATATCTTTAATTTGATGATTGGAATATTTTTGTAGCATGGAGCGAATGAGATAACATGCTCAGATGCCCTTGGAAAACGCTGGAAACCTCTCCTTCCTGTAACTGACCCCCCCTCTCCCCCCTCTGCCATAACTGATGACGCCTTTCTGTCAAACTTCTATGTGATTCAAGTCCAAATAACACGGCATTTTGGGTAACGGATGCTATAATTAAAATGTGAGTGCTAAAAAACCTGTTGTTTTAGTGGGTGTTTTTAGTAATGGCTTTGTTCTACATGAAGATAAAAACTCCCTAACAAAGAAATTAATGTATTGCTTTAATAGTCTGCACCCTGAGTTAAGTTTTAAAATTTATGAGTTCTCTGCAGCATTGTTCTTTAAACAATGGCATTGTCAAATGCAACCAGTGAGAAGATTAAAGTTCTCCCAGCAGATTAAGTACAAATTATCTGTCCTCCTGTTTCAGCATCATTCGTTCATTTATCACATAACGTCTAGTATTTCTGGTCAGTGTCAATATGCTCTGCATCCTTGCAGTTAACAGATGTCTTCTCTTGTCGAATGAATTACTTTATGTTTCACGCACTGGTGGCCACAGATGTGTCACTATAGCAACATCATTAATTTCAGATCTTACCGGAAACATGCACTCCAATCAAACCTAATTATACCACATTGCTTTCTTGTCCCACAATAAGGAAACTATAATGCAATTATTGGGATACTTCATTTTCTATTCTACTGTGGCAAATGAGAGAGCCACTGTGATGGACGCCTCTTGTCAAAAAGCTTATTGATGAAGCACAAACCCAATTTACAATCATACAAAGAACTACCTTGCAATTATGTTAGTAATGCAATGCTCCTTAGACTCAATAACTAATTCTCAATCATTCCCAGTGAAGCCTGGACCACAATATAAGATTTCTGCAGATGGTTCTCTGGGCTCCTTTTCATTTTCAATATTGAGAAAAACTTCAACAATTTACATTTAACTGACCAGCCTTCTTTTGAATGGATAGTTACAAAACTTGCTCATTTTTTCTCCTCTGACATCCAAGCTTTAAGTGAGCAGAAGAGTAGTATCAACTGGTTTATATGACTAGAACTGAAAATTCAAGTGAGAAAGTACTTAAAACAGCTCCCATTATCAGTGTATAATCTCATGCAATGGCAAACATGGATTAACTGTACAGATACAGTTAACCTAAGAGACGTTTCACACTTATGATAAAACACAAAATGAGACCAAATGTATCCAGAAAAGGAAAGTGGAAGCAGCTATTGATCTATTTGACTACTCATTTGTCCAAAATTAAAAATAGTTTAAAATCTGCAGGGCATTTAAGACTAATAAAATTGTGAACCGAAGAAAACAGGTCTTCAAGGGTATAGTCAGTGTTCTCAAGTGCTAGCTTTCAGCTAAAACTTGGAAAAAAGTAAACAGAACTCAGTAGACATCAATGCTCTGAAAAGTCCTCAAGGTGGAATGCAATCTTCCAGTCTTTATG
Organism: Phaethornis superciliosus; assembly: GCA_023637945.1. Taxonomy (NCBI): domain Eukaryota; kingdom Metazoa; phylum Chordata; class Aves; order Apodiformes; family Trochilidae; genus Phaethornis; species Phaethornis superciliosus. The sequence continues at coordinate 91,780,612 of JAJQWJ010000002.1, forward strand.
TAAACACATTTGCTGGTAAAAGCCTCTTAACATTTGTCTATTTTGCCCCTTTAAACTATACACTCTGAAAGGTAAGAACATAATTGCTTCTTCAAAACAGAAAACAGAACTAATGTGATTGCAAGTGGTATGATACAGGTTAAAAACACAACTATCTGAAGCAAACTGTTTTGCTTTGTATATGCATGTTAAAAAAAATATAGCTCTGTAGTTGTATAACAGTATATTTGCTTTGAAAAAGTATCACAATTTTATGCTGCAAAAAAAAAAAAAATTAAAGGAGAAAAACTGTGTTTTTTTAATTATTGGTGAATTAGCTTATATGTATTTGCTGTATTTCTAGAAGTAGAACTGCACCAACAAATGTACCTATAGAAAATGTACCTATAAAAAAAAAGTTTTGAAAATATGAAATATGATAATATATAAAATTTCAAAATATGCAGTAATGAAAATGTCTAGCATGGGAGGGAACATGGAACTATTTCAAGCAGTAAGAGACGTAAACTGTCTATTATGCTTTCTGAACAGTAAAGCAGGGGTCAACCTCTGGCCTCCCCATCCCAAACATTTTCTCACCATTTTGGACTATATTTTACTTTAAAACACTAAAAATATTCTCAGTTCAAAAGTTCAGCTTCTTAAAGAAACAGTATGCCTACTAGAACTGATTTATTCAGTCTCAGAAAAAAACAAGAAAGGAGAAGAAATGCTGTATTTGCTTCAGAATTTAACTTACTATTTATGACACTTTCTCAAATAAATTAAAAAATTTAAATCTTCTAGAAATAAGAGCGTGGTAAGAGTGTAATAAGTTTCAGTCATAACAGCAGATAGCAGCATAGTGCAAACTATTACTTCTTCATATACTTACCTACCTTCTGATCTGGTAAGGGTTGGATTTTCCAGTATACCAGGTCAGATGTAGCAACAGATTACAGTTATGAAGGTAAAATTATACAGCAGCTCTAGAACTGGTCTTTGTAACATAAAGATCAACTAACTTCATGGGAGTAGTAGATGTCATTTTGGAGGCTGATTTTATGATTTGTTTTGGAAATGACCAGCTGTCTCAAAGGCCATTCTTTGCTGTTACTATCATAAAATATTGCAGTAGCATCCTGAGTACTAATCCAGTCTTTTCAGAGTAAGAGATATATCTCTCTTACTAATGCTATCCTGTGTCCTGTTACTACAGCAGGAGTGTTCCCATTGGAATAAATCAGATTACTATCAAATACATTAAAAAGTTTTACTGAAAAATAAGTATCAGTAGTCTAAGTCTGCTTCTACAGAAACACATTAAATATAGAATGAAGTTTAGAAATTTTATAAAAGTCATCATATTACAATACGGTAACCTGATATACCTGTTTTATCCGTTAGTAAATAAACTAATCGTCCCAATTCTTCTGGTATGGTGCTAGTTCGAACAACTGTTCCAGGAATATTGTCATCTTTCATAATCATCCACCCATAGGCTGCCTTACCCATGTCCAAGTTCACACGTAAACTGCAAAGAAAATTCATAGCATAATCAGAGTAAATATTAAGCGAAGTGAAAGTTACTAACATAAAAATAAGGCTAGATGATCTTTTAGGGTACCTGGAAAAAAAATTAATTGAAAACTATATGCAATAAAAAATTTGGAACATTGCTTTTGCAATGTGTTTGTAGACTACATATCACACTAGAAATTCAAGGTCGGTCCCACACTTCTAGAAGCTACTGAAATATGAACAAATGCAATACATCTTCTGCATATGGCAGATGGCAATATTTTGTGGAGATTCTTGACATGATTATATTGCTACACTTAAACCAGTATTATGTACGCTTTTTCAACAAGACAAGATTGTTATTCAAATCATAGTTAAATCTGTTAAAAAACACCCCAAACCTATGCTTTCCTTTTGATATATAAGTACAAATATGTTTTTTGTACCTTTTCAAGTCACTGTGTTTTGAAGAACTATTTTTTCTTTAGCAAAGTACAACTATATTTGTCAACTTCTCATTCTCACCACAACCAATCAACCATGTTGCTGTCCTTCCCAGTTACAGAGGCTCTCTTGCAAAAAGAGAATAGTTCCCAAGTGGCAAAATACACCATCACATAATAGAATGTGGGCTGCAGTTGCTCTGCCAGCAGAAATAAGGAACTTTTGCATAGGTCTGTATTAGAAACTGTAATGTGCAGGAAATTTTATTGAATATATATAGAAGGGAAACACCAAAAAGTTTTTTTTTCCGGTCCACTTGTTGTCTGCATACTTATTTGCTAATATTTCCATGTCTGCATCACACAAAAATTAATTACCCTTTGCACCTATGTTATATTAAAAAAGTCTTCACTCATGCTGGTCAGAGATAACTTTAATCACATTGCTCTTGTCCAAATTAAATGGTCCAACTCAAAATTCCATGCAACCTTGTTATAAAACTTTAAAATGCTATTTTCATTTAGCTATTCACCACATTCCTGATAGGGAAAGAGGAACAGAGGCTGAGGAACATGCATGTGTTCACTTTTGTTGACTACTCTAACAGAAATACTGAAAAAGCAGACAGGACAGTGGCTGTGTGAACCATTTGTAGCTAATTCATTCAGGGCACAGGACTCAGAGTCCCAAGCTGAGTAACAGGTTTGCAGTAACATGACTGTTAAAACTGCTTTAAGCATATATATTGAGGCCAAAATATAGCACTTCACACATTTTTAACAGTCCTCAAGCATTCCTTTACAGCATAACCAAAACAGCAGCCACAGTTGTCATCAGTCCTTCTACAATCACAGCAACAGAATGATTGTGAATTACTGAGATAACAGTGGAACAGTGAGTCACAAAATGCAATCTCCTATAAAGAAGAAATATATTTAACTGTAATTGTGAAAACATCTGAAGTCGCAACACACACTGAAAAAAATGAGTCTATTCCATGTCCTCTCCTTGCTGAATTTGTATAGCAGGAGATAATACATGTTCCAGCACAAAAAGGGAAAAAGCCTTTTTGAGACCATAATCTTGACTATTCATGGTGGTATTTTGTTCCTTAACTAGCTCTTATTTTCCCATTAAACACAGCAGCAAACCAGCCTTCTACCTGGTAATACTTCCTAATTAGTTTTGCAATATCATATCTAACTTCAGCCATTTTAAACATGCAACCATACTTAAAAAAACAAACCACCACCACAGTAGGACAGATAACAGAGAGAGGACTCTATCAGAATCTTTTAATTGAAAATGTTACAATATAAGAAGGAGAACATTCTGGAAGTCACTTGCCTCACATTAGTTAAGTAGTTTTACTCAATCCAGTGGCATTCATACTCAATCCATACTGAGCAACTGAGTATCTGCATTGTGTATGTTTATTAACTTGCAGAATTAGAAAGAATATAAGAACCAATACAAGAAAATTCATACTGAGATATATTTTTGGTCAACAGAAGGAACAGCAAAAGATTTACTCCTCTTAAAGATGGGAACACCTGCTAGTTAGGCACTCAAGTGCAAAGGAAGCTGTCTAGCTTAAGAGGAGAAACAACAGCACATTTAAGTTCTTTAGGAACAGTTTGACATCTTTTTTAGCTAGAAAGACATGGAATTAAGTGAAAGACTAAAGTTGCTCATCACCCCACTTCTAAGAGGCATTTGGGCTAAATATATATATATATATGCTTATATATATATATATATAAATATATATATATAAATATATATATATTTTTTTTTTTTTTCTGCCTGGACTACCAAAACAGTAATTCTGCAATGAAAGCTCTACTTGAGAGCTGCAATGGCACACAAAGAGAGAAATCTACATGGCTGCTTTTCCAATGGAGTCCTACAAAGTCCTCTAGAGAGAAGAAAACATACTTCAATAAGATTAAAGCAGAAGTCTCTCAAAGCTGAAGTACAGTTCATATCTTCACTTACATTCTTATAAGCTTGTGTGTTACCTGGTTTAGATGTTCTAAACACTCTAAATGCACTCTAAATGTAAGGAGAGAAAAAAAAAGCTTCTTTTGATAAGCAGTGAGGAGAAATGCATAGTTTGAAGGACTGAGCCATTGCTTTCCAGCAGGCACTGCTAAATGTAGAAGTGTACCCCTCTGTGCTGATGAGCCTAGCAGAAAGCTGACACCTCACCTCCAGAGACATAACAGCTCCACAGTGACTAGTACAGTCCAGGACAGCTTTGTGGCACACAAAGAGCTATTGGTAGATATCCGATTTGTTTTGATGAAAAAAGAATTAAACAGGAATAAAATAAAAAATGAGGGCTATAGATGCATTTTTAGTATTAACTCTAAATACTACACTTAATCATGCTCTGACTTCCTTCGCCTGGTGCTTGTGTCTTAAGAGGAAATTTTTGTCTTTTAAATCATTGTAGCTATTACCTACCTCATTATGGACACTGCTGTAACACCAAAAATCATGGAGGCTTATCAATACTTAGGTTGCTTTCAGCCTAGAAATCTCTCCAATGGAGCTTCACAAGAATGTATAGAAATACTTGACTGCAAATCCAAGAATTTTTACACAATAAAACAATCTGAGCTTTGCTGAACACTAAACTACTTTCAGTGCCTGACAACGCTTTTGTATCTCACAAATCAATTGTGAACTTCATTCTTAACCAAAACATTTGAAATTAACCAGTTTTTAAATCCTTCTCAATTTCATCCATCATTATCACATATAAATTATTAATATAAATGCAGGGACCAGCAGTTGTAGCATTAGCACACTTTTGCCACAGTCACACTGATTTTTGGCAAACCAATTAACATGTGATCATTAGACACAGTATGCTAATACAGGTATTTGAAGGGTGTTGCTGAGAACAAGAATATTTAGTGAACATAATAGTGTGGAGTTCCTAGTCTCTCAACCTCAAGACTAGCTACCCTAAAAGAGGCAAAGCCAAAGCAATTTATTGGAGATTTATTCTACTAAGAGGCAGCATGGTGTTTCTCTGCAATTCAGCTTCAGAACAAAATAATTACACAGTATTTTAGAATCCACATTTTCTTTTTTTTTTACAAGATAAAACTAGATACTTTTGGTTTTATTAATTCAAAATCATTAGTAGCTGTTTGGGCTAATCAAATTCCTATTTACAGGACTTCTAAATTTCATTCTCTCCCAAATGGTAACAGCATTAAGTCCTGTTGTAAAGATTCCTGATTTTGGTTTTTTTTTTAGTCAAAATGAACAAATTTGCCAATAAGTGAGGGCCTTCACTGAGAAAATTTCAGAGAAATACATTTAGAAACTCCAGGAACACACTGTGTTTCACAACTTGGTGAAAACCAATTAAGACTTAAAACAGCATTGACAATTTTATAAACAAAGTGACTCAATGCTTAATAAAATTCTGGTATGAATTTGATTCAAAATTGTATGCTTCAGAAGTATTCCTACTAGTTCCTCTGGACTAATTTTTTTTAAATTGTATATAATATATAAGTTCATAAAAGGAAATAAAAGCAGGTACACAAAACACTTCACATAAAAGCCAGGCAATGAATGCAGCTGTAAAAGATAACTTGGTCCCACACATTTATGCTCAAGTACATGTGGCAAAAACTGCGTATCAACCATGAATTGCTATAGCAACTGTGGCACGTAGTTTTTCAAAGGCCATGTGTAACCTAGGTACAGACAATTAGATGTTGTAACCTAAGTAGAACTTAAAACCTCAGGGAAGAAATCTGGGGAATAATTACTGAGAAAAATAATCTGCTAATTTCCTACAGGTGGAAAATGCAATAGAGTTCAAAACACAAATAGAACACACGTCAGCTGAGCACTCTGGCAAAAGATACGTAGCATATGCATTATCAGAACTTTCTATTAAAAATGTTTCTTTGTTATTTTAACATTTATCAGGTTAGATGCCTTCTTTCATGAAGCCTGTTATACAATGGCAACAGTATTGGTGTTGGGTATGTATACAAGTAATTTTGAAATATTGATATTTTAAGTGTATCCCAAACAAATTTGGCATTACTTCCTGTAATACTATTAGATTTTAAAAAAACCAACTAGAACCAAATAGGCAATGTTACAAAGTTTGAAAGGAGAAAGATCTACTGGAATAGATCAGTTTAAAAATTACTTAAAAAAAAAAATTAAACTGATTGTGCTTTCTCTTTGTAGCATGAATATCAGACATCCTAAGCAAAGCACAGAGCTAGCTCAAGCAGTAGTACAACATCATTCTGGGCACGATAAGATTTACTCTTAGTATACGAGTCACACCATAGCTCACATGAATAAGTCAGAATTAGTTTGTAAAACATCGAGAAGCTTCATGTGATATTTTGCGGTTTCTATACAGATTGCAATATATATATCATGTTATGGTATAGAAGCATAATACTAATTTATGACTGCTTAAACTACTTTACAAGTAGCTCTTTAGCTCTTCCACAATGACACTTTGCATCATATATCTAATACATACTCTGCCTGAATCTGTGGAATTACATATACAGTCTCACATTGATATGTCATACAGATTAAAGCCCCAGCATTGACGGTACACTCTTAAAATATGATTGAAAGATGCATAGATGGTTATTGCTGTTAGATAGACACTGCAGTCCTGCATACAAGTGATTCCCTGGATCTCAAGAATACACAGAAGCACACTGAATAAAATCTCTTTAGAAAAGAATGTATCTATAACCTCAGTGGTAGTTAAAATGGGTAACCAGGCAAAAGACAGTATAACGATGACAGCTTTACCACATCTTCCCCCACCTCAGCTGCTGAATTTCCATCAGTGTGACTATTTCTGCCCTCTGCATTTTGTCATTCAGAAACCAGACAATCAAAAAAAAAAGTTGTTAAAATTTGTTCAACAAAAGGACTTTACTATTTACAAAATAAATAATAATAATAATAAAAGTAGCATCACAGGCTGAAGAACTTCCAATGTGGTATCACAGTCTTCAGACACATGCTTTTCTCACCCTGATGTAACTCCACTAGGAACTGCTTTCTATTCTCCTTTCCTCAATAAATTTTAAGAAATTCAAACAGATTACCTTTGTGGGGAGGTAAATGGCCTATGGAGGATCCCTGGGCTATGCTTCCTCCATTAAGGGAAAAAGAAATGCCAGTTACAGAAAAGCCATTTTTAAGAGCCATATGTTTCTGGGGGTGTGGGGCTGTTCAAAATATTTTGTGTGTAATGATTCTAATTTACAGTAAGTTAAGAGCTGTGCTAAGCTTTGCATGTTTACTACTATTTTTTCTCAATTTCACTTGATTCTGGTACGCTACAGAATGTATGCAATGTTGTGGGCTGGGGTTTTTCTTAGGGAGGGTGTATTTAGGAGTATTTAGGACACAGCTCCATCACAAGGATCTAGTTCTTCCCAAGAGCAAAACAAAGTTCCTCTTATTAATAACAGGAGAGACTGCACAGAAATCAGTTAAAGTCTGCTAATGGTTAGTTACCTCCTCCTGATATCTTCACAAAACATGTCTGGCATGGAAAGTAATTTTTACTGTATACCTGGAATTTCCCTTGCCCTGCAAACCAAAAGCCAAAACACAAATGCAAAAATGTTCTGTGTTTAGAAACTTCCTGAATTGTCTAAAACTATCAATCACCACATTTCATGCATGAGTTCAGATATGCACATCCTCTACCAGTCAATTCTAATCTCCAATGTTCATTTCCTTCACCTGTGAAAAGTTCATTGCTTCCTCCATATAGCTGTCTTAAAAATAGTAAGACACAACAACTGGTGCTTCAGTATCATTAGTCTTGTAATTTTAATCTCCAAGAGTTTATACTCCTAATAGAGCCTAAAGTAAAAGTCATTTCCACACTTAACATCCAGAAGAGGAGAAATGTAGTTATATTTGAACATCGACATGACAGCAGTTGTTTATTTTTCTGACAGTGTGGGAAGTGACCCTGAGTACAAATTATCAGAGTTGAAGAAAAGTTGGTATAGAAATAGATAAACCTCTCAAGAGAAAAGCATCCTCTGATAGATTCCTGTCTGATTTTCCATAAAGTGACTACATGGTCCATCTCAGAACTAAACCAATCACATTCTCTAATACTTCCACTTTGTACATTATCTCCCACATGCACCTGAAAAATGGGATTAGTTGTAAGAAATTATTTTTGGAAAAGAACTATTCCACAAGTCCACTAAACAAGTCAAGTTGAAAACGAGCTGCTCTGTCAATGTGTTTTTCAGTGGCCTATGTTGAACTGTCAATATAAAGTCAGATTTACCTACACAACCTACATGTTCTTAATCCTCTCACATCCAGTAACAAAGATATAACTGTCTTTTAAATATTTTAGGAAGTTTTTGCTTAACATGTTTCTTATGGAAGATCACAACTGACAAGTGATCCCCTATACTCTTAGCTCATTTTCCCCTCACCCTACAGGTCACTGATGATTAAATGCATCTTTCAGCTATATGCAGACTTGACTTATCATTTGAATGCAGCACTTCTTGCCTCTTCACACAGATAAGTAGCTTAACACTCAATAACTGTGTTTCTATGGGAAGGAATAACAACATGACCTGAACAGCAGCAATGGACCAGTAATAAGGGAGTTTTGACAATGACAGGGCTTAGAAAAGTATCACAAAACTGTAATGAGTGCATAAATAAAACAGAAGTCAGTTAAACAGAAACTGATCTAAGGTGATCAGGTTCTACAGTGAAATCTCCTCAGCTCCCCATGAGATTTCCTGGAACCTTCTCCTTCAACTTTCTAATAGAATCAGCTGTTCTTAGGACACAAAAGTAGTATCAAACTGGTCAAATATAGGTGTGTAATTAAAAAGTGTGAACAAAGTAAAACATATGTCATGTAATCTCTAGATTAAAATGCCTAGTAAAATTGTCCTGCCTTTTTTTTTTTTCCTTATACTACATGGATTTAAATAGTGTGCAAATTTGATGGTATAGATTTTAAATCTATCTACAGTTTAGTGGCTGCTAACTCTGACTAGCCACCGGGACTAGTGAATGACTTATCTCAAATAGAAGATCTTCAGAGAGCATTTAAAATTAACAATCATCTTAATCTAAACACTGCTTTTTTAAGAGGAAAGAGTATTTCCATCTTGCAATGACAATAACCATTCAAAGAAAAAAATTCATTTCAGAGTCAGTGTTCTCACTTCTGTGTCCACAGAAGACTTGATTACACATAGGGATATTATTTCCTGTTCCAGCTTGTCTGCAATTTGAATATACAGTACTCATGCTTAATGAATTAATTAATTCAGCGCAAGTCTATTTGGTTAAACACATTAAAAGTCCTCTCATTGTAAAAGTTCACCTACTTTATTCAGGCATTCAATTTAAATTAATCATTGTTATAGTAAAAAGTCTGTATTTCAACCAGAGAAACTGAACATTTTCAGTATTTAAGGCATCAAAAATAAAAATAGAAAATATAGCTAACATTTTATTTAAACACATTTCCTAAAATCACATTCTCAAATATACCAGGATTATATCCTTATTAATACATTTATGCTTGCAAAGGATTAGATATCCTGATTACTCTAGCAAGATGAAGTTTATGCAAAAAAAACCCCAACAGTATTGTTTTCTGTACAGTGATCCTTCAAGAATCAGCAGATTTGTTGGCATCTTCTACTTCAGCTTCCTGATAAGATCAATTTCCTTTGCAATGAGAAGCAAGTATAAATTTCAAGAAAGCCACATTCAGTGAAACTAGACATCTATGTTTTTCTTTCATTCTTACACATACCTGATAGGGATGATATAGGAAAACAGGAGGAGAAATCTGAAAAGGTTGCGATACCATGGGCCTACAAATCCTTGCAGAGTTACCATGACAACGGATAGTGCAACTAAAGCCAAAAACAGGGCTTTGGTCAGTTGATTCAACTCCAGGTCCAGCAAGCCAACCTAGAGGAAGAAGTTTAAACCAGGTTAGTCATAAGTATTTCTTAAACTGACACTTTTGCAACCATTTAGCTATTACTGACTTTTTATTCCTACCTGTTAAAAATAATGCATTTGTAACAATTAACTGCACTTCAGTACATGAATTAAATATTGCTTGCAAGCAATAGAACCAGTGTGAACTGTCCCAGTTGTGCCTTTTGAATGCCTTTACATCTGACACACCCCTCCCCCATTCTCTGATCCAGAAGGGCAAGGAAAAAAACAATTAAAGATTATCAAATAAGAAGTAACAATCTTCTTCAGTCATGCATACAACAAAAATACTGATGTTGTATTTGTAGGATAGCTTCTGATCACTAACTCCTCAAAGACCAAAGATTCAAGAAAAAATGCAAAAAATACGACAAGAGCATCCTTCTCATTCATATAACTAGTGTACCATAACTTGTAATGCCAGACCAGTCTGCAAATCTAATTTCATAAAAACAATTTTTTCTCCGTGAAACTTTCAGTTATGAAATATAATAATAAAAAACACCAATCAAGTGGAATACCAATTTTCTAACCGAAATAATAAAACAAAGCTTCAACTTTTCAAGGTGAGAAGGTATGTGACGTAGAAATATTTTAGAAAAAAACATTCAGATGCTATCTTTCACTCATTGTTTCTCAAGAAAAAATAATTTTAAGCTATGTAACTAAGACCCTCACCATTTCAATAATGTGTGCAGTAAGCTAAGTATTTATACTCCACTTCTTGGGATGTACTTGTCAAGAAAATATGTGGGAAAATTATGTCAGGAAGAGTTTCTTAGGCTCCATCACAGATGCCCCTTTTATCTCCCAGTTTTGTCAGCAAGACCAATAAAACAACACTTCCTTAGAAAACAAACAGTCTGCAAAAGAACCACTTTAAATATAATTCTTAAAAATTCCAGCAATCTCAGTTATACGTGGGCTGTCCCTTCCCTAGAGAACCAGGCAGCTGAAGACCACAGCGGCTGATTTATCAGCTGCATTTAAAAAGCAGCACAACGAGGACAAATATCTTGCAATTTCCGCTGCTTCAACTACTACATAGTTTATGCTTGAATTATTGAGAAAAATAGGTTTTTGGATTAAAATGAAGAAAAATTAAGCCAGGGAAGTAGAGCATGTTTCAAAGACCAGATCTTTTTGCGTTGACAAAGGCAGCCTAAGTTTCAGGCCTCGCTGAGGATCAGATGAAGTCATTATTCATTCAGTCAGGGAAAAAAGACTCAATTACCTCAACCTAAAGATGCTATCAATGAATGCAAAGTGCATATTTTACTCTATTCATCCAAATCCCATTAAAAAGTGAAAGGAATGATTTAATCTGGCCTTCTAGAGTTGGCCTTTTTTTGTAATAAAATAAAGAATCACTGTCTTGCAATATGCATAACCACTACCTCACACTTTTTTTTCCTACAATCATGGTAATGAAAGCCTATCTCTCCTCTTAGCCCCCCTCTTTCCACTCCCTGGAAAAACCCCACCCCAGAATAGCAATGAATAAAGAGCTTCTTTGGAAAGAATACCACTTTCTGGACAGAAACATTAAATTTAGTCCACTGCATGCTGATACGTAGGTAATTCAAAGCATTAATACCTTTCTAATTGATGAAGACAGATGTGAATTTAAGTTTGGAATCCAACAAAAAGGTGTTTGGACAGATATTCAGAAAATTAAAGAAAGTTGATGAGAGATTTTCACATGATAGAATCTCTTGGTCAAGAATAATCAGTTTGTTACTAATAATGCTATGATTTCTCATACAGATCAAATTACTGGCCATAGTATATTTTCACTTACTACAGGAAGTGAATGGAACTGCAAAACCCTACTAAAGAAGGTAAACAAAGAAAGTAAGTGCTAAGAGAAATGCATTCTCCATTTCTCAAAAAGTAGTTACTATAATGTGCTGAAGTATACGTAATTAATTTAATTCTGTGCCTTTCCACTTAAACAACTTCTGCACTCAAACTAATGAAATGCTGTTGAATTACCCAGACACATTTCATGTAGAAATTCACTAACAGTCTCTAAAATTCATCTGAAAATTGGAAAAGTGGGTAAGCTTCATTTTAACTGCATTGTGATTTTATCAAAGCATTTGTAAAATACACCATCTTAAGAAAGTGGTTTCTTTGCTTTTGAAAATGATCATAACTAGAATAATTACGAGAATATACGAAATAGATAAGTTAAGAATTAGAGTAATTTTCCACATTTAGTGCTATTTGCCATGTTAAAAAGGCAATTTTTTTTCTACTTGTCATAATATTTGTTCTACTTGAAACAACTGTGTTATCAAAATTAAACACACCACTGGAAATTTTAATCTCCAAGGGAAAATTTGTATGTAATGTCTAAGACAACTACAATAGGTTTTCAAAGGGCTGCTCTACGATAATGAACACAATAATTGCCTCTATAATCTAAAATGCTACTAATGGCAACTACTGCAAATTCATTTAACTCCTCTTTAATTTATGCACAAAGTTTTAAATAGCTAATGGTTCTCAGTAAAATAATGGCTTATACCATCAATAACAAGTATGGCATTGTCTATTTGGACAAAAAAAAAAAAAAGCCCCAAAATTTCAAAAATACTTTGATTTTGAATGAGGGAATGATTAAAGGTTTAATCTTCACATTGTGGACCACAATGTATATGTCATTACCTTATGAAAAAAAAATCTTAATTAGCACAAATTAAAAGCAACAAAAAGCTTTCTGATTAATGAAGTAAAACATGAGCAACATTGTTGCTTCTGCTGCCTTAGATACTTAACTTCTGAGAAAGCTCGTCCTATGAAGCTATTACTGTAGTAACATTATAAAAAGCATACTAAAAGCATACTACCTGGAAAATGAGAACTTTTAAAAATGCTATAATATTAAAATGTAAAATTAAATTAAGTGTTGCCCTATGGTAAAGATTTCTCGAAATAATCTAGTGCAATAATTTTTTTATTCAGTTAACAGTTTAAAGTGCATTAGACGTAACTGCTCATAGACAGATGTCTTTAAGCATCTCTAATGCTGCATTAGTATTAGGGCAATATCTTAGGAGAGACTTATTGCAGCTGCCAATCAAATTCTTCCATGAGGCTAATTATATTTCAGTAATCAGTCCAGTTCTACACTGGCAAAGATCACATTGACTACAATGAATTTCCATGGAATGCATGTCTGAGAGAGAGGCTTCCGCTTTAATTTGCATGATAAACAGAAATATTTTTTTTCCTATTCTTAACTCATGCTCTGAACTTAACTTTATTAAACTTGTATTCAATTATTCATGTTTTTATTTATTTGAGTAAGATTAGATGTAACAGCTATGCAAGCGTTAAAAGTTTTAAAAATTACTAAAATTCAAACAGATTGTATCTTTCTTTGGGCTAGTAAAGGCAAGCTCCACGTAAGAAAAACTATTCATGGCATTTCATAATTTCCTATTAAAAAATTACAGTTTCAATATTTTTATAGAGACTGCTATATAGAGCTAGTTCCATATATCTGAACCCCTACAATTAAATATACCTATCATTGTCTGTTTACCTTAATCTTTGACATTAAAAACATGTACAGCAACTTTAGAATCTGCAAATGTTTATTCTTTGTTAAGTGTCCTAGTTCTAATTTTATTCCTGTCATGCAAATTCTTGACCTGCTCAGCAATCCAGGTAACCAGAATGAACTAATATAACTCTGAAGCCAAACAAGTAAAGCTTGGATTCAAGTTTAGGAAGCTTCTTTCTTAATATACTCTACTCAAGTAATGGTCTGACAAATTCTCTACAAGCCTGTCTTAATTAACAGAAAACCTACCCAATCTTGCACAGAGTATGTTACATTTTTAATCAGTATCTTACTTTGAATCAGTAGATTCAAAGGTAGCAAAACCAAAGAAAACAGTGAAATATATAGAGGAAAAGTCACCTATCCCTGCTTTTCCTCAGTTCCATTTTCAAGCAATCACTTGTTTAGTTGCAAAATCAATAATGACAAACCTTGAAAATGTTTTCTGAAGTACTAGAACCCTATTACAGTTTTAATTAATCTTGGAGTTTGAACAATAATGTGGTAGTGTGTAGGGGGTTCTACTTGATTCAGTAAAACTGGAATAAACTTTAGTTATTTAGTTCACTTCAGTAGAAGTCTACAAAAGTAATAATCAGAAAATAGTCCATTTGATTCATTTTCTGTAACATCACTTGTATTTCCTTAGGCAAAAATATGCATCTTTCAGGCTAAATTTCATGCAACCTGGTATTGCTTTGACCAAAATAAAATATTTGAAATTTTGTTAATATTGCAGATTTATGAAAATTAATTACATCACTCTTCATTTAATTCAAGAAATATTTTAAAGATCTGTTATCTTCAAAGAAACAAATTACAATTATTTTTCTGCTTTCTTAATAAAACCCAGCACCTACCCGAAAGATAGGTATTTAAAATAATAAAAATATTGACAAACTCAAGAAGAAATACATGGTTATCATCCAAAAGAAGAGTAATATGCAAGTAAAATGTTTTCTGAGTGTTTGGTCTGCATTAAAAACAGAGGTTTAAGATCTCGCAAAAGTAGTTTATTAAATTCTAACGTTAACTTCTGACTTGCTTGTTTTTACTTTAACAATCTACTCACAGATGTACATAACCACGTTTGAAATAAACTAATCACTTTAAAAACAAATCACTTTAAAACCAAAAATCCCTCTTGTAGCTAGTAATATCGATAGTGCTAAAAGAAACAGACAAACATTTCTTTCTCTCTCTGCCTCTTTTATTTGTCCATTTTATGCTGTTGTCTTTTCCAGACTCAACAGTTTCTGAGTTTGAGAAGAGAAACTTGAAAGTCCTCTCCAGGATTTGAGGGGTGCTCAGTCCTCCCTACTCCAGTTTCCTACAGTAGAAACTGTCACTGTGCTATGTCCACAATTTTCAATAGTGACTCGGTTACTTTAAGGCCAATATTGATCAATAATGGCCATAGATTAAATAAACTTACGTACGCCCCATTTTTCAGTTTTGTCTCAATTTATCATAATACCAATTATTTACTCTATCTGTAGTAAAATATTATGTTTCAAAAGATCAAAACGAAACTGAAAATGCTCCATTCTTAACACCCATTTGATAAACCTAATTTTCATTAACATTTTTGCAGTTTGCTCAACAATCCCGGTGTCTCTTAAGCATTCTTCAGTTTGATATATTTTGTCAGAATCGGCCATCATCTATAACAATGAATCCAAGTCACTGATGCTTGCCTCTAACTTATGTCAGTATTTTGGCTCCTCTTTGACTGAAGTCTATAAAGGAGACTTTTCTCAGTTCAAGCAATGCCATGTACAGTTTGGTCAGCAGAGGGTGCTCAAGTTTAGTGTTAGCTACTGTTTTCCTAAGTTCAGAGTTAATTATTCGAAGGACTTTGACAATTCAGATTGTGGACTGAAACAACTGTATTTCCTTCTCAGTACACTCCATATACCTTTATACAGTCAGAAATTTGCCCCTTAGGGTGCCAGCAGTCAGATACTGTGTGGCCGTATGTTCTCTGACTTCACTTTGTATTTGTCACACAAAAGAATCCTGAAAAGGTTCACCGAGGATATGAAGGAACTCAAAAGGTTAATGGCTTCTTAAACACTGGAATACATAAAGGGATTGTGCTGCCTAAGTAACATGCCCTCCTCCCATTAGAAGCTATCAATTAAAAATGTTATCTAAAGACCACCCATCAATTTAATATAATTACTTCCGTCATTTAAGCTAACTATCATATTGGACTTTTCTGCAATGAAAAGCATTCACACAGCAGAACTCTTAAGACATTGATTTTTTTCAATTTAAAAACAATCTAGCTATACAAGAGCTCATACAGAAGATGTTCGGAGTTTCTAAGCACTCACAACATCTGATGGAAATTGGTAAGACATGGAATTCTGGGGGGAAAAAAGATCAGGATCTAACGTTGTTTGATTCTACACTGGAACACTATCTTCAAATCTATATTTAATCTGCTTGCTATAGCAAATGCTTGCTATATCTTCTTTAAACCTGATCATAACCAGCTCGAACTCAAGACCTTTCTAGCATTCTGTCACCTAAAGAGTCCTTTAAATCGTCAGAATAAAGAAGAAGGAGCCTTACACATGACACACAATTATTAAAACATATTCAATGGAGATAGCCTTTTCTCAAATGTAAGTAGATTTTAAAAAATGGTTTACGTGTTTGCAGATGAAAATAATCAGATTTGCCAAAGTAAATACAAAACTAGCTTGAGAAGGAACTGGTGCTAAAGTTTTTAACGTGTAAAAAATGTGCTCTATGATTAAATGAAATAGCTTGGTACGAGGCACTACTTCCTTCAAGAACAACAGTTATAAAAAGGAGAGAACAACTCGATAGCAACAGTTAGCTCTTTCATTTGTGTGAACTTTGGGAATTCTAAAATATCTATACTTCAGATGATGCATTTGACTAGTCTAAGTAACTTCTTCATACAGAAAGCTGCACACATTATTTTTGTCACTGTACAGTCTGAAGTAAATGTTTTACATAGATGTCACATTGTGTGTTAAGATTTCATAAGTGTCTTAAGAACTTTTTAGCTTTTTCAAAGACATCTTTGAAATTATACACTTGAAAACATGCATTTAAAGAAATCCAACATTTGCTTTCTCCACATTAAAAACAGGGTGTTAGTAATTCAGTTTTTCATGGATTATCTAAATTAAGGTATTAGCAAAGATTATTACAGTTTTTAAAGAGTTTACCTCACAATAGGTTTAGGGGAACAGAAGTCAGAGCTAAAGTTGTCAAAATATGTATGGAGATTTTTCCATTGAGAGTTTAATTAAATAAATGAAGGCAAGGACCCATGTAGTTTAAGCTTGTTTTAAGTTTCACCACTTCATTTTATCCCAAATCAACAGTAAGCTTAAGGACACTTAAAAGGTGGGGTTTCCTTCTTCCATCTCACTTGACGTTAAATTGAGAAGTGCATTTGAAATTTTCTTTCTGTGTAAATTTAAAAAAAAAATGTTGGAATAAAAAATCCATCAGGAAATAGTAGCACAGTGAATTGGTGCTTATGCCATAAAAATACATGGAAAGCAGAGCTGCAGCCTTTCTTCAAATACATGCAATTGAAGTAATATGGTACATACAATACACAGAGAGGCTACTTTGTGAAGATGGATTCACCAATAAATGCAAGTGAATAAATAAGAACTGGAGGAGGAATTTTAATTACCTCCTTTGTCAGTATGCACCAATTCTTCCACTGGTTAAGCACTTCTGCAATTAGGATACAAACACTAGCATCTAGGCTTTCTATAGGAAAGTCCACAGGAAAACAGGTTAAAAAACCCTAAACAAATATCACAAAACATCTCAGAATTTCACTCAAAGCATTTATACCTAAATGTTATTCATAAGGAGTATATAATTATATATAATAACATTCAAGAATGTAGAATACAAGAAGGGTTTGTTTATCTCTAACAGCATACCAGCCAAGAAAAAAACCAGAGTATTTTGAATGCATCAGAGTTTTTTTCTGTCCCTAGATATTCTTGGGTGTAAAATCTTGTTTGTATGCAAACTTCACAGAAAATTTAAAAAACATCTAAGCTCCATTTTGGAAGAAATTAGAACTCAGTAGAAAAGGCCAGCTTAACATGA
This sequence comes from Phaethornis superciliosus, assembly GCA_023637945.1. Classification (NCBI taxonomy): domain Eukaryota; kingdom Metazoa; phylum Chordata; class Aves; order Apodiformes; family Trochilidae; genus Phaethornis; species Phaethornis superciliosus. The sequence goes on from JAJQWJ010000002.1 coordinate 91,798,283, forward strand.
TTCTTATTGGAATCATGCAAATAACTACAGTTCTCGAAAAATATTGCTGACAATCCTGGTCATAAAGATCACAAGCAATTCCTTGCCCTTCCGTTCAAATACCTGAAACAACTGTAAACACACAAATCCATAATTCATGATTTTAGTTTTGTACTTAGTTACAAATCTGTTTTTATCCACAAAGAGCTTAAGATTTCAAAATATCTGCATTCCTAAGGTTTGAGAGGTGAAATCACAGAATGTCAGGGATTCAAAGGGACCTCTGAAGATCATCAAGTCCAACCTCTCTGCCACAGCAGGACCAAAAGTAGGGCAGGTCACTCAAATGCAGCCAGATGGGTCTTGAATGTCTCCCGAGAAGGAGACTCCACAACCTCCCGAGGGAGCCTGTTCCAGGGCTCTGTAACCCTTACTGTAAAAAGTTCTTCTTCATGTTGAGGTGGAACTTCATGTGATTTATATTGAATCCACTGCCCCTCGTCTTATCACAGGGCAAAAGTCAGAAGAAGTTGTCCCTTCCTTCTTTTTGTGTTTCCTTATTGATACCCAGCCCTCATATATTTATAGACATTTCTTAGATCTCCTCTCAGTCTTCTCCTCTGCAGACTAAAAAGCCTCAGGTCTCTCAGCCTTTGGTAATAAGGCAGGTGTTCCAGTTCCTGAATCATTCTCATAGCGCTCTGTTGTACTCTCTTAAGTAAATCCCTCTCCCTCTTGAACTGGGGATCCCAGAACTGGATGCAGTACTCAGTGATCGAGTGTTGTGTGTGTATAGGTGTACATGGGAGTATGTTTTGTTTAAACAAAATCCACCTGCTACAACTAAACTTTATTATATCACTAAATTTGAGTTTTTCCACATAAATAGTTTTTTTCAGCTGAAATAGCCTTATTAGCATTAAGTCGACAACCAAAAAAAAATTTACCACAAAAGTAAACTCCTGCTTTTTGTGTTTATAAAGACATTTTATAAACCATTTCACCCTTAATGGTTTGTAAGATATGCCAACAGTTGGGAATTGTGTGAAACGTTGCCCAGATTGACAGATAAAGTGAAAAGGTCTGTATTAATTTCCAAATAAAGAAATGCACGGAGTGGTATTTCACTATGATTATAGTCTAAAGTACCAATTAAAACGCATCAGAAAGTAGAGCAAGTTGACACTCTACAATAAAGCAAATAATTTCCAGTTGGAAGGGCAGAAAATGTTAATATGCAATGTTCAAGACTACAAGAATCTTTGTGAAAGGAAGCAGCTAATAAGGTTTAATGATGCATGTCAGGAAGCCACAGTATGTAGGGAAACACAGCTGGCTTCATTTTGTAAACTATTTGATATACACATCTTTCTAGTTCACGATTATCAGCTGTGCAAGTGCCACAGGGGACAGTTTAGCCTTCAGATCAGGATATTCTTCTTCTTCTCTAAATTACAAGTAAAATACATTAATATAATATGGTGCTGTAGGCTAGTGCCTTGACTAGAGCTTATCAGCTTACAAAAAGGAGCAAAGAATTCTTCTGTAAGATTCAGTTGGAACAACCTTACCAGAATAAACAGGATGAAGAATACTGAAATAATAAATATAATAATCTACACACTGTTTTGGATGTCAGACTAAACCCTGAAAGTCACGAAAACAAACACAAAATAACATTTATATTAATTCATGCTTTTTTATCATGCATGTACTTAATTTAATAAAGAAATTGCAAGGATTATTGATAGACTGCAGTTATACCAAGCAGTATGATTCCTGCTTTACTGCAATCCAAGTTGCTCAGAATGACAGTAATATGCAGGTGACTGCAATTAGCAGCAGATGACAGAAGCACTTTGAATTTGCACCAGATGGTAGCTGAGGGTCATTGTAAGCTAGCAAACCTTCCACAATGAAACTGTTGTGTTGTACAGCTATAAAACTCCAAAGTACCTAGAAATAAACTATTGAGATTAATAAAGAAAATTGAAAGGTTAGAGTCAAATATAAAATATTATGCAAGACATTAGAAGCTCACATATTTTAAAAGAATTAAATACATTTTAAAATAAACAGTACAGAGTGAATCTAACTTCACAATGAGGAAAGTCATAAGAACACCAGCTGATGTACTTTCTAAACAGTTTCAACATGTGTCACACAGGAAGGGCTAGAGAAACACACTTTTTCTTCATCACCAGAGCAAGAAACTGACAGGAATACAATCATTCAATGGCTATCCCTTCTCACTTCTGCCCTTTGCTCTCAAGAATATTGTCTCACAGCTCAAGCACGGCCAGGTGCATCTCATTCCCAAAAATTAAATCCCCCTCAACAACATCCCTGAATCTAAATACACACCGATTTGTTTCATTTTTTTTAAATTGCAAATCCAGAGAGAAGTCCCCTTACACACCACCCTGAATGAGGTACTGCATGAACTATCTCAGCAAGCCAAGGAACAAGCCAAAGTAATGAGAGTACAATGGAGAAAATAATACAGTAAAAGCCGTAAAAAAAATCCAAAAGTGAGAATAAGAGGTGGCCATATAGGCTGAGAACTTTTCGGTAAATACTATGGAACAGATTTTCAAAGGTGTAGAGAATGTCAACGAAATGACTACTCAGCTGCTTATGGTGACTCTTCCCACACAGAAAGCTGTTAGGACATCAACCATGCCTTCACAAGTTGAAGCCATCAACTTGGTAACAGAGATTACAGACATGAGTTGCACTGAAAGAAACTTTAAAAAGGAAGGTGACACTACTGGATAGTCTAGTGAGGAAACAGTACATGGAAGGATGCAGATAGAGCTGAAAAGGTTAACCAGGATCATCATCATTGCACAATGGGTGCAAAGTAACCATGACAGTATTTTTCAAGGTGAACCAGCTGTGAAAGATGAAGAATATTCTTAGACAATGTCAAATTTTCAAAGAATTAAACTTTCTTCTTTGCAAAGATGCTGTGTAGTCAGAGAAAAACAAGGGTGTGTAAGATTTTTGTGGAGATGAAAGAAGGGGGTAGGTAGAACCACTAAAACCATTAGAGAGGCCAGAATAACACGGTGGAGAAAATGAACAAGCCAAGAGGGAAGGCAGTCAGAAGATCGGGATATAGAACACAAAGCAGAGCACTGGTACTGGCAGAGTCACATTGAGAAGAATACTACACATAAAGTAGGCAATTAAAACAGTGACTCAAAACATTTTTTAACAATTCCTCCAAGCAAAAAAAAAAAACCCACAAAAAAACCAACCAAACTGCCCAACCACTTTCAAGCTTAAAGTAGAAAAAAGCTTTATATAATAGGAAGAAAAATTAAAAATAAGCAGCCTATTCCTCAAATTCTGAAGGCATCACTAAGAATCTTATTTTCAGCTCAGTCACAAATCATTTATATTTGCTTTTATAAAATAAAATATTTGTGTGGATTCCTTGGAGACTATGAGTAGGAAAAGATTCCACAAAGCTTAAACACCACAAAAGAAATGAAACTGAATGCTATTTTCTATAAACATATTTTGGGATACATTAAAAAAGATAATAGGGAAGATATGGGAAGAGAATTAGCTTTAAGAATATGAAGAGCAATCCAATCTTTGCCAACTATAATCCAGGAGTTAAACCCAGTTATCTTCATCCAGTACAAGCTGGAATGCTGATATTAATGCCAAATCTATCCACAGGCTTGCACTCTGAAGTAAAAAAAGAAGGGAAAAGATTGTATGTGTTAAGAATATGACAAGCTTGTTACAGCAAGGGTGCTAACAGAACTAAGCAATTTATCTTAGTTATGATTGCTATGTTCAGCCTATATCAAAACAAATACCATGTCCTGATATGTATAGAACTTTCCTTTCCCTCTAGACATTCATCACTGTAGACTAAGATATCAAGTCATGTGAATCGTGATGGTTGCTGAGTCTCAGTACAGAGGGAAATACATCAGAGTTCAGCTGCATCAGTTAAAAAGTGTCATAAAAGAAAGCATACAGGAGATCTGTTTTTCTGTACTTGCTGTACATAAAAACGGTGTCCAGATAAACAATTATGCCTATAAATTATTCCAATAAAAGATGTAAGCACCATATGAGTGTCAATTTCAAGAATGTTCTGCAGGTCTCTGAAAGATGCTAGTTTCTGATATTTAAGACATCCTTCTATCATCATCATCATAATTGAAAAGAAATACTTTGAACATATCCACCACAAAAACTAGTTACCTCTATTCCTATATATTTACATTTCCTTTTCATATTGGAAAAAAATGAGCAAATCCAGAAAAATATTAAAAGAACTATACAACTTCTGGAAAATGCTGCAAAAGAAAAATTATATAGGCTTTTCTACTAAGCAGTAGAATTATGAAAGATATTAGGCACATCTAACTTTTTACACAGCTGAAGTCTCAATTTTAGAGCTGCAAGTTTCAGGAATGTGCGCATGCATTTTTACTAAGAAAAGCATATAGAACAATTCCACGAGTTAACAGTTTCAGATTTCCAATAAAATGCATGCAGGAAGAAAAAAAATACACATAAAAATTGGTACTAACAGTGGTTCATTGCTCATATTAGTGAACTAATGTAAGAAAATACTTGAAGGGCTATTTCCACAACGTCAGTATTTTAGTTACCACTGCTTTGGCTTGCACATTGCCAACACAGCCTGGGAGGAAGAGGCTCTGAAGCTGGTGCAGTTCTGAACAATCATATGAAGTTACAATTACCATCTAAATTCAGTGCTCTTAGGCCCTGCCCTCTTCACGTCCCAGCAGCTGCATTTTGCCTTTGGTATGATTAACCTGAATGGCAGCAGAACTCTAAGGAGCAATGCAAGTGAAAAAAACAAATTCATCCAACTGATTAGCTCAGAGGAAATACCCATCACAAGACTGCCATTTTAACAGCTCACTTGGGTACTCAACACAAGCCAACAACACAAGGATTCTCTTTTTTGTATCATCTTATGTAGACTGATAAAATTTCAAACTTTTACATAAAAAAAAAAATCATTCATTATATATTGGCCACAGGTAAAGTACACTGTATTTCTGGTGACTATGCAACAATCCATTTTAGGGATTTCTGCAGAAGTGGTGCACTCCACCATTTGATCCTTCCTCAAACACTGGTGTGAAATGACATTGAACAAAGTTCTCCCATATGCAACTTTAAAACACACTAAAAGAGAAAAAAATACAAAACCTTTGAATGGGAGTTTTCAAAACAGAAGGTGGTATATCCTTGGTGGAAATCACAAAAAAATAGAGTTAATTAGACTTTGAGTTAAGGCACAGCTTATGGCTAGTCATTCACATTCTGGAACATAGAAATTTTTATTCTAATATATTCCTATAATAGGGAATGAATTAAACATTGTAGGAATTTTGCAGCTATGAATAAATTCTTGGGCTTAATGAAACAATAAGAAAATGAAAGAGTAAGACTTTGCCACTAACTCTAAAATATACAGTAAAGGAAGAAATTTAGCCACAATGAGAATTGTTTCCCTCTACTGAAGATCCAATCCTTTGCTTGTTTTGTATGTTGCTATATAACAATTACTTTGTTCAGACTAAATTGTATTTTGTTACACATACTTCGCTTTTCAAGAGGATTGTAAACAGAAAGTGGTACCAGGTGCAGTAGAAATGTTGGTTCAACATCCATGTCTCAACAAGCACAGTACCCTAACATTGTTTGGATAATCTCTTCTTGAGCTGCAGTTGGCTGTGTGACTGAGACACTACTTAGTAATGCAGTGCACCATGCTAAATTACATGTAGCCAGAAAAGTCCTATCACTTGACATGGTATACCAATATGTTTAATTGTTGCTTTCAGAACAAATTAGAAGTTAGGGTACAGGTTCTTCTGGGACTTTAACTTGTGAACTGAAAGCATAAAGTAACTTATTCTATAGCCCAAGGATGTAACAGCAAAGTTTGTAAGAAAGTGAGGATCTAGTATTATTTTCCAGGTGCCAAGAAAACACATTAGGATGAAGTTTGCTCTAAAGCTACAGACAGATGCATGCAAACTCAACAGTAGTAGTATTACTAACCCAACATACAACTGTACTATGAATCACTATGATGTATCAGATAAGAAGTCAAATACTTTAAACTGACCACCCCCAGTTACTGTTTCCTTGTTTGTGGATTATTTCCTTCCCTTTCATCTCTCAAGATTTCCCATTTGTAGCATTAGTATTTTATTACTGTTTAAAAGAAAAATGTAAGGAAGAGTATAAAAAAATAAACACTATTTAGGAAGCACTGCTAATACACTACCAAGTCGCTGAATAGAAGCAACTGCAAAAGTTGTAGAACATGCTGTAAATAAAATAAATATAGGACTATACAAAAAAACCTGGTACAATATATAAGTTCGCATTAAGTGAATTCTGTCCACTTATACACACCAAGTAGCCAAGCACAACTTTCAGTCTTATCGTTGTCTTATTTTTTAATATAGTGGTATAAATTTAGTTTCCTTCCAGTCATCTGAGGACTGAAGTCCTCACTTTCACATTTTTGCTATTTGACCTAATGGAGCTACTACTAACGACAGCGGGCTGATAATCTTTCTGGTTCAGAGTGAAGAACACAGAAGTTGCTTTTGATTTGCCAAAACACCACTGACCACTTCCAAGCATCAATATTCCTACATCCTAATACCAGTTTTGCAAGCGCAAATTCAGCCTTTCTTTCCAAGCTTTTCAGGAAAGACATATGGTGTCCTCCTTACCTAACACTTTTCCATCGGTGACAGCTTTTGCAATTTTATCTCATACGATGAGGAGTTTTTAGGAGGATTAGGCACAGCACATCATACTCCAATAAAATGTGTTACCCTTCTCTTCTTAGAAATCCCTGAACTTTGTCACTAAGAGCCACATAACATTTTTCAAGGGTCTGCTTGTATCCTAGGTACTACCAAGACACAGCAATAAGAAGTCATTTTTCTCACACTATGAACATTAAATTATCAAATTAATAAGAAGAATAGGCAAATGAAGTTACTGAGCCCTTGCTTAACAGTGTAACAACAGGACAGTCAATAAATTTCTAAGGCCTTTCTGATGCTCTTTAGGTAACAGCATATTCTTGTATTAATTGACACAGAATTTCACAGGGCATTTACTTTCCTTGATCTATACCGACACTCAAGTTTCATGATGTTATTCTACCTCTGTTATAGAGACGTGCTGGCACAGTATAAAAGACCTACTAATGTTAACATAGGTATCCATGAACAGAAATCCAATTCAGACTCACAGTTGTCAGCCTTTGAGATAGAATAGGTAAGAATGGCTTACTAATGACACAGGACGCCTGACAACCAAATTTAGGGATGTTCAAAAAAAGTGCATCAAGGCAGAACCATCTTGAGCACTGGAAATACTATGCTGAACAGGTGAAGTGGTGAATAGGTCTGTGAACACATCAATTTGCTCCAGCCATTCTATTTCACTCCAAATAAAGAAGTGGATGGGCATGTGCTCTTTTCTAGGAAGTATTTTTCAAAAATGGTTCTCATAAAATGAGGCCATGAGAAGGACAAGCATAGAGAAGCCTTTTAAATGCAGAGAAGCGAATTTGGCCAAAAAACACTTGAAAGAAAAGTTTTGTGGGAGGAGCTAAAAGTGATTTTGCTCCAATCTACCAGAATAGAATAATTTTTTTATTACTTCAAGGCTCACAAGTGAGGCCATTTTTAAAAATAACTAAAAGCAAGACACACACACAAAACAAATACCAGTACTTACATTTTTGTTTATTTAAAGAAACCCAAACAAACATACACAAAATCAAAGCACCAGCCACAAGAAATGCAGTATTTAGCTTTCAGACTAAAATTAAGAATGAGGGGAAATCCAATATTAGTATTTTTGATGAATACTGAAATTTTACTGTGGAGTTTTACTTCTGATGTTAAAACACTGCAACAGATGTAGAATTTCATAATAAATAAATAAGTAAATAGTGCTTTGAATGCTGCTTGTAAGGATTAGCAATACAAAAACTATTTTTGTACTAATCTGAATCACACTGGGCAGATTACACACTGTAGCTCCTCTACAGACCTGAGGAATCAGTAGCCTCTGTAAAAGATAATTTCTGCCTAGTTTGATACATTATATATATTCTGAGTGTGTATATGTATATTTTACTGTTCAAGTAATGTTTCAATCTGAGTACACAATATACATTACCTCAAATTTATTTCTGTCTCCTACCAAGTATGTTACATTTTGGGTTTTTTTTTAACTTTACCCTCAAAATCAGTTTCCACTGATGGAAACAGGTCACATTTGTAGAAGGGTTGTTTTAAGAAACTTGCTACCAAGATTTTAGAATTATGAAAGTAGTTCTAAATTTAGGTAACAAAAAACTAAGCTGAGCTTTAAACAGGTAAGAACGGGAACACTGCAAAATAAGGAAAAAATAAAGAACCTTAGATTGTTAATTTACACCTATAAATGACCTTTAGCATTGACAATCCAACTTCATTCAGAAAGCCAAGGTTTAAGAATATCTATCCAAATAGGATTGACTACTGATTACAACATTGTGAGGAGCACAATTCAATCTCTCTCTTTTTTTTTTTTTTTTTTTTTTTTTTTTTAAGGCTAGAACTGCATTAATAAGTAAACTGATGTGACTGCCAATGAGGTAAAATGCAGAAATGCAGAGAGTCATTATGCTATAATAATGTTGATGCTACCACTTACACATTTTTCTAAAGCACAGAACATACCATTTTAGACTGAAATTAAACCTTGTCAGAAATATTTGTTCTTTATATTGTTTGGAATTAAAAACACTGAATTGATCCATTAAGCAAATTCTCTTCTCTGTGTTTTTCAGACTGTGTCTGCATCCTTAGGCAATGAAACAATTTTTATAACTGTAATAAAACAACTGAGTGTTGACTTTAAGTTAAAAAAATTGTTGCTAGAGTGACTAAATACTTCAAACACAATAAAACCTTCAAAGTTTAACATACAGATAAACCATGTGTTTGAGCAGGTACATACATTTCACAATTTTCATATGTAAAGTTACTTAAACCTATTTTGGTGTCTACTGCTCAGTGTTTACAGAGCAGGTCTGCATCTTTAATTTTTAATATTGGTATAGTCAAAAAGCATCTACCCATAAGCAGGAACACTAAAAAATTGCTTTAAGAAAAACTCAGTTTATAGTACAAACTACAGCAGTGATGTTATTAAGCTCCAGCAATAAATTCAACAGAATCTATCTGTATTTCAAGGAAAAAAAGGAATGATAAAAGAGTCAAGCCCCTATATTTCATGCTTATTTCTGGACACAGAAGTTTCACTATAGCACTGTAAATTAAGAATCACAGATCTTGGTATTTGCTTTCTCCAAAAGCCAGAACACATTGGCAGCCCTGAGCTATACTTCCAATAGGAGCATTTTACAGAAATAACTCTGGCATATTATTTTTATTTGTTTTCAAAAAGCAGCCGAAAGACAGTCTGCCATTTAAAACCAGTTCCAAATAGTATTTGCAACAATTCTTCACTAAAGTAAAAAGAGGGGAAAGACAGATTTCCTCTTGAGTTTGCAGCAAAGTAACAATAAAAAAATTTCATTTCAATTTTGATTCATTGTTTGTTTGGTGCAGATTTTCTTTGTTATATGTCCAACTCTTTAATCTCCCAACTGTAATACACCTTCTAATCTCAAAGACTACTTCAGACTTTGCCCTCCTTTAGGCTCCTAATGCTTAATATCCCATCCAACATGTAATCATTATTGTCGAGCCTGAGAACACAAAGAGATTTCCCCTCCCAAATACACAGAAATAATCAAATGACTACTGCTTGTCTACCTGCTGCAAGGGAACTAGCACAGAATATCACCTACAGGCATTAACTCTTACCTTATAGAAGTATGCAAACCAATCTCACCCCATGGAAGAAGATATAAGAGATGGTAAAGATGATCACTCCACGGAAATGCACATTTTAAAAACTGTTGACAACTATTTTTTTTACACTGAAGTACCGCAGTGTATCACTCACTCATCTGTGATAGCCTGAAGTGTTTTTCTGTCTTCAGTTCCCAAATCTGTCCTAACTGATCATGGTACTTGTTGGCTACCACTTTAAACAAAGATATTCAGTTCACAGAGAGCAAAACCTCACACCTCACACCAATATTATTGTGGAACAATTGGTACACACACAACATTTACAGAGCCATTTGATAGACAGATGATGCAGAGGTGATGAATCTGATGAAGACAAATTAGGCTCAAGAGAACCGTTTCAGATGGAAGGGACATACAGACCATCTGTCTGACCAGTTCAGAGATGACCAAAAATTATAGCCTCTTAATAAAAGCATTATCCAAAAGCCTCTTAAAACACTGACAGGGATCAGTCACCTCTCTATGAAGCCTGTTCCAGTATTTGACCACTCTCTCGGCAAAGAAATGTTTCTTCATGTCAAGTCTAAACACTCCTTGAATTGTTCCTAGCCTAATTATTTTAGCTAGTGTTTGTAGACTGAGAGTGCAGTATACACCACATAATAATATTAGAATATGGCTCTGTTAGTTTGTTTACATGCATTCTAGTGCATATGCACACATAATATTTTTGCCTCTTAGTGCTTCATGAAAATTATAAAATTTAGTTAGATACCCCACTGTATATTAAAGAACACAACATTTAATTGGTAAGAGCTGTAACATTAAACAATATGCAGGGCAGTACACATATTGTCATAACAGTAAATACCATGCTGCAGCTTGTCAACATGATGCTGGAACTCCTCTTTGTAGGCTTACATGGTACTTAATTTTTTCTTGATGAAACTCTGGAGCAACTACTTTAATATTAATTTTTTAAACATCGGGGCAATTTCAAGCAAATCCTTTTTACCCTTTATTGTAGTGTGAAACATTAATGAAGAAAAAATAATAAATGTTTACTAAAAATCTAACACATCTCCAGAATCTACTGAATTTGGGTAAAGTGTGTTAGATTTATGCATACTCCTCTATCAATTTCCTATATTAAATAATTTCATTTTAAACACCTGTGAGAATTATTTATTAGTCAGAACCTGTTCAGAATTCTTAGACAAAGATTCTGTTACTTAAGGAGCTTATCTTTCTATCAGACAGAATACAAAATAATTATGTACCATGAAAATGCTGGTTCCATTTTACTCTTATTTTAAAATATATGCTACAAAGATTAAAATAATAAAAGGCCTTAATCTATGTAATGGTTCATATCACCTGTCTTTGTCAACAAGACATTTAAAAGCATCTCTTTATTAGAAACACAAATCAATACACTCAGGGGACTGCAATAACTGCTTCAAGCAATTTGTATTATCATTTCATTCTTGATGTTCCCACTCAGAGCAACTTATTATGAATGGCGTGAAAATGGCAACCTGTCACAATTGATTTTTTTCTAAATCTCTTGCAAGAATTTTTTCCTTTCTTAATATAATTATGTACCTTTTCACTAAACAGAGGTCTAGGTTGTAAGATACAGACTACAATTGAAGTTTAATCCCTATATAATTGAGGGCCTTCTCCAGCTCACATTAGAAACATTGCCAATAAAATGAAGAGCTACTTTCTTAGTTTTTAACTAAAAGTACCCTGTAAAGAGGGATGCGTTCAAACTTCATATATCTTTTCAAAAGACAAATATCTTGAAACTTTTTCCATTGGTTACAAAAATCCTTGGAAGAACATTTTGGATACCAACTGAAACCTGTTATTTTGCTCTACTTCCTCTGGAAGCCCAAATAACTTTTAGCAGTCTGTTATAAACTTTCCTTAAAACCACTTATGAAGCTTTGGTCAAATATTGTACAGTAAATAAATCTGAGAGAAGTTTAGTGGGAATTTGTATTTGGCTGTGAGATACAAGTCCAAAAGTCTGAAGATGAGCATTTCTACTTCAAAGACAAATGTTTTCCTTGGTACCTGTAACACTCCAAGCTAAAGTAAAAATAATTTTGCTTCCCAAATGAGACTGAGGCAGTCTCTCATATCTAAGTTCAAGTTACTCCAGCATATACAAAACACATCAGAGTAAGAGCTTGTAGGTTTTTGGTTTTAGGTATATCTGGTTTTAAATTTTATGAAAACAAAAGTAGAAAATCCCACATTAAGGGTAACTGACCTTATTTTTTGGATTGGATGTGTTCATTACACTTCGAGTTTCTTTGCCTGTGTAAATGACAACACCAATTACAGTTCCTGAAAAAGAAAAGATAAGACAGAGGTGTCAAGTAGTTTATAGAAAATCTGATTTAAAACTTGCAGTAATTTATAGTTCCTCAAACAAATCTACTGTATGGAAAAGCCCAAGCATTTATGCAATATACACAGTACTGTGACTGTTGTTTTACAGAATTGACTATGAGGGATCATTGTAACTTTTTTGATTAATACACACAAAAATTACAGGATTTCCTTCTTTTTAATGGAAAGAATATTTTCCATTTAACAGGTGAAAAGATTATATTTGAACTTAAAGTTGTCTTCAGCTGTTTTCAGAACTGCCCCTCAAAAAGGAGTACAGAAACAGGTACTATAGCACTGAAGAGCATCATACATAAATTGCCCACTAGCGCTGCCAGCTGTAATGATGTAAAATCTAGTTCAACCAATTAATTACACTCATAGAATACCATACATAAATGCTCTCCCCATCATTAACTTATAAAAATTATTTCCAAGTTCTATTTCTCTTTTTGTCAGTGTTTACTGGATGGTATAAAAAAACTTGGCTTCAGCATTACTAAATAAATTTTTTTATTAAGTAACAATTTACCTTTTTATTAATATACCACTATGACACTTTCTAGCACAAAACAAAGGTGAAGTTACCTGAAATGGCTTTAAGGCAGTAGAGCCAATAACATTTTTTGTTGTCTTTATGCTATAAGGAATAGTTAGCATAGCTTTACTGAAACACTCTGCTCATAAAACTTTAAAAACTGTGGTAATATTACACATTTTTCTAACATTAAGTAACCTGATTTGTCTTTGGCAATCAGAACCATGTGCAAGATCTGCTATCACTACTCCTGGAGTCTAACAGGTTGTATAAAAACTGAAAGAATACACAAAATAAAAAAAGATGACAGCTGGTACCTTTCCATGAAGTTTCACCTTACAAGTTACTTTTTGCAACTCAGGAAAACAAGTTGTCCTACTTCTCATGTTATGCTCCTTGAAAAATTGGATTCAAAGGTAAAAGATGAAATCCATGTTAACTGCTGGATTTTTATAATAATTTTGGCTACTTGGCAGCTCTGACTGAGCTGCTGCTTTTACTGAGATGCTGATCTTTGATTTTAAATTTTGGGGGTTGTTACTTACTAGCACAGTATCACTAGTAAATCCAGGGCTCCTTAGACCTGAATTAGATCAGTGTAGGGAATTCCAACACTGATGTTACTTTTGTCCCAGAGTGGCTGCACCAGGGACAGTCACTATTCTCTGTCACCATCCTCAGCAAATCTAAGCTTAACACCAGCTGTTAGGAAAGAAGTGTATTTGCACTAAACCCCACCCTGGCCCACAGTAGAAAGATGAGTCCAATTTGGGGCTTCTGAAGGCAGAGCTGTACTCCAAGCCTGGGCTTATTAAAAGCAACGACTCAAGTATCTTTATGAATGGTCCTCCATGTAAATTGGCACTCATGCAAATTTGGCAATCACAGGTTGGTGTGAGCAGAGTGATTAACAAAGGAAAAAGAAGTTACAGGAGGCATCAGTAGACCAAACGTGGGCCTGGAAAAGAGGTAAAAAGAGGACTTGGGCAGAATTAACAAGAATAGTCAGGCATATTTTGAATCCATTGTGTAATCCTAATAATGGTTTTGGTATTTCCCAAGCACCGGGTGAAACATATAATAACAAGAGAGTGCTCAGATTACTTAAATCATGTTTAGGACTTGACACAAAACACTGCTTACAGCTGTGCAGTTATACAAATTCTTCTGTTTTTTCCCAAAGTGACTTCACAAAACTGGCATCTGCCAAAATAATGACAAAATTTCATTCATACAAACCTCATCTTTTTCTCAGAAAACTGCATTATCTTATTTAGAGTTCAAACCACAATGATCATTACAGTAAATGGAGAACAAAATGTTAGAAGTCCATACTGTAGTGGATCTTTGGAGGCTTTTTAAAATTTAACTGAGGACTTTCCTTTTTCCCTTTACAAAAGAAAATCTACTAATGCTTTCAAGAACACAAACACCACAGTTAGTGATGTCACAAACACAAATGATCTGAAAAAATAAGTAATTTAATTGAAGTCCACTTAAGAAGCTGTCAAAATACCTAATGGTTTAAATTATTCTATTATATATAAAATTGTTTCTTCAGTGAGAGCAGTTTTTCAAGTTTTGGACAACCAAACCTTCTTTTCCTTCAGGCACTGTTATTAATTCCACAGCAATAATAGAGATAATAAGAATGGCACACAAACTCCATACCTGATACTTTTTGAAATTCACTGGAATATTGCTTGAACATGAAAAAAGTCAGAATATTTCTTCCTATCTCTCTTATTAAAGAATAAAAAAAGATCAGCACATGCTTTATACTTGAGAGAGTGGCTTTTAATTTCCACCCCTGCCAGAGGCTTCCACTGTGATTCTGGCAAATTCATCTTTGTACTTTCTGTGGTTAGGATAAACGTAACACACAGAGTCACCTGATCTATGTCTAAGTTTTTCAGCAAGGGGCAAAAAGCATTTAAGATCTGGTAGCAGTAGGGATCTCCATTTAGATATCTAAACTATCAGTTCTAAAACTGTAATATTTGGGAATGTATTAGGTGTGACAAAATTGCAATTTTTAAATTATTTTTTTTTTTAGTTTACTGTTATTCTAAGGAGTAAGGAGATGTTCTGAAACCAGGAAAAGTAAGCAACTTCCATATGTACCAATCTGAGAAATCTCACCCTCTCTTTTAAACTTTAATTGTTTATATTAAAGAGGATGTGGAATATTTTACTCAAGTTGTTTTTTGTTCTCAAAATTAGAAAATAAAAATATTCTTAAATTGTAGAAAATTTTTTTCTTGTCACTTGTACTGCTCAAGTAAGAGGCTTTTTTTTCCCCTTGTAGAATCCATTATTGTAGTATCATGATATTTTCATGACCTTTGGTAGTCTGCGTTCAAAATGTAGTTGATACGTTTCCTTGAAACCTTTATACACTTACATTTACTGTTACTGATCTACAAGGTAATTGATTTGTGGTCTCTCTCCTCTAGAACTGTCAGGACATCAGCAACCAGAGCTCAAGTTTTCTGAGGTACTCCTCACATAATTCCCTACTTTTCCTAGCCTGACCTTGACCCTCTGAACCACCCTGACAAATAACAATGGCATGTGTCTTGGAAATGGTGGGCTTTCCTAGATGATGCAATGTGTTTTATGTAATATATCAAAGGGAATATAATGACATTCAGCTTTTATATGCACAGTGCACCTATAAGATCTTATAAATTCCTTAAGCAACAGACCAAAGGCAGTAATTTCCTTCTCTTCCTTAAAAGCCTAATCTTGTCAAATGCTAACATTACCTCAAGGCAGTGAGCAGTTCGTAAAATATCTGGATTTATGATGCCACATATAACAAGCAAATATCCAAATAGAAATCTTACATGCTTTGTAACTGCAGTACTTACACGAGAGGAACACATTATCACAATATTAAATTGTAGTTAATACATGAGATGACATTAAGTGAAATGAATGGTATGCCAAAGATTAGGTTAGGAAGATATAATACATGCCACAAAATCAGTTACTGAAAGAAATTATTTCTCTCTGCTACTTGTCAGCCAAATTCTTTATGCACATCGTGACACCATTTTAATTACTTGATCACATGCTATTTTCCCTTCTGAAAGGGCTGCACTCCTGAAAATTTAATTTTTTTCCTCTGTATCATTCAGGAAGTCATCGTGAGTCTCACTTAGATTCTTACTCCACTATTCAAAACCATGCTCCAACAAGAACATTATCTTCTCCAAAGTTTTTCTGCTGCCATCACTAACAAATAACCTTCATAAACAATTAAACCTTCACAAAAGCCCTCAGAAATAAAAAAATAATAAATAACCTAAACATATACTAGAGGTATAAATTTTAAGGAGCACAGTTTCCATTAATTTAGCAGTGCATGAAGCCTGAGACAATAGCTACACTTCTAAACAAAATCAAACCACCTTCCCTGGAAATCAAAATACGAACACTTTTCAATTAAAATTCAAAATTACCATCTCAGAATTACTGACCTTATGAAAGTATAGAGTGTAGCTTCCCACTCTATAAAAATTTCTGAAACAGCAAACTCAAAACAAATTTACACAGCATTGAACTTAATAATTCATGCGCATCATCTTTTTACACACAGTTGCAGACCTTGGGTACTTAAGGTAAAAGCCTAACCAGGGAAAATTTTAGACACAGCTGGTGAGTAGAGCCTACCAGAGAAGGTGTCTCACTAGATCTGCTGTTCGCAAAGATGGCAAGACTGGTGGGAGATGAGGTGGTCAGAAGTGATCCTGGGCTTAGCAACCACAGAATGGTTAACTTCTCAATGCTTAATAAAGTAAGGAGTGGAGAGTCAGCAAAACCACTCCCATAGACTCCCAGAAGGCAGACTTCAGCCTGTTCAAGACATTAGTTGAGAGTCCTTTGGGAGACAGTCCTGAAGGGCAAGGGGGTCCAGGAAGGCTGGATGCTCTTCAAGGATGAAATCCTTAAGGTGCAAGAGCAGGCTGTCCCCATGTGCTGTAATATGAAATGGCAGTGAAGATGACATGACCAGGCTGGCTGAATGGGGAGCTTTTGCTGGGAGTCAGGAAAAAAAGGAGAGTTTACCTCCTTTGGAAGAAGGAGCACCCTTCTCAAGATGAGTACAGGGATCTTCTTAGGTCATGCAGAGAAAAAATTAAAAAGGCAAAAGCCCAGCTGGAGCCCAATCTAGCCACTGTCACAAAGGACAACAAAATTTTTTACAAATACATTAACAATAAAAAGTGAGCCAGGGAGAATTTCTATCCTTTAATGTCTGCATAGAGGGAACATTACAACCAAGGATGAGGAAATGGTTGAGATACTTAAGGCCTTCTTTGCCTTCATCTTTTATTAGTTAGATCAGCTATGCCCTGGGTATTCAGGCCCCTGAGATGGAAGATAAAGTTAGTGAGCAGCACAACCCCACCATAATCCATGAGGAAGCAATTAACAATGCACTTGGTCTCACAAGTGTATGGGGTTGGTTGGGATTCACCCAAAAGCATTGAGGGAGCTGGTGAAGTATCTTGCCAAGCCTCTCTCCACCATTTACCAGCAGTCTTAGTTAACAGAGGAGGTCCCACATGAATGGCTGGAAGGAGGATCCGGGGAACTACAGGCCTGTCAGTCTAACCTTACTGCCCAGAAAAATTATGGAGCAGTTAATCTTGAGTGCACTCACATGGCAAGTGCAGGACAACCAGGGGATCAGGCCCAACCAGCATGAGTTCAGGAAAGGCAGGTCCTGCTTCACCAAGCTGATCTCCTTCTATGACCAGGTGACCCACCTAGTGGACAAGGGAAAGGCTGTGGACATTGTCTGCCTTGATTGTAGTGAAGCCTTTGACACTGTCTCCCACAGCAGTCTCCTAGAGGAGCTGGCAGCTCATGGCATAGACAGGTGTACTCTTTGATGGGTTAAAAACTGGCTGGATGGCCAGGCCCAAAGTTCTAGTCAATGGAGTTAAATCCAGTTGGAGGCCAGTCATTAATGGTGTCCCTCAAGGCTCAGTTTTGCAGCTGGTCTTGTTCACTGTCTTCATTAGCGATCTAGATGAGGGGCTTGAGTGCTTCCTCAGCAAGTTTGCAGACAACAGCGAGCTGGATAGAAGTGTTGAGGGTAGGAAAGGTCTGCAAAGGGATCCGGACATGTTGAATCAATGGGCTGAGGCCAATTGCCTGAGGTTTAACAAGGCTGAGTGCTGGGTCCTCCATTTCAGTAACAACACCACCAGGCAATGCTACAGGCTTGGGGAAGAATGGCTAGAAAGCTGCATGGTGGAAAAGGACCTGGGGATGTTGGTTGACACCTGGCTGAGCACAAGCCAGCAGTGTGGTCAAGTAGGCCAAGGGCATCCTGGTTTGGATCAGGAATAGCGTGGCCAGCAGGAGAAGTGATCATCCCCCTGTACTCAGCACTGGTGAGGCTGCACTTCAAATACTGCGTTCAGTTCTGGGCCCTCTACTAAAAGGAAGACATTGAGTTGCTGGAGAGAGTTCAGAGAAAGGCATCCAAGCTGGTGAAGGGTCTGGAGAGCAATTCCAACATGGCTGAGGGAACTGGGATTGTTTAGTTTGGAGAAAAGGAGGCTGAGAGGAGACCTAATAGCTCTCTACAACTATCTGAGGTAGTAGGTGTTGCCTCTTCTCTCAAGTGATAATAATAGAGAAAATGGTCAGAAGTTGAATCAAGGAAGGCTTAGACTAGATATTAGCAAGAATTTCTTTACTGAGTAAAGAAAGGTACTGGAACAGGGTGCCCAGAGAAGTGGTGAAGTCACCATCCCTGGAGATATTTAAAAACTGTGTAGATGAGGCACCTCAGGACATACTCTAGTACACATGATGGGTTTCTGTGGGGTTTTTTTTGGAGGGGGGAGTTGATGGTTCCATGATCTTATCAGTCTTTTCCAATTGTGACAATGCTGTGATCTATTGGACAGAACAGTTTTAGAGATAATAGTTTCACAGTCCCATCAAACCAACCAACACTGAGCATCAAAGAACCTTCACTCTCTCTTCAGATTCTGAAAATGAGTGCTTAAAAACTTGATCATCACCCCACATTCCTTCGTCAGGCCCCTTACTAATGTAAAAAGCCTTCACAGTAGGGACTAACTTTGTAAGTTAAGTGGAGACCCCTTAGTGTTTTCTTCCTTTCCCTCCTTACTTCTACTCCTGGCTCACATTTCCAGTTGTTCCAATTCCCTAACTTAAATACTAGTTCCTTTTCAGAATACATGCTCTGCCAATTCCTTATTCTCAGTCTTTTTGTACACAGCTTTTTTTTCTACAGTACTTTTGAGTTTTCTTAGGCAGAGCAAAAATGGAAAAAAGTAATTTTCTGCTCTTAAGAAATACTACAATGGCTTAAAACATGAATACTGCATATAGATACTGTGAACTCCTAATAACTGAGACACATAGGAAAAAATACTAATATTTAAGTCCCATAATTATAAAATTATATAACTTTACAACCGATATATACTTTAAGATTCTCCCTGATTAAATATTTTAAGCAAACTACCCATACCATGGAGTAACCATAAAAGGAAAACTAGTAATAAATGCAAAGTCACCCTTGCTTTTCAACAGAGACTTATCCACAGTAAGCTGACCAGAGAACTTTACAATCTGAAGTTTTAAGTAAAACAAAAGGGTCAGTAACTTCAGTTGAGTACAAGGGACAGCACTACTGAAACATACAAAAAACCCCAGCTATTAAGGGGGATTTTAAAATGATGAAAATATTGTGAATAGCATGATGAAATCAATAGGAAGGTAGACAACAGAGCAGCAAAACATTAATGGCATGGAAGATAAAGAGATTTTCAAAAGTCAGTAATATTTCACATTTTAAAGATAAATATATGCTTCCACAGAATTTTTTAGCTATGTTAGCTTCTTACTTAATAAGAGGGCAGTAAGACATTGGAACAAGTTGCCCAGGGAAGTTGTGAAAAACCCCTCCCTGTAAGTGTTCAAGGTCAGGCTGGGCTGGTCCATTGGGAGGTGAACCTATGACAGGCAGGTTGGAACCAGGTGATCTTTAAGGTCCCATCCAACCCAAACCATTCTATGATTTTATGATTATAAGCTTTGCTATTGCAACACTTACCAGAAGCAACAACAGTGCTTGCCCATAATGTATTTTCTATGCTTAGGCTTTCATGAACTGCTGGATCACTGTCTTCCTGTTAAAAATATGAACATGTAGTAATTAAATCAACATCACAAATAGTCATAGATAAGAATCATGCCAGGTTTGGCATCTGCATGAGAATAACTTGCACAGGATGTCTGTATTCTTGAATCAACCGCTGTATAATTGTACTAATTGCACATATTTTATGTATCTGTATAAACACACAAAAATAAGTTTCCAAAATATGAAATAAGGATTGAAGTTCATGTTACTTAAACCCAATTATATTGAAAGAACTGAAGTCAACAGTATTTTAAAACATACTCCTTTCCTTAGATGTATCAAAGTGACAAACAGTTTGCTATACTAAGCAATTCACATGAGTTATGGACCACCAGTTCTCTGTCAGAGTTCCTTGTCTAGTATCTCATCTATAGATCATCCAATAAGTTATGGTAATCATAATTTTGCAAATCAAGTGACATCACATCAATAACAGGGAAGACTATTTAAGACTTTTAAAAAGAAACGCACACTTGTGCTGTCTTACCACGTATTTACAAAATATATATCCAATCAGAAAATACTTCCAATAGGAAACAGCTTCTACGATTATTTTAAACTTTTTTTTTTATTCCCCTCTCAAGCAATAATAGTCCAGAGATTGTAGACAGACTTAATCTCTCATAATCAATTTGGAGCATGTACAGATTTGTTACTCATTAGCAGCTGTGAAATGTGCTGTTTACAACTCAAGGACACTTTAGGAGGTAGAATAATCAAGTGTATTGAATCAAATTACAGATTGTGCAAAACATTTTGTAGGAAAAGGGGGACAACTGATTTACCGAAGTACACAATAAATTCTACAGAATGTCAATAATCAAAACTTATGTGCATTTCCATTTCCGATTTGGAGCACTCACCAAGCATAGGATGAGCTGCTTAGAAATCTCTGTTCTTAAAAAATAAAAAAATTTTGAAACGAAACCAATACCCTTTTGTGTGTATTTCAGAAGATCCCTATATAAAGCAAGGAAATAATAGCACTTTTTCTCTCAAGTGAGGCAAAATCAGTCTCAAAAGTTCTCATACTATGAATCACTAAGAGACACAAGAATCTTCTGAAGAGGTATTGCCATCTCCTTACTCTAGTCTTATTCTCTTTTCCAGAAGTCTGCTCCTGTCAGGAGTAAGATATTAAGGTCGGAAAAACTTTTTTCTGCTTCTTTCAGTGAGCAGATTTTAAGACAGTGAACTATGAAACTGTTCCATACTACAAGAAAGAATTGAAAGCCCTGCAGTGATTACAGAGAGCTGACAATTCATCCAGGAAAAAATCAGTTGTTCAATGTCTACTTGCTACAGGACTTCATGAAATGCCTCCCTTTTAGGCCATTCAAAATAAGAAGCCATCTAATGAGCATTATCTCTTCCCACTGACACCATGATGACCAACAGAATTTTTTGGCTGATCAGTCACCTTCTGTTTCTTTCATTATGATCCTTGCATGTCTTCATGCCCTCATCTAACATCTCCTTTGCACAGGTCATTCAGTTTACCAAATACCACCCACACCTTCCATACCCAAAGAGATAGCAATTTAACCTTACTTTTCATTTGTGCTAAGTTACTCAAATGAAAAATAAAGTGTTTTCATGGGTTACTACTTTAGCTATTTCACATTAATTTAATTTTTTTCTACTTTGGAGAGATGGTAGGGGTAGATGAAGTAGGGAATCAACAAGGATGTTGATTCCTGAACAAGACAGGGTATGTGGTAGGCAGAAATGATTCTGCAGGTTTTCTGATGTTACTATAGCTAAGAGAACAATGTATCTTTTGGTGTACATGAAATCAAAGCCTCACACTACCAGCAGAAATTAGACATACAAAGGCATCTTTGACCAGCTGACGAAGTTTCCACTTGAGGTCTGCTGGGTGGCATTTCATTTGGCAGCTGTAAATTTATTAATCTTTAAATTCTGAATCAAGCTGATTACCGAAACAGTGCAGTTCAATTCTGCATTCAGTATTCAGGTTAAGTTTTTGAAGTCAAATTATTGGTCACAGAGGTTTAAATTGTCTACAGTTCCTATTCTAGGAGATCAGCCTGTTGCTCTTGCATGTGCAGAGAAAAAGAAATAAGATTCAAAATAAAAGCAGCAAAATAAAAATTTAATATATCCTACTCTGTCCTGACTTCATAATACATAATGACAAGTATCAAATAACTATTTAAAAAGTTTCAAATGTACTATTTCTTATAAATATTTTCATAAAATGACAGAGGATTTTGAGATTAAGTATGATCCTTGAGATTAAGTATCATCCTTGTATGAACTAACATACCACTTCCATTTGACCTTCTCTAGCCCTATTTCTACCTGACCGGATGAGGCACAACCCCCACCAATTTTTGTAGGAAAGTGGAATATTAAGCATTATTTTAGTCACATCACTGAAAAAGGTTCCCTCTGCACTCCAATCCCACATTTCATTATTCTTGCTACATTCCTTTTCTGAGCATATGCATTTTGGACCAGGTCAGGTTAAGTTCTGCACAGTTTGCTCCCAAGTTATATGGCTGTTAGTGCCAGCACAGGAAGGTGAATCAAAAGGTGTTGCCAAATGCAATACCATGCTGCTTCCCTGGCAACATAAAATTAAGCCAGATTGAAGTAAACACAACCATTACTTCAAAACATAATTCTCCAACAGTAAATATGAAGCAAAAAAACCATTCAACTTGTTGAATGTTGAAAATACTCAAACATTCAAAAATCTAACTCAACATTCTAATGAGATATGAGACTTGCCCAAGAAAACATCTGTATAATTAGCCTCAGACCAGAGATTCTACTTATAAATGAATACACAATTTGCAGTGCTCATATCTCAGTATGTATTTTTGCAAAGTAGTAACAGCTACATGCAACACGTTTTGCATCAAGGTAGTTTTTTTAAACATCTGACAAGGTGCTTTATAGGAAAAAATGGTACTAAATAGTTTTGCACTATAGAAAACAGCTACAGCAGATTAACCACATTCAAAGGAATAAGGTATCTCAGCTTTCTATTGGAAGAAGAAAAAAAAAAGGGAGCGTGGGTGGGGCGGGATTTAAATACACTCAAAAAGTAAAGCAACTTGAAAAGTGATAGCAGAGTTGCAATTTAAGAGAAATTAAAAGAAAATATTTTTAAGGGAATGGTGGAAGAAAGAACCAAATTAAACAGGAACCACAAAAGCAGAAGAGAGGATTTCCATGGTTCTGCACAGAAGCTTTAAGTAAAAAGGTAAGTAATACTAGTCATGCCAGCCTATGGGCTCCAACTGTTGAAAGTTGGGTTAAGAATAGCTACTTTTGGTTCTTGGTTTTCTTTCTGCAGATGTGTGGGTTTTGTGCTTTTTCACAAAGCACAAAATCACAAAAGCACTTGAATCAATCAAATCATTCCCTATATTATCAAGCCTATATAAAAGCATCAGACAGAAGAGAAACTATAGTACTGATGTCTGTGTAAATCCATGTTCTGTGCATCACTGTTTGAAAATAAGCTTGGCCAAGACACAGATGATACCCTCAGGAAAAAATTTAACCACCTCACATATTTTCCCTGAACTTTAATTTAGCTTATCAATTGTTTTTTGGTAGAATATCCAAAAGAGAGAAGAGAAATTAATTTATGCTATTATTTAAGGACCAGTCATGATCTTTCCTGCATGCCCATGCAAAGACACACACCCACTTTCATCCAGTGACTGCACATAACACCCCAAAATCCATGGAGGACAACAGAAAAATTACTTCACGTGAAGCTGGCAGATAAGTAGAGTATGGCAGAGATTTAACCTCTTTTGACATGGATTTACAGGTGTACTGCAAGAGGTATTTTTTGTCAGCTATGAGGTTTGCTGTGAATATATTTCTTAACAAAGAAGTACTTGAGAGAAGTTGTTCCCTCATAAAAACTCCAAAGTTGTGCACCTAAGTTTGTTTTGGTTTATGGTCATGCATTTTTTCAAATTATCTAAGTTTGTCTTCCACATTGTTAACACTCTGTCTTCATAATGGGAAAAAAAAAAAGAAAAAAAAGAAAAAAAAGAAAAAAAAAAATCAATGTGCTATTACCCTGTCAACCTACCCTTGCAAGAATTCTTTGAACATCAGTGCTTAAGTAGGAAAAATGTATGCATTAGCATCACTAAGCACACTAATTTTTTTACTTACACATAAAATAGATGCAAGTACTGGTGTAGTTTAAGAAGCAAGGGCTCACAACACAAGCAGAAAGATAAATCAGTAATCAAGTGCCTTAGAAAAACATTTCACTTCACTGAAGGTACACTATTAAAAAAAATCTTCTAGAAAAAATCCACAGTGAACAAAATCTGAGGACAATGCCCTCAAAGGCATTCACACACAAGTCCAGTTTAAACAGCTCTTCCTACTGCTCCACTGAAGCAGTCAAAAGAACACATTTGTAAAGCATAAAGTGCACAAGAATTGTACACACATATCTGGGATGCTTGAACCATACAACTCCTACTATATGTACAAACAGAACCCAAACCAGGGAGCAACTGTTTACAGATGATTTCGTATTGTCTCAGTTACATGAACCAGAGTTGTTAAAAAAAGCTCTGAAGAGTTTAACTGATATTTAGAAAAGTATACATTTAGTCACTGGGACAGGAATAACATCAATTTTACAGATGGTAATACATGTTTCATTTGGACAACTGGTCAATACAAGGTTTAGGTAAACATTGTTCCTTACTGCTTTAGAAGGTGGGAGCAAATGACATTTACTTCGTAGGCAGCCTGAACTATATAACTGGTCTGAATTGGTCTTTGGAAGCCAACAACTGCAATATCTAATTCATCAGTGTACTTAGAATTGTGAACTAGAATTCTAATTACTGAACAAAATCTATTAGCAGTTTGAGTCACTTGGGCAAAAAACCCAAACCAAACCAAACCACCTCCTCTCTACGTCTGTAGCAGTTAATCCTTTCAAATAATTTCTGGAAACAAACTACCATGAGGAATGCATCTACTACTACTGAGTTTGGCCAAAATAAACAAAACAATCACTGTATCTGCTAATATCTGTATCTAATATCTACATATCTGTAAAGGGCTTAAAAAAAACTGACTATCTCTTCGGATACCCTATTTTAAAGGGTTAACTTCAGCAGGCCACATTTTGAAAATAACAGAAAATAAAGTCACAAATGTTATTGCATTATTATATTATTATATTAAATTTTAAATATTATTATAGCTATCAAAAAGATTTAACACGGTGTCTCATAATTAGCCTCTAGTTCTACTTTACTTTTTGGGAATAACTGAACTTTGGAAGTACTAGCTTTCTCTTCAAAAGAAATGCTGTTAAAACAAAGCATATTTTCATTGCATATTATCAACTAACAGTTGTCTCAGGCTACTGAAAATGTTGAACCTGCCAATTTTTTGACATAGATGAACATTAAGTGCCTGGAGACAAATAATACATTACTATATAAATGGTTACACACAAAAAGATTACAGTGATGTTAACAAATATCCAATTCTCAGATTCTGCTTTTTTCATATATTCTTTTTGCAATACATATTTACCAGGATATCTCTTATATGAAGTACTGCCATGACAGGAAAATGGAAAAAATGCTGCTGTAATGCTAAGGAACAACCTGATACAACTTTGACACTAAATATAGGTTTCACTTACATTGGGAAATGGAAGAGAGAAGAACTGTATTTACATACACCACTTACTTACCCGTGTGAAAGTACCCTCAAAACTGTGAATATCCAGCTGTGGCTTCTGAGCATAAACATAAGCATTGATTGAAAAGAGATCCTGCGAAAGAGATTAAGGTACTTACTATTTTTTAAACTTATACTGAATAAATAGATTTTGAACAACCTTTTAGTGGAAAGGATCCCCATGATCCTCACCACCCCACCTCAAGTTAAGCTCATGACAATTCTACCCAAGTAAGAAACATGCTATTTTTCAGTACATCTTGCTATAAGAGAAAGAGATACAAGATGATATATGAAATAGTGTCGACAGTTCAAACAGTAAGCTATTTCAAATTTATAACATTAGAAATTTTTATCTTATTTATTTTCTCTTAGCCGCCCCATTTTAATATATAATACTATAATCTTAAAATACCTTCCATATACCTGTTCTTTTAAAAATAAATTGGATTTTGTTTTGAATTAAAAAGAAAACAAAAAATTTTTCTATCAAGGAGAAAGCCAACTGAATAAAGCAGGAAACAATGAAATTGATTCAAGTTATTTTAAATGCTTAAGCACATCTTCAAGTCAAACCATGACAAAATGCCATTAGCTTCAGAAAAGCCTGGATAAATCAGCAGGGCTACTCAAATGCTTGAAGTCAGGGATACGCTGAACTCATCTGATAAAATGTTTTCTAATTTGCATGGCAGTACTGTTCAAGACAGCAAGCAAGCCATGAATATTCCTAACACTACAAGTAAGAAGAAGAGACTTGTAGATCTGTAGTAGAAGGCTCTATGAATAGATGGTGGTATGGTATAAACAGGGGAAACAAAAATCTTTAAAAATCTGATGTTAAGAGCTGTCCCTAGAGGTCCAGGATGGCACACCTAAAACAACTATTTCATCAGGTAATTGTTCTGAAATGTCTACCTCCCTCAGAAAGAATACCTCACACTGTTAAAAACCCGATTCAAGTGACTTTCTTCTCATCACAAAAGCAAATGTTTTGGTGCCTTTTATGTAACCAGGACCAACAGCAGCTAAGATTTCAACACAACTTGTGCACAGATCCACATTCCAGTTTCGACTGTGGGGAGGAACAGATGCTTGATACCATGTCCCACTTGATCTCAGAATCATCATCTTTGGTAACATACAAGAATGTCTACTTTGTCACTTTATGCAGTGCCTAAGTATTTGAATTATCTCCATCCTTTATTGCTGCATGAATCTTGCAAAAGGTTAATCAGATACCATCTCTGGGGAGCAGATTACATAGCTACAGTCCCGTTTGTGCTAACTAGAATATGCTATTTTCAAGAGCAGAATTACTTTTAGAGTCTCTTTCACAGACACATAAACACACCTTGGCTCAAACGTAGCTATTTTTAAAAGCATGCCATTATTTTTTGTTCATAACTTTGACATTAAAAAAAAAACAACTACATTTGAATATTACACACTTTGAACATTACAAAGGTTAACTAAAGGTACAATTGTTAATGTGTTGTCTTAAAATCTAGCACATTTCTATAATATTGTTTCTTCGATAAAATAGCTAATTATTTGAATATAATTTTTTTTTCACTTTTCCAGATCAAAACGACAGGTTTTTTAAATCTATAGTACATTAAGCACATTCAACTTTATTTTTAAAATGTGTAGCTCTATAAATAATGAATTTGTATTCCTATTTCTATTTTGCACACAATAAATCTCTCACGTAATACCCTGCAAAAATTGACTTTGTATTTCACATGCTTTTAAAAACATTAATCAAATCTCAACATTAACTCACAAAGTATCTTTATCCTAAATCATTAGCTGTTTATTGTAGTCTTTCACATAAAGTTCATTCAATGCATCCTTGTCCTTCCAACCTACTTTCATCAGGTTTAAGAGAAATAATTAATATGAAACTAATACACATGTGGTGTCCTATATCTTCATCATTCACTTCTTTCCAATCTGTTATCACCTACAATTTAGCTAATCCAGGCTATTGTGTGTTTTATTATGCAAAGAAAAATAAAGAGTCGCTCAGTAGTGGATAGCACAGTAGAAAACCAATACCACACACACACACACTCATATACACAATAAAAACTGCTAGTGAAATGCGTCAACCAAGAACTCCTCTCTTTTCAAAGAATGCCATAGTGGGAAGCAACATTAGAATAATTGAAAAGAGAAAGATCCAGCTTTTAAAGCAAATCAACATCTGTACCGTAATGTATTTTCTTTACTTCTGATCTATGTTCTTCTACTGTGATGTTCTCCTTTGTTACATTTCAAATGTAAAATTTCTACCACATTCCCTTAGTGCCTTTTACATTTTAGTTGTCCTTTTGTATTTCTGATATAACACCTAAACTTTCATGTTTGCTTTCCTTTTCTGAATATCAACTCTGATACAAGCTCACTTATCTTCTGAGAAACTGCAGTCTGCACATTACCTACACATTTGTGCCATTACTCTGGAAAACTAGAGTGAGTGGAGTATTCCAAAAGTGCATGTTTTTTCCTAGAACTACAAAACTTGAGAAAAACCTATGCTCTGAGAAAACTCCAAGTGGTAGTTCATTGGCATTTCATTTATGAGAAGCAAAAATAATGGACATACAAATCTACTACATGTGCTCAGCACTTGCTCTGCACTTTTACATTTTCTGTGCTTTCTGAAGTACTTTTGCATTATCAGTCTGAGAAAAAAAATATTTCTGTAGCCCAATACTCTGTCCTCCAAAAGAGCATCATTCTCAGGTCAATATAAGTTTTATAATGCAAGAACACAACACTACATATAAATATAACTTCTACTCCCTGAACCTGTTTAGGCTATGTCATTGCTTCCCCCTACATAAAATCATGGAGAACAGAAAGGATGTAGTTATATTTAAAGAAAAGGAGGAGAAAAGGAGGAGAAAAGGAGGAGAAAAGGAGGAGAAAAGGAGGAGAAAAGGAGGAGAAAAGGAGGAGAAAAGGAGGAGAAAAGGAGGAGAAAAGGAGGAGAAAAGGAGGAGAAAAGGAGGAGAAAAGGAGGAGAAAAGGAGGAGAAAAGGAGGAGAAAAGGAGGAGAAAAGGAGGAGAAAAGGAGGAGAAAAGGAGGAGAAAAGGAGGAGAAAAGGAGGAGAAAAGGAGGAGAAAAGGAGGAGAAAAGGAGGAGAAAAGGAGGAGAAAAGGAGGAGAAAAGGAGGAGAAAAGGAGGAGAAAAGGAGAAGACACTGCTTGATCTTTGTGAAATCCAGCGCTTCAGTAAAATAAAGATTTATAAAGATTTATTTTCATGCTATAAGAACTGAAGCCCACTGAAGCCAAATAGCTCTGCTGCTATGTACAACAGAAACAGTATTCTGCATCTAAAATTACATTGCTTTTAGGAGACAGTGAGGGCAAATGACCTCAGTTATTTTCTTACTCAAGGAAAAAAAGAACTTGAGTAAGGGGATGTAAGTGTTCTAGACTAAAGCGACTAAATGAAAGTCTTGACTCTCACACAGTAAAAATTAACTTCTTTTTATACAACAGTAGGTGTGTTTTTAAAAAAAACTGATATGCCTTTAATTATCTCATACCTGAAAATAGTAATTCAGAAGAATGCATTTAAAGCTTCTACAAGGAAAGTCAAGAAATGACTATAATGGGGCAACAGCGAAACTGTTCTCTTTTGCCTTTCACAATTTAAAAAGCAGTGTAAAGTTATCAATAACATAGAAAAATCTCCCCTACTAGGTCAAGGGCAACATTTGTTCACCTTACTTAAAGATCATTAAAATACATTCTTAATCATAACATGTAGTTCATTACAAATAGAATTGCCTTTGGTTCAATAAAACTAATTAAATGTAAATGGTATTGTTTACTGCTGTATGGATCTTCTGATATAAATCAGCAAGTCGCCATTTATTGAAAATTACAGTGACCTCATTGCTGTTAATAAATTTGGTTTATCATGCAAGCTAGATAAGAATGCCTTAGAGCATGCACAGCACCAGAACAACTGCTCTACCTGTAACTATGAAACTGCAAGAAACCTAATCTAGGTGTTACAATATTTGCTGCTCAGCTGTCATTGAATGACTTGTTGAAATTTTAATTCTCTGATCACATTAAGTGCTTTAGAAAGACAGCAAATTCTGTATTGGTCATCTTGGTGGTGTCATCTGTTCTTTAAAAAAAGCTCTGATGGTCTGCAGGTTTGTTTATTCCGTGTCTCACAGTGGGTAGAATTACAGTGAGGCTCTGTTGACACAACTGACAGCTCATGCCAACCAAAGATACTCATTGCCTTCACATCAGATAACTGAAGAAATCAAAGAATTACAATTATGGAGAGTAAATTCTGGCAAACGTGATCAAACTGGTCACAGTTTATTTTGTCCTCAACTTACACTCCTTCTCTTAAATCATTAATTTTATCATGTAAATATGAAAGCCTGGGTGTTGCTTTAGACATGGAGTAGGACAGGGAAAGCACTGCTGCAATGACCTGCTACTTCAGGTGGTAAGTTCACTGAAAGTATTTGAGCCAGTAAACCAAAAACGCAGACTGCCAGACAGCGAGGTGAAATGGCAGACGCCAGACACCTCGCCCCACACACCCCCTGCCCGCATCCCCGTCTGAACAAACACTCAACCTGGGAAACCTAACCCATTTATGTAGCCATCCATACAAATACAAGCCTTCAATCCAGTTTAAAGGCAGCATCGAGATGAACACGAGCTTCCTGACAGGGAAACAGACTGGGCAAAGAGAACTTTGCGTTCCCCACCTCCCCTCCCACAGCTCTGCCGGTGGCTGCCCCGCAGGTGGAGATGGGGAAGGCGATTGGGGTCCCGCAGCCACCCGCACCTTCCTGACACAGCCAGAGGGACACGGGTGAGCTGGAAGGATGGCAGGGCTGTGCTACCCACAGCAGCAGCAGTGTGGTTTGACAGCCTTCACAGAAACGGGTATTGGTCAGGTACGAATGGTCTGGTATTTGGGAAGGTTTGTTTCCCAAAATTGCACCAAGCAAAACAGTTTGTGTGGATGGCTTGGTTTAAAAAAGCTGCGACAAGACATTTAGATAGCTGCTCCCTCAAGTGCCTTACTTTGACCACGTTGGTTATTTTGGGGGCAATTGCCCATCTTCTGCAGAACACGGTGCAAAACCAATGAAAACCAGGATGACATCCCAGCAGTTTCTTTTGGCAGAAGGTAGGATCATTACCTGATTCTCCTCACATTTTATAAAGGAAAGGAAACCGAAATTGATGCCAAACTGGAGCCCTAAACTCAGGCCTTTGCCAGACTGCTTCAAACTCCAGTGAGATTCTGCAAAAGGAGTTTAAACCTAACAAAAAGCTCCTTTTACACTCTATACAGGTTAGCAAAATAATAGCTGTAGAAGAATAGTTTTTCAAGTTTCAAACAGAAAGCACAGGGATGTTTTACAAAGCAATAGATTATCAAATTAATACCTGGGAAGCCATGTGCTTAATTTTCAGTTTTAATAAAGAGTTTTCACCAGCAGAGGATAGTGTAGAAAGCTGGGGTGAGAAAAAGCCTACTTGAAATGGGATTCTGAAATGATCCCTACTTTTAACCAATTTGCTTCTTTGTTTCCACTATGTGTGTATACAGGAGAGCTTAAATACTGCTTGCTGAGAAAACCTCAACCACAGATTTTAAGCATCTCTTTTTATGTAAGTTGGGTATATACACTCTTCTTACATGCTTAAAGTATGTAACCTATTTTTATTCTTTATTCCAAAAACATTTTATTGTAACTTCAAAGGAATAGTTCTGGCCACTGCAATTTAAATTAAGGTTTTTTAAAAAGAATAAATGTAGGACCTATATAGACATATAGCTTATGACTCTACTAGGACCTCGGAGAATTAGACTTTTAAAAAATTAATTTCATAATGCTATTTTTGTTAGTTTGCAATTCACAGCTTGCATAGAGCTTCATACTAATATTCTCAAGTTGTCCAGCCAGAGCTTCTTTAGATGGCTGATACTCTTGCATTATTGCCATGCCAGTTAAGGTAGACGTGGCTTTGTAGGAATTGTAGAAATACCATTGTGCTTTCCAGAGGAATGGACACAAGTTTCTGAGATGTGTGTTGAGCGCTACCTTATGCAAAGGACTTGGGGATCACCTAAAAAGCTTTTACATTTGAGCACATTAGGCTATCATTTCCTCAAAATAATTCCCATACTGATGGGGCAGAGAGTGAAGCAGATATGTAACATGACCACTGCAAACAGTCTAAGAACTGCTAGGAAGCAGACACTTAAAAATTATCTCATTAAAGAACAACCAAGTATCAATGGTTTGACCAAACCACACAGTATGGAAGTTGAGAGAGAGTTTTGCATGGTTGGCAGGAAGCATTTTACCCAATGTCAGTTACTTCAGGATGATATGTGAGCTTAATGAAGAAAAAGTCTTGGCTGGAGTAGTTAACCTCCAGTAACTGGGTGATATGAGAAAGGGCAGGGGCATGTCAAGTGCTTGGTGGCTTCCATTTGCTGCTGGTGGCTAGGGAAATTTTAGGTGATTAACAGCAGCCAGTCTCAGAACACCAAAACTCAGAACACTGAAATTACAGACATCAAATAGAACTCAAAAGAGGCACTGCCCTGCACAGAGTTGTTTGAGGGGCGTCAGTGATGCTTACAAAACAGAAGAGAAATAAAACATAATAGCTAAGTGGGACACAGTTGTAACCATCTGAAATCACTATTTAATAAAAATCACTATTTAATAAAAAAAAAAAAAGCCCAACCAAATAAACCACAATTAAAAATTGACTGGATTTTAGTTAAATGCATGCATCTGTCTAAAATATGGGCAAGTTTTGTTTTGTTTTTTTTAATGAAAAAACAAGATAGGCAAATGATTATATTGTAAAAGCCTAGAGAAGAGGCATGATTACAACTATTAAGTTTACCTACAGGCCATGGAATACTTGTTAAAAGTTGTTCTTGCACCAGAACTTGTCTTGGAGCCTAACTTGGCATCTATGTCTATGTCTGCCATGTTCCCAGTCCTGTAAATTAAAACCTAGCTATTTTTTCCTCCTTCTGTCATATGTGAAGTTAGTAGCCAGGACATTATGACAGCAAGAAAAAAATAGGCCCTTTTTGATAATTTCAGTGTGGCAGCAAATCTCTAAATCTGAAAGAGTAACTGCAGAAGTCTTGCTAAGACCTGGCAGGTAATCTAAAACTTAGCTTTTCTATTGAGAGGGCATATGAACTGTCCTCTTCAGGTATGTTTGCCTTTAATAAAGCATTTAAAGGATATTTATCAAAACACCAGATACTCTGTACACAGAAATTTCCACAAGCTTGCAACTTGACTATATTTTCAGATGAAGTCTTAATATCAAGCCATCTCTCCTGTAAAATGCAAGCTTCCATGGAGCAAGGAACACAATTCAGCTTCTCATTAAGAGACATTTATAAAATTCTACATATTTTTAAAAATATTTTGAATGTATACACATACATGTGTCCTTTTTCACAATTTTAAGAGTTACCCATGACACAACACATACATGCCCTCAAAAAATACACACACTCAGGTAACTCTTAGACAGTCCTCCTTGTGACAGCTTGCACATTGCACCTAGTTAGAGCAGAAAGCACCTCGACAACAAAAAACACTTCAGCTTTCAAAACTGCTGTATACCAAGCTTACAAGTTGATTAAAGCAATGGTTGTTGAGGCAAGGATGGCTTTTTAGTTGAAAACACTACAGCTGTGATACATGTCTGTGGAGTATGGATCTCAGTGGGGACCAGAATGAGATGCACCAAGTCGAAAAATGAAAATCCAGTTCTGTTTCGGTTTCTTTCCAGTTTCCCATGCAGTGGAATATCCACTATTTGTTGAAAAAACTAAGACTTTGGTAACAGGTATTTCCCAGTCCTTACAATAACTGCAATGATATTTCAGCTAAGAGATATATATGCATATCTTAAAAGCAAACAGATAAAATGCTTACCCCCAAAGCCGGCAATCTTTGTGTGCAACTGACAGCAACCTTCAGTTTCCAGTCTGTTTCTCCATCGAGCTGGTCAGTTCGAATGAAACATGAACCTTAAAGTTATAAAAAGACATCAAACTATTTTTTTTCTCTAAAAAAATTCAGTTTTCATTAAAAAATTTAGAAGAGAGAAAATAAGGCAATTTACAATAATTTTAAAATAAATGTGCTACATAGAAGAGAATGCAGATTTTGGAATGCATTTGTGTTTTCTTCCAAGAATGCTGAAGACATCAGACAATAGCACTATTTTTCTGCTAAAAGTAGCTAAGATGCTTGTTCATGAACTGGGGTGGGTGGGGAAAATCCTATTTAAAGGTTTCTAAGCTGATATAATTTTTTTCTTTCTAGAATTGTATCACTTGTATGATTCCAACACAATAGAATAATGAACTGACATCCATGACTTTTTGACTCTTTGCTGCTACAACATCACACACTTCCACTGCTTATGGTCTCCTGGTTTCTCTGAAACAATTTTTTTTTTAAATAAAGCCTTAACACGGATGACATTCAAAATAATGAGTTGAAATGTGTTATATTTAAATATTTTTGAATAATCTGTAATTGGCAAGTATCCAAGGCTAAAGAAACCTGTCAACACATGTGTAGTACTTAACATAAAAGAGAAGTTTAGGATACTGACTGATGTAAAATGAAGAGAATCAGTATGCTTTACAGACAGAAGACCAGTTTTCCTGAAACAGAAAATTAAAGAGTAGTGTAGAGCCTTACTCCATCCCAATAACTAGTTTTATGGGTACCATCGAGTATTACTTGGGTTACTAATGTAAGATTCAAAAAAGAGTGCCCATGAATACTGCAAATGTATTAAAAGCATACAATTACCTACAATTTTGATCTAGTTTCAAACCTTTCAAAAAGGCAGTAAAATTTTAATGCTGCTTCTCACAATTGCAACTCTAAAGAAGCCTTTAGATAGTTTAAAATAATAATTACAGATTCCATTACACCACAGCCTAACATCTGTGTACATTACTGTTACAGTGTGCTATGGGTGTAAATGAAACATGTATTCTTCTA
This sequence comes from Phaethornis superciliosus, assembly GCA_023637945.1. NCBI lineage: Eukaryota > Metazoa > Chordata > Aves > Apodiformes > Trochilidae > Phaethornis > Phaethornis superciliosus. The sequence continues at coordinate 91,833,107 of JAJQWJ010000002.1, forward strand.
GTTATATGTAAAATTTAAGCAATAGCTATAGACATATGCACATAAACCCCAAATTCCTTCTGTATTTCAACAAATCAAATTAAAACTAACAAAGCAGTTACATCATTAGAAGTGATATGGTAGCTATTAGACTGAAGGAAACTCATAGTTTGTCCATGTTCGGGGAATACAGGACGTTGTGTAAGTAAAATCTAACAGAAACCAATGTTTTATTCATCAAGGCCTGTAAATTGAACAGTTCAATGAGCTAATGGTTTGAGAGAGAAGCCACCTGGAATGATATATGACTAGAAGGTAGCATTTTTCCACAACAGTCTTGAAAGAAGCTTACAGACCTTCATGTAACATCTATATTTATAGTAAGTGCATAGTAAGTAAACAAAACTGTAAATGTTAATCTAAACAACTCTAAGAATACATTATCACAACTACATTTCAACCAAAGCTCAGAGACGCAAAATGTGAATCTGTATCAAAAGTCCTTTTTAAAATTTTAATTTTACGTTTTTGATATGATTCTTTATGGATTTTTTTCTAGAAATAAAACACTATAAAGCATTTTTTTAAGATCCCAGTAACATACACTGCATTATAACTAAGGGTGAGGTACCTAGGAAAACCTAGAAATACCATGGTTTCACCTCACTTTCTGTCCATGGCAGAGATAAGTCTACTTTCCATCATATTTTTCTTATACAAGACATTTCATGGTTCTCTTTACCATTCCTGTCAATGTTTGCTCTCTTCCATCAATTTCATTTGGAATTATACTATAGATCAATGCAGTTCAAGACCAGGGTGGCTCCTGTGGATGGTTGACTGCACATATATTCATTTAATAGAGCTCACACTATGACATGTATTGGCCTGCTGCATTTCCTCTCCACTTCAGCAGTTAATTTTGTCAATAACTTATCCCAGAGCCTCTTTCCCTTTTATCCAGAAAAAGGGACTACTTTCTGCCAAGTCAGCTTTCAATAGTGATCACAACAGCAAAACTGAAACAATGCAATCCTCTTCTCTACCTCAAATCCTGCAGCATATTTGGCTAAGTAATTGAAGTTGTACTATGATACACTGATTTTAAACCTGCTTTAAGTAAGCTATAAACATGGGTCATTAAATATATAATTAGAAAAATTATATAAAAACAACTTTTCACCTCCAAAGTATTCCCCACTGTGTATTGTGTGGAAGACACCCTTACTTTACCTTTGGAAGGTATTTGAGTCAGTAGTACATCAAACTTCTAACAATCTAGGTCTTCTGAAAAATTGCCATTGTAACAGCTCCATTTTAAAATGCTTGGAACCATTTCCCCCTCTTCCTCAGTCAAAAAATAATAAAAAAGCAAGCAAAACCAAACCAATTTAATAAAAACTCATTTTATGTACTTTCACAGAATGCTTTAGGTCAGTGTTTAAAATATCTTGTCTTTCTAACCTGATTATGACTTTCCAGGAAAAAAAACCCCAACTTCTAGACAAGTACCAGGAACTGCTATTCCCTCTGAACTCAATGGTAACCTTTGAACCTGAGAATTATTTTATAGCACACAAAGAACCAAAAAAATGTTAAGTTCTGTGCTGCTTAAAGGAAAAGTCATGAAGTATCATTAACATTTACCAATCAAAGCATAGCTATCTACAGAAGAACTGAAGCTTCACACTAAACATAAGCTGTTGTCATAGGCTCCATATAAAGGAGTATGAATAAAATTTAACTTTTTACTTTATACAATGAGGGCACTCAGATGTTCATTTCCCATATATATACAATCATCCCATCCATGGTCATTCAAGATCAGTGGACAGAGTTTACCACCTGAATATGTCTGACTTATTTCTGTCTTTATTCAGAAAATTTTGGAATTCTGAATTAGAATTTAAAGAAATGAAACTGGGTTTAAAGAATATTATAATTTATTGGAAGTGGTGCAAACATCATGTGAGCACATTTAAAATAATTCATAAATATGTAATAATCACTTAGCCTAATCAGTTGAAGACAGGGACAAATCAACTTAGAGCCTGTCCATGCAAAGTGCTGCAACTAAACTTTTTTTAAAAACCATTTCAATTGAAATCTGTGAAACTGGCACACTTAGGGAAGCCCTAGGACTACAAGTCCATTTTTTCTGGAATTCACCCTAAGATTGCTTTTCTGCAGAAAAGCAGCACCTGCAACATAAAGGAAGAAAATAATTTTAAGAACCTGCAGTAACTATGTAACTTGGAAATATAAGGATGCATTCCTAATTACTGACTTCTTGTTTATAGTTATTTGAGGGACCATGGATAAAAAATCACAACCCTTGTTTTAAAAACCATTTTGTATGTTACTAGAATACTGAACAAAAATAATGTTTATTTCAGTAGCTTTTACAGTGCTTTGAAAGAGAGATGCAAAAGCTCATCAATGAAAGTACTAATTTCGTGCCATGATATCCCTGGCCTAGATTTGTCAAACAAAGGTACTGCACTCAATACAGAGGAAGAATCCTTCTTATTCAGTGTGTGCTGTACTTAAGGTTTTATTCAGAACATACATACAGGACATATACATTATCAAATGTTTCTAAGAATGGTTTACACTTACATTTGCATCAGTGTCCTGTGGGAAGAAACAGGCCCTGAATTTTTCTAACTAAATACAGAACGAGCTTGGACAATGCTTGTCATATTTTAGACTTAAGCTTGAAAAAAGAAAAAAAAAAACAAAACAAAACAGAAAAAAATCCCCTGCCAAACCAGATAAAAGGAAGCTTCTTAATACAGTCATTACACCATCGCCTTTCTCCTACTCAATACTGTGCATGATCATCAGGTAGACAAATCTTACATTTTTGTACTACCAAATTTGCTATTCATATTTTATGCACTAATTTCTTTATGCATTAGTATCTTTAGTTTCCTCAAATTATAGTAATGTATAGAAACTTATGCTACCAACAAGCACTTAAAAGTTGTTTTTATAAACACACTTCTGAGTTTTAATTACAGTTTTTTATACAGATTTCTGATAAAAAGTTGTTACTAGGGGTATGTTTTCTAGCTTACAGGGTTAAGAAAAAGCCACTCAGAAGACAAAAACTGTGTATGAATGAGAAGTATTTATTCCTATTTTATCTCACTTGGAACTGTTGTTTCTGATGAGCAGGAAGATGGATAACTTCTCCTTGAAACAATTAGATTATTATTCAGTTGTTCATGAAGTAGTTTCCAAAGAAAGTCGTACAAGAAACACAAAAAGAGCAGGTTTTTACAGACTGAGAGTAATCTCCTTTACAAAAGGAATAATTTGAACTATTTTCTGTAAAACTGCATCACCCATTATTCATAGAAGGCTATAATGAAGAAAAAACAAAACAAAAAACCAAAAAACCCTAACACTTCAATTATCTGAATTACAAATTAATTTAATTTTTGCAATAACTGTCGAAATAACTTCTTAGCTACTCTGGAGAAATTGGTTTAGTTTGCTGCAGAAACAAAACTGTCATTTGTAGTACATCCTGTGTATTCCATACATGCCTCTGGGTTACATATATTGCTCTTTCAGAGATGGTTTTAAGGGAAAAGCTCTTTAGTAAGAGACTGCAACAGGATTTTTCCTAGTAGCCTAGTGGTATCCTAAAATAACCAGCGAGAAGCAGAATATCCTACCAGTCATGTAAGTATGGCTCTTGAATAAGCCAAGATTGGATAACTGAATCAAAATACCTCAAAATACATGCACCAACTCATGAAAATTTCCTGCAAATCAGGTTCTGAAAATAGTAGGGAAAATTTAGGTAGAATGGCATCATGAAAAGACAGAGCTTCCTCTCTGCTTTCTTCTTGATCATGAAAGGCTGGTGCTTTTGCTTTTACAAAGAGAAGGTGGGAAAGTATGCCAGTCACAGAATGGCAGGGTTGGAAGGGACCTCTAGACATTTTCTAGTTCAAGCCCTCTGATAGGGCAAAACCACCTAGAGCAGATCCCACTTCGAATCATAAACATAGAATCATCAAGGTTGGAAAGAACCTTCAAGATCATGAAGTCCAACCACCAGTCCTGCACCACCATAACCACTAAATCATCTCCTGAAGTGCCATGTCACCCCCAGGGATGGTGACTCCATCACCTCCCTGGGCAATCGATTCCAATGCTTCACCACTTTTTTGGTGAAGAAATTTTCCCTAATATCCAACCTAAACCTCCCCTGGCATGACTTGAACCCATTTCCTCTTGTCCTATTGTTAGTCACTAGGGAGGAGAGGCCAATACCTGCCTCACTACAACCTTCTTTCAGGTAGCTGTAAAGAATGATAAGGTCTCTCCCTCAGTCTCCACTTCTCTAAGCATCAGCCTCTCCTCGTAAGACCTGTTCTCCATATCCCTAATCAGCCTGCACATTCTCTGCACCTTCTCCAACACCTCTATGTCCTTCAAGTACTAGAAGGACACAAAGTACTTGATTTCCAGGACTGGCCAGGTTTCTTAATAGGAACATGAGAAATTAAGATGGTTTTCTTGCTATAAGAAACAAAACTATCCCACTTGTCCTGTATCATAGAATCACAGAATAATTTGGGTTGGAAGGGACCCCTAAGGGTCATGCAGTCCAAACTCCCTGCAGTTAGCAGGGACACCCTCAACTAGATCAGGTTGCTCAGAGCCTCGTCAGAAGCATCCCCTTGAATACCTCCAGGGATGAGGACCTCCAGGCCTCAAAAACTCAATTATCAAGAATTCAGAACTTAATTTTCATTTCCCAACTCCAAATTCCCAGTCTGAAAGAACAATCTGAGAAAGAAGCTTTAACTCATGGTATGGGGTGGGATGGGAAGAGGTGGGATGAGATAGGATTCTAAATTCAGAGAGAAAAAAACCTAACGAATAACTTAGTCTGACTAGCATGAAAAAATTACTAAGTAAATGAGATATTATAAAATACTTCCACACTTCTGTCCTTCACTTTTGCTGCTCTTGCTTTGAGAAATATTACAGCTGATTTTGTCTTCAACGTTACCTATTTAGCCAGTTTTAATGTGAAATTATTTTCTTAAATATTTCCATTTTTAGATTTCACAAGTACATTCAAATCTCTTCAACAGAGCTTTAACAGTCAACCCACACACTGTATTTGTTACAAACATCAGTATACATAGTAAAGAATTGTATATAAGAAGCCAATCAACAACACAGAAGTTCTGAAACCTGTATTCAATTGTTTCTTGGACAACAAAAATTCACAGATTTCTGATTGCCATTTTTTGCCAGACACTAGCAAGCTTAAAAGTTTTGCATGTAAACACTTTATAGGTATAATTCAAATATGCTATAGCACACACTTTCATGTTCTACTTGGCTAGGATGCATGAGAGAAAAGCAAGTATAATTTTGTTGTAGATAGCAGATATGCAGAAATATGCATATTTTACAAGCATATTTAAAGACCAAACATCAGTATTGAAAAGGTATTGGTTTTGTATGCATAAATTCAGGGTTGAATTCCACATTCCAACACAGATATATCATAAAAAAACAACCATAGAGTGTGTACACTTAGGTTAGTCTAAAAAATATTAAATTGTTACATTTAAAGTAATATGTAACTGATAATTCATGTCAGTTATTCTTAAACAGAAATATTGCTAAACCACCACTACAAGTCTGGATTTTTCTCAGTCAAATCTAAATAAATAAAATTATGTCTGTCTTTTCTCACAAAAGCTGTATTCAATGAATTTTTTACAAATGAGAACAACAGCTACAACTAATGACTTTCAAGCTTCAGCAAAACTGAATTATTAAATCTGTCTGCCTATATCCCATTACAGCCTACTTATGAATACTTGATTTTATTTTGTATAATTGACAACAGTTGTCAGGAAAGGAAGGTTTTTAACAGCAATCAAATTAAGATCAACTGGTATAAGTGTCCCAGTGGAGAGCCTGTGTCAGGTGCTGATGAATTAACTGATGGGTCACTGAGAAACAGGGCACCTGGAACTGTGGTGTCATAAACAGCTATATATTGTCCAGTAATATTACTGGCCTTCCTGCCTTAAGTCAAAAGCTATGAAAGATGGGTTACTAGAATAAACCCAGCAAAAGAAAAATGGACTTGGACTTTCCACACCTAACACCAGATCATTTTTAAATCATTTATATTACTTACGTGACAATGTACGTGAAAACTTTAAGCTGATGACAAGATGAACAGCAGCAGCAGGATAGCATGCTGCAATACAGAGTTTCATTTCCCAATAAACAAGAAGCTTTCAATTATGATAGCTTCTAAGGAAGGATTAAAAAAAAAACAAAAACCACCAAACAGGACACCTGAAACATCCCACTTAAGCTACAATGCCATCACATAAGATGCAATGAAAAAATGTAGACTGATTAAATTAGTTTTAAAGCATTAATTTCTCCTCAGACCATAAGAGAATTGTGTGTACTTGTGATATTTGATCTGAATTAAGAAACTGATGAAGCAACTGAATAATTGGAATTTAAGCCATCAGTCACTGGATCTATTAACATGTTAATTTACATTCTAAACAATCAACTCATGGTCTTATAGGATACCATGTATTAATACACATCAATATGATACTCCCAAACTCATCACAGTTCCTTATTGACAAGAACACAGGTGCTTTTAATCCAAGCTTGATCACACTGCATCTTTTTTGAATTGCTATATTGATTTAGTACACTCTCGGAATTTTCCGTTCTATTTTTATTAAAAACATTATGGAATTATCATACATATAGCCAACAATGTTCCAAGTAAAAACAAAACAAAACCAACCCAACAAAAACCCAAAGCATCTACATTCATATTCACATTCTCAAATTTTAACTTACTGATTCATATTATTCTGAGATATACAGAAGTATACTCAAGCACTAATTTATCTTTTCCTTCCATTTAATAGTATTTGATGCACAGCTTTCCTTCATTATTCTTTTGATACATTCTGGTAATCTCTTAGGAGAAACCCAGTTGTACAGAATAAAGATAATTTGAATTATTTACACCTCCAGTTTACTGACTGAATCAAAAACTCTCACACAGAATGCTTTGAGCACTGAAAAAGTTCTTGCTTTTTAGATTTTAAAAAAAAAGGTGAAGGAAGTTGGAATGCCACTTTATAGTGGTATGAAAGTAAGTGCTGTACCTGGCACATATCAGCTTTACCATTAAGTTTTATACAGTCAGCAAAAAATTCATTGACAATAATCCATGTTTGTGTATTTGCTTAGACTGCTATTCTAGTTGATTTTAACATTTAGAAATGGAGTAACTGATTGTGATCTGTCCCATGAATAATCCAAACACATAGCCTGATTAAAATACAAGAATCTTGAGAATATTGTTCATTCACTTGTAAACCAATTCTGCTCACATCTTCAACACAGTCATATTTACTCCATATGTTAGTATCAGAGGCATGTTTCTTGACAAGCACTAGAAGGTATAACTTTCTTCAACTGAATCAAGATGAAAATATTTTCCAAAAGTAATTGCACCACAACAGGAGAAAAACCCTACCTAGCACAGCCTACTACAGCAAGATAATTTCACTGGGGTTACAGACCACTGATACAAAATATGCTGCTCATCTGGATAGGTAAGAGGAATGAAACAGAACCTTTTGCCACCAGAGAGGTTACAGTCTTTTAACAAAAAGTGGTTCCATTGCAAAACAGTTTTAGGCCCCACTAAAATAGAAAAAATGTCTAACATGGTACTGTTCCATAAATGCTATTCCATAAGCACCATCTATTTTAATATCATATTCTGGTCTGTGTACTGAATTCAACTGGCATTTTCCATTTTTCTGTCTTTAACGCAGTGGTCATTTGTCTCTTCCAAGAAAACATCCTGGTTTACAATTTGAAAGTTGGTTCTTATTTAAAACTTTTAAATTTTAAAAAATGGTTCTTATTTAAAACTTTTAAGAACTTCTCTAAGTGCAAGTACTGCATCTTGCTTTACAGATTCATTAGGATCCTTCTTAAAAAGTACAACCAGATACGCAGTAGTTACACAGGACAATCACTAAACCGTTGTCTATCATAACAGAAATGGCATCAGGAATTAGGCCTTTTAAACTAGTTTTCCTTCATTTTTGGCTAGAAAAAAAAAAAAATTAAATTAGTTTTCTGGTCCTAATGCAAAGCACATATTAACATTGATGCCACCAGTAAACATGAAAAACATTTTAAGAATATTGACTAAACAGACTCTCTGGTTTGAGAACTCTGACACCAGAGCATAAGTCTCTCTCCCCCCATCAACCTCCCTAGTGCACTTACATATTTCTATAGACCATTAATACAAAAATAGGTGAAAGGGACCTGGGTGTGCTGATGGATGGCAGGATGACCATGAGCCAGCAATGTGTCCTTGTGGCCAAGAAGGCCAATGGCATCCTGGGGTGCACTAGAATGAGGGTAGTTAGTAGTTGAGAGAGGTTCTCTTCTCCCTCTACTCTGCCCTGGTGAGTCCACATCTGGAATATTGTGTCCAGTTCTGGGCTCCTCAGTTCCAGAAGGACAGGGAACTGCTTGAGAGAGTCCAGTGCAGAGTGACCAAGATGATGAAGGGAGTGGAACATCTCCCTTATGAGGAAAGGCTGAGGGAGCTGGGGCTCTTCAGCTTGGAGAAGAGGAGACTGAGGGGTGAGCTCATTAATGTTTATAAATGTGTAAAGGGCAAGTGCCAGGAGGATGGAGTCAAGCTTTTTTCAGGGGTGACTAATACTAGGACAAGGGGCAATGGTTATAAACTGGCGCATGGGCAGTACCATATAAATATTAGGAAGAATTTTTTCACTGTGCGGGTGACAGAGCACTGTAAGAGGCTGCCCAGGGATGTTGTGGAGTCTCCTTCCCTGGAGGCATTCAAAGCCCACCTGGATGCATTCCTGTGTGACCTCCTGTAGGTGACCCTGCTTTGGCAGGGGGGTTGGACTAGATGATCTTTCAGGGTCTAACTAGCAACCCCTAACATCCTATGATTCTATGAAAAATACATATTCACCTCAAAGAAAAGTGCTTGTAGCTGACTTACAGAACATTTTCTCTCTTGATGAGAGCAGAACTCACAAGCAAACAGAGGAGACTGAGCTAAGTGTATAGCCAAATATACCAGAATCGACTGGTTTAGTCTTGGAAGATTCTAGCAGCAGAACAGTTACCAACTTGAAAGTTATACCATTAACTAAATTAGAACTGGCCCTGGTATCTTATAAAGCTTAAGCACAGAAAAGTACAGGTCAAAGGAGTTGACAAAGCCATCAGATTACAAAAGTCATATGAAAAACAAGAGAATAAAACTTGGGTTTAAAAATTGAGCTTTTGCACATCCTCCTTTACCAAGCAGGAGTCTGTGAAGAAGCAAGAGGTCCACATGCAAAGATTTAATAATAAGAATATCACAGGTTATGCAGAAATTCCTTTTTCATAATATAGATGAGGATGACCAAGAAACATTTTCCAAGCATTTCAAAGAGTTTAGGTCATTGTAGACAGCTTGCCCAGTGAAGCCTTCAGATAAGAAAAAAAAAAAAAATCCAAACAACCCCCTCAAATTAAATACTGTAACAGAATAAAAGGTAACAGTATCTCTGAAAAAAATGCTATGTGTTGTATCAGTGTTGAATGGATACTTTCCCAAACACACATTATAAACTGCTTCTATGCAAGGAATTATTACATCTAACAAGAATAAACTCTTTGTCTTTTATTTTCAAAACCTTTGGCAACATATCCAAAGTCTTTCAGTTATAACTATAGATATAGTTTGTTTGCGTGACTTGCCCTGTCTATGAGAATCACTGAGGATTCTCATCTTCAGCTTTTCTAAGCTGTTTCCCAAAACTGGTAGAATTATTTGGTATTTCAAGATATTCAGACTACCTCAGCCATGCCAAGTGCTCTGAAATTCTAGGGAAATGCATTATCTCTGGAGTGCAGGAACAGGCAAACTTATTCCTAACACAGTACACTGTCTCCTTACAGGGTTTCTTTTAGCACAAAAAATAAATAGTAAATTATTCCTTTGTCATTGCTTGTTTTGCTTCAAATCTAATAAAGCATGCATTGTGCTACTCACCCAAGTATGCAAAAAAAAAGTAATTAGGAAATGAAATATATTATTATGCCTTCAAATAACATTTTACGGTATAATTTTATGTCAATAAAAGAAAGAGCAATACTATTAGGAGCTTAATGTCTGCCATGACCTCCTTCTTTCACCACATAACACTCATACTAACTGACTAAAACAAGGAGCTGATCACATAGAATCACTATTACTCAGTGGCTAAAGTAGATACCAAAGCATTTCAAGCTCAAGTTAAATCAATGTTAAAAATGAAATAAGAACTGAAGTATATAAAGAGATTAAAGTAGTTTGGACAGATTGTTGGCAGCTACTCATGCCCTAAAGATAAACTTATCTGGCCATATGTGCAAAACTTAGCTCCAGTCATTTATCATTCTCTATAGTAATAGATTTTCAAAGCACTTTCACTCTCAGACAGGTAGTTTTTATAATTCTTGTTTTCTAAACATAATAGAAAATCCCAGCATGTGTGACAAATGCAAATCCTTCAGCCTTATTATTCTGCAGTAGTTGGTTTTATAAAGAGATAAAAGTGGCATCAGTTGAGTAACTGAATTCCAAATTGACATTTTTTCCTCTACTTTGAGTTTCAAATATCGTAAGTTCCAGAACAGGCTGAGGCCCAGACAATTAAGTTGATCTATAGAACACCTATTCCTAACTGTCCAGAATAAACAGATACTACTTGAATCAACTTTATTATATTTGTACTTGCAGCGTTTGGGGATTCATATTAAGACACAAATATTCTAATCCTTGCATTTTAAGATTTACAAAACTAGACCTTTAAAATAAACGCTTGCCAGCACGATGCTCTCTTTCTGCAGAGAAATGCTTAAGAGTACATAACTTTCAAAATAATTCTTTGATCAGCAGACTTTGTTTGAGAAGGTAGAGTCTGTAGTATGTCTTGCTAGATTACTCAGAGCTCCTTCCAACAGCAAAAAAAAAAAAAAAAAAGAGACTTTGCTTATTACTTGCATTGCACTGTTTATGCTAGTAAAATGGTTACAATTTTTAAAAACCATCACATGAGGCAGTTCTATCGTTACAGAAATTATTTTCTACAAAGCCTCAAATGAAATATTTTCATAGTATTCCCACATTTTACTCATTCCATTATTGTTAATTACAAGAATACTGGAAATGGAAACTTAACTATGAATTTTATTAAATGTGAGATTGCTCTTCTTGTTACAGCTCTGAAAAATATAAACATTATTTGTGAACAGTAATCTGTACCTCAGTAAATATACTATTTTTAAAGAGTTTCATAAATCAAATTCAAGAAACTATGGAATAGGAGATGTTTAGAGGGACCCTTAACAAGCTGAAGAAATGGCCTGACAAGAACCTCTAATTCTACAAAAAGTAGTGCAAAAGCTTGCACCTGGTGAGGAACAACCCCACACACCAGTATATGCTAAGGGCCACCCATGTGGAAACCAGTTTAGCAGAAAAGGATCTGGGAATTCTGGCAGTTCCCACATTCCCCATGAGCCAGAATCATGCCCTTAGAGCAAAGAAGGCTACTGGTATCCTGGGCTGTATCAGACCAAGAGTTGCCAGCAGGTGAGTTCTGTGGCTCAGAACTGGCGAGACACCTACAGACCTGTGTCCAGTTCTGGACTCCCAGTACAAGGGATGGCATACTGGAGAAGCTCCAACAGAGGGCAACAAAGATGACAGACTGAAACATCTTGCATATGAGGGAAGTCTGAGAGCTGGGACTGTTTACTCTGGACAAGAGAAGGCTCTAGGGATATGTCACCAGTGTGTATAAATACCTGAAGGGAGGGTGCAAAGACTGAACCAGGTTCTTTGCAGAGGTGTACAGTGACAAGGCTAGAGGCAACAGGCACAAACTGCAGCACAGGAGGTTCTCTTTGCACATCAGGAAGCAAGAATTTGTAATTTTTAACCATGATGACTACTGAGCACTGGCACAGCTTGCCCAGAGAGACTATAATTTCCCTCCTTGGAGATACACAGAAGCTGTCTGGACATGGCTCCTGGGCAACCAGCTCTAGGTGGCCCTGCTTGAACAGGGTTGCTGGACTAGATGGTATCTGGAGATTCCTTCCAACTTCAATCATCCTGTGATTCTGATATGCTATCTGATATACTCACATATATAAGACCAAAGCAATGTAACAGAAATTTGAAAAATACCAGATGTAACAACTGTGTAACTGGCATTACCTTGAAAGGAATGAAAAGTTTTTCACAATCAAGGGATTGTGTGAATTTGTAAATTATTTCCCATTTCCCTATTGCTTCCATTGTACACTTGTATGTATACATACAGTATTTTGGAATGTCTACACCAGAAAATTACTATTTCCTGGATTTAAAGAGATACAGGAACAAAATTGTTTGTCATTGCTGCCATAGGTAACGAAAAATAGCAAAATACAGAGATTCAACCTTCCCCCATTCTTTTTATATATATGTAAAACCATGATACTGTTACAGAGGTTTGATTGGTTTTTGGTTTTGTTTTTTTCTTTTCTTTTTAAGTTTATTTTGAAAACCCATTAAGAACTTGTAGAAACCTCTGTTATATGGGGAGCCTGGTAGCAGCAAAAAATTCACATCAGAGAAGTGATTTCTACCAGCAACATCCCCTCAGGAAGCGATTCTAACTCAAAATCCAAACAGCCATCTAAATGCTTACTTTCATGAAAGAGAGCAATACCAGTGTTACACACAGTCAAAACATGAATACAAAACAAAGACACACCTATGTTAGTCTTTAAAAAACAACTTTTCTAAAAGACTGATTAAAATATCCAGAAGAATCTTAGAAATTAGATACATTTGTACAATCAGCATCAATTACATTACACAAGGATATTCTAGCTGAAAGACAATGTGTGTGAGAGTAAAAAAAACCAAAAAACCAAAAAAATCCCATCCAACTAAGCTTGATTCACTGAAATTCAGCTTCTGCCATGAGAGTTAATACTAACATATATAAATGTTAATAATAACATATCCTAAATAACTCAACATTCCTAAAAGTGTATTTTGGGAGGATGGTGGGAGGGAAGTAGAAGGGGAGGAAATCAAGCACATGCCACTTGAGTGAAAAAAAAGCCAGAATAGTTTTAGCTGAATTTTGTAAGCTACTCATTTATAATAGCTTCATTTTTTGGCTGAAGATACAGAATAACCCAATGCTGCAGACTACATTAATATGTAGTGTAAATATTGAAGCTGGAAAATAGTACTTTGCCACAAAAGAAGCTTACAGGGTGGATTTTTTCAGAATAGTTCAAACTCTTCGATTTACTCTTTAAAGATTTATAGTAAGACGTTATAGTTAAACTGTTTTATGGTGCAGAAGATAAAATTACATACAGAACATAAAACCATGCAAAAACTAATGTGTTTTACAAAGTACTTAAAGCATCAACTATAAATTAAACCATAAATCAGTCAAAACTGCAACATCCAGGAAGAAACAATTACAGATGTAAGTGTTCACTCTTTAGTCATAAAACAATTACTGCCATATGCTTGTATTTTAAGGGGATTATTTTTGTTGTGGGTTTTGTTTGTTTTTAAAGAAGTACATTACCAATATAACTAGTCACCCTGTCACATGCTTACGTAAAAATTACATTTCATGTGCAGCAGAACTGTATATAAAATTTTTTGTATCAGAATTCTAGGAAGATTTCACTCAATTTGCTCTTTACTCACTTCACATTATATTAAACATTTACAGAGGAGGTGCACAACTTATTTTAAAAATGTTTGTGAGTACTTTGAAAATGAAATGGAAAATTACTGTTAGAACATGTTAAATTTTTGAAATAAGTAGATTTTAGAGACGGCAAATTAATGTAGCACCTTACAGAAAAAAAAATTAATATATTCCTAGAAAGCTGCCTGAAGTAGACTTGATGAAGTTCACTTTCAAAAAGGTTTTCTTCACACACATTTATTACATAGGGATTCACCCCTTTCCCTCCTTCCAATCCATATCTAATGAAGAGTTATAGTAAACATGGTCCTTCATGATTTACTATTCATATATATTCCAATGAAGACACAGGTATCCTGTGCAGATGCCTCTCTGGCCTGGATTTTTTTATTGACAACTATACCTGTGCCTCATCCTTCAACTACTAGTACTATAGGGAAGGGAGACTACAGTCTATTGTAACCTCACAAACAGAATCCAGGGATTTAAGAATACGGAGAAACACATGCTAAAGTGTAGATATGCAAAATATGTAATTTAAGAACTTGTTTTGTTGCAAGGTAGGTCTCCTCTTCTTGTTCATTTATTCCAGCAGTGACAATGCATTTGATGCAAATTGCTGCAAGAATCTTAAGCACAGCAAGCTACCTCTCACCAGATGAACAGTTCCTGATGCTCCTACAATGCTAAATTCTGCAAGATGTGTCCTACACATCTCTACTGTACACACATCACTTGAAGAAATTACAACTGGTACATACCCCTCCTGGAGTGGACAACAATTGCTTCCAAATGCCTAGACACAGAACACCTAATCCAATTTAGCTAGTAAAGATTAGCAAAACTTTGGATCAACATGCATACTAACCTTCTAACACTTATATGTGGCATGGACAGGACCTAGCAGCCCTGAGGAAAAGGACTTGGGAGTGCTGGTGGATGAGAAGTTCAACGTGAACCATCAGTGTACACTTGGAGCCCAGAAAGCCAAGCAGATCCTTGGCTGCATCAAGAGAAGCGTGGCCAGCAGCTGGAGGGAAGTGATTCTCCCCCTCTGCTCTGCTCTCGTGGGACCCCACATGGAGTTCTGCATCCAGGTCTGGAGCCCCTATTCCAAAAAAGACATGGATGTGGTGGAGAAGTGTGTCCAGAGAAGGTCCAGGAGGATGATCAGAGGGATGGAGCACCTCTGCTATGAAGACAGACTGAGAGAGTTGGGGTTATTCAGTCTGGAGAGGAGAAGGCTCCAAGGAGACCTTATTGTAGCCTTCCAGTATCTGAAGGAGGCTACAAGAAAGCTGGTGAGGGACTTTTTAGGATGTCAGGTAGTGATAGGAATAGGGGGGATGGATTCAAACAAGAGGAGAGTAGATGTAGATTTAGATTGGAAGTTAGGGAGAAGTTCTTCACCATGAGGATGGTGAAATAGTGGCACAGGTTGCCCAGAGAGGTGGTGGAAGCCCCATCCCTGGACGTTTTTAAGGCCAGGCTGGACAGAGCTCTGAGCAACCTGACCTAGTGGGAGGTGTCACTGCCCATGGCAGGGGGGTGGGACTAGGTGATCTTAAAGGTCCCTTCCAACCCTGAAAATCCTATGAATCTATGATTCTAACTTAAAGTAATTATTTTACAGGTGCAGAAGTCTTCCTACTTTCTATTTTTCTAGAAGCTGTGCTTTCAGATGAAAGTTTCCAGGCCAGTAGGAAAAGATGACCTTCTGACTAGCCCAATAAGAAACATTATTAATCCCTTTATAATCATGCAGCATTCAAGAGATTTTAATTATCAGAAGCATTATGCATTTTAATACAATGAAGTACTGTGAGAGAGAATAAAAAGAAAAGCCCATATTTTCTGAACTGGAGAGGGTGGTTAATCAAGATGGACATTATATACAGATTATAGGAAACTTTGTCAGTCTGGACCAGTTATAGATTGTCTAGTGCATCGTATCAGCATTTAAAAGTCATTAGCAAGACACAGGAACTGCACAATATTTTCTTCTTCTTTTAGCAAATATATAGCTTTAGTAGTGTTGTGTAGGCTATCAGAAATATTTGTCTTTTCTTGCAAATGACCTCTGCAAATTCAGCCTTTTATCTGAAATATATGATAGAACTCCAGTGCTATAGTGAAATACCAAGTGCCACTACTAAAGGGTTTATCAATATCACAGCTATTACCTTTGTGAAATTTAGTGCTGTCTGACAAATATCAGACAGTTCTTCAGGATCTGAAGAGAAATGGTAATATAAAGGATGGAAACTCATTTGAGTTATATGAGGGGCATCCAATAGCAATTTCTAAACTTTCATCAAAACAGCTGTAATTTAGAGGCATCCTATAAAAGGAGGTAATAATTTTTTGAAAATTAAAAGAATGTTGACAAACAGAGCTAATAAGAAGTACTTTTCTTTCTCTCAACAAGTAAAATTTTTGGGTGTTTTTTTCTGACAAAAAGGCAGTATTATTTCTAAGTTTAAAAAAAAAAAAAGTTATTTCAGGTTTTTAACTCACCAAAATAGTTTCTTTAAAATATTTTAATAACATATTAGTAGGGTCAGATATCCATTCTTTTCAATTTAACAAGTGAAATATGATCACATGACATTTATATGATAACAACCACTTAGAAACCATTTAAAATACATTCAAGTAATAATAAGTATAGTACTTTAAATGTAGTCTAAATATTGCTTTACTTAAATATTTTATTATAATAATTAATTAAAATCATATATCTAGGGGAACATAGCTATAAAGGTCTCATGTTTACAGTAAGACGTCTCCTGTTTTATAGTCCAAGTGTAGTGCGTGTCTCACATATGGACCCTTTCCTGTTAATCTGATCAAGGGCAGATCTCCTACCATCAATCTAGTTGAACACTTCATATTGGCCGCATAGCACAATCTAAAATTTTACTGCAACTACACACTTACATGTAATGACTCAGAATTGTCAAAACATACCAGTTTTTTCTGATGTTCTGAGAAACACCATGTCAGATGGGATTCGCTGATTCTGAGAGAGGGAAAAAAAAAAGGTACATTTTTAGTTAGTAGGAAAAAAAAGTGAATTCCAATCAAATGTCCAGTAAAGATCTATCACCAAAGGGTCACACTTGGATTGAAACTCAATTAAAATAGGATTTCTCATACTACTTTACATTCAGCATTTGCAATTCAGAAATCAATATTTTCAAAAAATTATACAATAAGCAAGCAACAGCTAATCCTTTCAGATGTTCTTTATAAGTGAATCATAAATATCTAAAGAACTACAACAGATTTACATTTGCTGGACTGAAAATAGTAGTTTTAAAATATAAATATCTAATCGAAATATTTTTAAAGTAATTTCACTGAGCAAAACTGACAGCATATATAAAAGAAGTGACATTTAGAACATGTCTTAGCACTCAAGTGGCAAACACTGTATACCTAGTATTCTCCTCTCCCCCAACACACAGAAACATACACAGAGGAAACAGCAAGTCAGGGTACACGATTTTCCAATTTCACACATCTATAAGTTTCTCCTTTATATAAAGACAAGAAACCAATAGGATTTCTTAGATACTAAGGCATAGAGACATAGGCACAGTCAAATGCATCTGCACACCTACTCTCCCATTTCCCTTTTAAGCACAGAACTATCTGTACCAAATCACATTTTCAATTTTTTATTTACCACAGAAAGCCCAATTTAAGCTTTCATAGACTGAACAAAATTAACAATACCACCTTCCCACACATTAATGCTATATGATACATGACTAGTCAAATCCTACCACATGTTTACATTATCTGTAGTTACACCTTGCCAACAAGAATGTAAAGATGGGAAATTAAAAATAACCAACAATTCAAAATCTGAAGAGATACTGGAAAAGAAAAAAGCTACAGATTAAGCTGACAGTAGCAAGAGTGAACAGTATAAAGAGCAATGAGAAAATATATTGTACTGAATTGCATTTATTTCCCATCATAACTTGAGTCCAGTATTCTATGTACTGTTTGAAACTGAAGCTAAACACAAAGATTCACTTTAATTTAACTTACAGACTATTTTTAACTAAATAAGAAATCTCAGTGGGTTATCAGCAATGTCTTCAGTAGTTTCATGATAAGAATAGTTAATATTAATTTCAGATTACTTGTTAAGAGAATATAATCTACAAATGTTTTTCAAATAAAATGCACGTGAATTTGAGAAGTTATTTCAAGTTTGCTGTTATCCTTAGTTGATACTGCTTTAAAAGTCACTGCATATCTGGGGCTCACCTTTTTATTCTTTAAGAGCTCAACTGTCTATTTGAGTGAAAAAGAAAAATGTAGCTGATTATCCTGGTTTGGGCCAGGATAGAACTAATTTTCTGTCTTAGAATTTTTCTTTCAGATAAGTCTCTTCTAAGCAGCTGCACTTGCTGAAATTAACAGCAAGTTTCTCTGTCCATGTCTGCTTCTAGGACCAATGACATCTGATGTTTGTATAGTTACGTTTAGAGACTGGTGTGCAAAACCAAGGCCACTGCTCAGTTCTTAGGAACATCTTATGCTTCAGAAGGAGATAGGGAGTAAAGGGGTCACACCTGTAAACCTACTTTAGGGAACATTTCAAAACTACAGAAGTATTTCCTATTTCAGACCTCAAGTAGTATCAGGCTGCAAAATCAAAAAAGCAATAATAATTCAATTTTGGATCTGAAGATAGAAATTGTATGGTTTAGTACAAAGATGTAACTATTAAAGAAAAATGTAATTGGTACAAAATTATCTTTACATGAAATCTAAGTGCATTCAGCATGTAGCAGCTCTGAACGTACTTATCCCAACAGGTATCTGGGCAATAGCACAGACCACAGCATCAGCAAAGACATTCAAAAACATGCTAGAAGAATTAACACAAAGGGAGGGGGTTTTTTTTGTTCATTTGAGTCAAGCCAGTCCTCCATTTTAACATTTGAGACACTTCAAAATCAGTTCACAGAGTAAAAAAAAAAAAAACCAAAAAAACCCCACCACATTGTCTCATTCATAATCGAGAACAAATGTGTATTTACATCAACAGCACTGAAGGAGCTGATGCTTTTTCCCTGTATAATTCTGTATTACAATATTTGCCTTAGTTCCTGAAAAGATACAAACATATGGCAGTATTAGTTCTGACAAACTAATCCTGGATACTGTGGGCAAGTGTTCCATTACTCCAAGGCAGCCTTCCCGAGGTCAGCACACAGCCACAATGGTGCTGTTTGGAACACTGTGATCTGAATAGTCAGCTACAAGATTCAGTGTCATATGGGCTCAACTTTCAAAAGAAGATGATGTAAACTCTCTCTAGGAGGAGGAGGCAGGTACCTCTTAGCACTACCGGTAATAATGCTCTCAAGGACATCAATTCAGAAGCAGATCTGGAAGAAACTGCAGCCATATTCTCTGTTGATGTAAAGTTCAGTATAGAGGGGCCACTG
This sequence comes from Phaethornis superciliosus, assembly GCA_023637945.1. NCBI lineage: Eukaryota > Metazoa > Chordata > Aves > Apodiformes > Trochilidae > Phaethornis > Phaethornis superciliosus. The sequence goes on from JAJQWJ010000002.1 coordinate 91,852,422, forward strand.
AGGGTTAAAGAGATGGCACTATCTCAAGCAACAACTTGCTTGGAAAATAGACAAGCTTGGAAACACTAGAAAATACATGTTTTGTTTTACCTAAATGTCCTATGTGGTTAGTGAAAATCCCCTCATAGCTTAAAATTATGCATTTTCATAGATGGATACTTCCTGATTTGCAAAAATTCCCATTTATTTGTTAAAGTACAAAGAGTGAAAAATTCATGTACTTGTTTGTATGTCAACGGTATTCACCTTGAAGAAGCTGCTCAGCTGCAACTGCAGCTAGTGTACCAGCTTTTGGAATCTTGCCTTATAAATGAAAATAAGTATGTAGTGAAATTTATTATCCATCATAAGCCCAGATTCAACCAGAAATCTCATATTCAGGTTAAAAAAAAAAAAAAAAGCAGTAAAACCTTCAAGTTAACTATAAATTATATGTGCTCTATATGATATATGCTATATATTTATCATATATGCTATATTATTTTACATCTATGAGAGGAAAGAAGAAGAAAGGGGAAAGGAAGCTTTAATATTAAATAAATCTTTCATTAAATGACAATAACAATTAAAGAGATATCCAGTCTTCATATAGATTAGCTATACATTTTTGCATCTTCCCCACCAGCTCTGACATAAATCAATTACACAAGTTCCAGGTTACTGGTTTCACACCTACAAACTTTCATTTACTTTTTAAAAAGCTGAAATGCTTAACTAACACCCAAAATACTAAACTAACTAAAAGTTATAAGAATCATGTTTTAACAAATCATTACTAGCTTCCATAGAGAACACGTTTTACATTCAGTAAATTAAACATTAACCTGGTACTTGCTAGTACTTGAAGTCAATTGAAGTCTTGATGCCTGACAAAATTGTGCAGAATGACAGAACACCTGAAGTTGGAAGGGACCCAGAAGGATCACCAAGTCCAACCCCCTGCTTCTTGCAAGAGTAGGTAAAACTAAAGCATTTGTCCAAGAGCATCATTCAGACACTCCTTGAACTCCAGAACACCAAGCTTGGTGTTCTGACCATGCTCCTAAGGAGCCTATTACAGTGACTATCTGTTCTTAGAGAAGAACCTTTCCCTCATGTGCAACTGGAACTTTCCCCTAATGCAGCTCCATTCCATTTCTTGTGCCCTACTGCTGGTCACCAAAGAGAGGAGATCAGAACCTCTCCCCTCCTGTTTCCTTCAGGAAGTTGCAGACTGGAGTAAAATTACTCACAATCATTTTCACATTTGAATAGAAAAAAATGCATCTCAATTTTATGTCTCTCTAATATGTCCTCTCTGCTTGTTTTGATTTTACATGAAAGAATATAAGCTTTTCATCATGAACCTATATGAATGTTCCATGTAGAGAAAGACTGTCTTGTCTTTAGTTCTTCCTTGGGGAAAAAAACCCAACACACTAAGGCCACAACAGTATTTAAGATAGACATCTTGGTTTTCATTAGGCTTTCCATATTTTGGAAATAGGCAGAAAAGTACAGCAGGACCACAAGATGCCAAAAACCACTGCTGACACTGAAGAGCAATGATCCCCCTACAAAGTCATATCTAGTCACTATAAAAGAGCAACTACACAGAAACAGATGGCAAGTACACTACAAAGATCTTTAACACCTTGTTATGGAGAAAATTGTGTTGTTCACTGTCACAGAAAACCAGCAGCAATATGTCAATCATGTTAGCCCTCTCATGTTATATTTTTCAGAGTGGAACAAGTTAAAATGACAACACATACAACTTGAAGCTTTCAGAAACCCACAAAGAAACTATGTAATATCAATTACCATGGAGATGAAACTAGAAATTTTTATTGAAATATACTGAAATTCAAATACCTAAGTCAGGAAAACTATTTGAATACATTGTTTTGCTTAAGTCTGGGCAGATTAGACTTCCAAAAAAGGAAGGCTTCCATTTCTCTCACTATTTGTGAATGCTGAAGAATTAGAGATTCATTCCTAGAGATCTAACTATGGCAAGACAATGGTCAACACAATGTAAATAGCTTCCCCAGTTTCTGAGTTCCCATGCTTATATCCATGCCATCCAGAAATACCAGCCAGACTGGAAAAAAAGAAAAGTCACACACACAACTACACCACAGGCTACAATATTTCCTTGAAAAATCTCATTTCCAATAGCTTTCAAATTACATTTTCATTTTTCTCATTATTATCATGACATTTACATCTCTCCAGCTCCCTAGTTGGTCTTCCAGTTCCCCTACAACTGCCCATTGTTACAGACTCAAAGAATTTTACATTAACTGTCCTTTCTTCTACAGTCATGTAATGAACCATGTACTTTTTCACTGACTAAGGTATTCCTGCTTGCTTCCGAGTTATTAATGGAAGAGGCACTTCCCAACTATCTTCTTGCATCTGCATGCTGTGCAGTACTGCATGCTAGCATCAAGCGCATTCCTTACAAATACTGGAAGTATTTCACTTTACACTTGAGACTTGAGATTAAGAAAAAACAATTGTGTCCCTTTACAGCTGCAAGAAAAGCTATTTGCAAGAAACATTTAGGATAAAGTGGTGTTCCATGTTTTAAAAAAAATGTCTTGTTATTACTGAATGTTATTAAGTAAATGTTACTCACTACTAACCACATGTGTTATTGAGGCTTATGACCTCTTCACTTCTCCAAAACTTACTCCTAGCAGCCAGTAAGCTACAGTGTCTAAGTAACAGGATCTGAACCCATCAACTCATCCCTTCAACTGTCTCAGTTAGGAAGACTATGTATACCTGTGCTCCCACTGGAGACTAAAAATGTAACCCAAGACAAGTGAAGGCAAACATCTAGGAAGAAACATGTCTATTGAGGTGGGGGCACTGTTTTTGAGATAACATATGCAAATCTCTTATAGTTTCTAAAAACATGCAATATTTTCTTCTATTCAGGCCTCGGTTGAAAATATAGATATATTACTTGGAAAGGAACTGTTTTAAGCACATTTAAATTACCTAAAGCTGCTCTAAAATTTATCAGGCCTATTTAAAAAAAAAAAACAAAAACTAAATCCAAAAATAGAATAGTCAGAGGATATTCAAGGATATACAAAAGCCTGATTTGTGATGCAGTCACTAGCCAGCATATGGATCTTCAGCTCAAAGAGTCGTTAATTTCACTACAGAAGTGCTGTTGATGCATCTTCCAAACACAATGTTAACTTGTTCTTTTGTCATTACTGTGAAATCTGCTTGCTCCAACAAAATGCACTTCTCAACAGAACTAGAAAACATTTAATTTCATTAATCTGGAGGGACATCTAGCTAGGCCAAAAGGGAAAAAAACCAAACCTCTACTGGGGCAGAAGGAAGCTTGAAGTAGAAGTACAGGATTGAGAAGATTATATGCATCTGACTGAGATACCTGAGTAAAATCTATTAAAAACAAACAAAAAACCAACCAGCCAACAAAAAAACCCCAAACTCTACTCTTTATTTCCCCAAATCCTTAAACATCCTTTTCTCTGTAGAAACATAGCACACGTTTCTCTGTAGAAACAACGTAAGTTCCTGAAAATGATGCTGAAATAGATTCTAATGACCTACCTGACAGAAGACAGACTCATCCCCAAGGTAATTCCAGTTTTCCAAATTCTAGCATGAATCAGACTAATTGATCATGGTAAATTTCAGGGGAGGCAGATTACATAGGTAGCCACTATAGTCTTTCCCACACCCTATAATAATTAATTCCAGGCTTAGATATACAATCTGACTCCACATACAGTCTCATAAGGCAAGGTATAAGGCAAAATGTGGAGTTCAGACATAATACTGCTAATCTCCCTACACTAATACATGCTGCTGAGACAGACCCAAAAAGATACCAGATGCAGGTAGCAGACAAAAGGAAGGGAAAATAAAGCAAGAAATGGTATAAACTACATGAAAATAGATACATTTTTAGCTGAGAACAGCAAACCAAGTGAGACCTGTGTGTACTGTATTAGACAAGAAGAAAAAGAAAGGAAGTAAAAAAAAGTTTCCAAAACAAACAGAAGAGTGGCTTCTTATATATGGCTGAAAAACACTGTATTATCTCCATCCACTAACAATTCATGAGTTCTCCAGATTCTGCAAGCAAAAGTGATGACAAGAAAGTACAAAATGTATCCCAAGGGCATATTTGCTGAAAGATTTTCTTTTATCAAAAGTAACTTACTCCACTAAATATGAGTAAAAACAGGAAGAAGTCTAGAAAAGTCTAGTCACTGACTAAATTCCAGTAAGGAATTGCCATACAAAACTTCAAACAAGGCAGCAGGTACAAGCTTAAACTTGAGATGCCTCCTTCCAGCATCTCCATGGATTAGCTCACCAATACTAAGTGAGACAAGAATCACTTGCTGGTATCCAGGAAGTGAGCCACCTTTCCAAAATGAACTTAAGTAAAAAGTGTTTCTCTGACAAGAAAATTAAGCTCACTTTGATGGTCACAGTAATTTCATAGTATTGCAGAAAATAACCAGTGCTGGTTTTCTAGAATACTAATTAGAGGGAAAACCAGCTCACAGCTCTCACTATTTGCAATTAAACTGCAAAGGTTTAAGCTTTTTCTCCTCTTCAAAAGAACTTATATAATTATATGTAATCTTATATGCATATTCTAATTATATAATATGAATATATTTATATATATAAACAGAACTTATCCTAGAAGCCTTCAGGCATAGAAAAACAGTGATCTGAACAACAGAAGATTGGTATTAGTAATCATACACCTTAGAACATCCACCCCTGTACAAGTCAGAGAATTGTATACTAGATAAATTTAAGCACACACCGATTCATCAAAATAAGAATGCTTACATTCAATTTAGCATACAATGAATAAAAGTTCCTTAAAGATTCCCAAGTAACACTTGAACTAAAATACTAGCTAGTTAGCACTTTAAAGATAAGCACCTTAACACACTTTTCTTCAGAAGATAATTAGCATGTTAAAAATCTTTAGTCTCTAAAATATAGTTAAAAAGTGTCAACCTTTTCCACTATGATGAGGTCTCCAACTTGTATGTCTGAACTCTTAACTTGAACTTTACCTTAAAAAAAAGAAGAAATTTAATCAACTTAGGCAGACATTAATAACGAGTCACAAGAATATAAAAGCAAGAATGCAAGTTATAAAGATTTACTGTTTGGTGAAAATGTTACAATTTATACAAAATGGATCTCTGGTGAACATATTAATAAATAGATTCCATCTGTTTGAATAAATCATTCACTGGATTAAAAAGAAAAAAAGTCTATTAGCTATTGTAGAAATATTAGAGGAAAAAAATATGCATGAAAGATGCTCAAATCCGATCTATAGCACCAATAATGTTTGTAAAAGTGGATAAAAGTCTTTCACACAGTGCTAGACAGCCCTTTTATTTCTGGCAAATCAAGAGTTGTTATGCTTACTATCACGGAGCACTCTCACTCACCAGAGTTGTTAGTCACAGCCCAGTTACCAACAGGTAGCTTTACTTGATCACTAATACTACGAGATAATTGGCACAGTCTGGCACATCGTAGCAACCACAGCAGAAAAGAGGTAAGTCAGTCTGAAGTCAGAAGAAATGTCTTAACATTTCATTTTAGAAATGTAAAATATCAAAAGCTGACACAGATGTTTTTCATTCTCTAGAGCTCCCCATTCAGTAACTGCTGTGAACAACTCATTTAAAAATACACACAGCATACATCCTAATTTAATTTCTGTATGTTCTGGAGAGTCTTTGCAATTTGTAAGACTGGTAATTTTAAGTATTGTTTGATGGACTGAAGAACTGAGACAGAGAGGTTAAGCTACTGCCCAAAATGGGTCACTGTTGATATCATTAGAATTCAGGAGTTGTAGTCCAAGGTCCTTGCTACAATTCCATTAAAAAACAGTTGGGTCCCTGAGTTAAAAAACAATGAAAAAAAACAAAACCAAAAAAACCTTGTAGACAAACAAGTCATGACATATGGATATCCTCTTCCAAAATGTAACAAGTGATAGTTGTTAATTCAGCATATTAATTCAGAACAGAAACATAGATATTTACGCAGCCTAATGTGCTGAAACACGCACCCACATCAAATAATTTCTCCATCAGAAACATTACCATGATTCCAAGCAGCAAGTTATCAGATAAGTCAGTCAGAACATAAGATGCTAGGGTTCTAAGTAAAAATCAGATTGAACAGAATACCCCCAAAGGCACGGTCTGAGCAGCAGTTTGCAATTTAATCAAAACAATTATGCATAGTAAATTTGTCAGTGTGCATGCTATCATCTGTCAAAGTTATAATAAATATAAAACAGAAACTAACTACATTCCAAATCTGCCAACTTTACCAAAAGGTTAACATTTCCTATTTTATTTCAGTTTCTCCATTAATAATTTTTATCAGTTTCTCTGTGTGATAACCAAGTCAACCAACTGATTACTGTGAAAACAGCCACAAAAATCTCAGTACGAGTTAAGCCTCAGATCTATGCCACCTATGCTGTCACTCAAGACCAAAACCATTCACAGATACTAAGCAAATGCAAGTACAAGCAATTTTATCAACTCCAACAACTGAATTTTTCAGTCAAGTTTTAACAGCATCTACAGTAAAGTTCAAAAGACACTAAGCCTCAAAGGAAAAGAAGGTAGAACATTCATTTGCAGGATGATGTGGGGCAGACAAAAAGCAAAGACTTGTGGTGCTAAGTACACCAACAGGAAACCACACTCTGCACCTTTGCTTGTACTCAGTCTAGCAATCCTGGGAATTATGAACTCAAGTTTCCGTATCAGACTGCTTTAGACTGTTTTCTTGTTGACTAATTTTAACACTAAAGAATACCATCTTTATTACACGCTAATATGTCATACTAGAACATACTGTATATGTCCACACTTAAGGAACAAGCCTGTGACATACAAGTATATTAATTCTACAACAAATCTGAATGGCAGGATAAATTCCACTAAAAACTAAATGGCAAAATGGGGCAGTAATTCAAAGAGTGGCTTGAAATTTTCAGATTCAACAAAATAACACTTCCCTCTAGACTAGCAAAGGAGACATCAGGTCTATTTCAGAGAACATTAAAATAACACAGTACTACATCTTAGTTAAGAAGCATTTAGAGAAAAAAAGACACTGGATATTATTCACTGCATAAATTTTTGCAAACTATTTTTTCACTAAAAACATCTCCATAGCAAAGCACTCCTAACCATCTGTGTAATCACCAATAAAAAGTCCAAAGCTGTCAGAAGTGGCTGAACATTTAGACTTTATAGTCCACCAAGGCGCAAGGCTTTCGCCTACAGCAACATAAAGAATTATACAGAACAGAAACACTGAAATGTGTCTGTAGAATTCATTATACTCCCAAGATAAAGCCTTTTGAAATGAATTGCAATGATTTGAAAAGCTAATGTCTCATATATGCTAATAAGTATTTCACATAAAAAGTTTAAGAAATTAAGTAAGCACAATGTGAGTATATACTATATCAGAAATCACTTGGCTTCTTTTTACTAACAAGTGTCTTTGCTACCAAAGTGCAAGCCACTCCTGGAAGAACAGTAATTTCTGAGAGTAACAGTTTTAAGTTATTTTAAATTTCTTATTACATCTTATCCATGGTACCTTGAGTACTGTCTGAAGGTGTTGATGCAGTGCAAGCACTGAGCTTAGATCCTTCTTTTAGACTCCATCTTACACAGAAAACAGAGGTTAGTGTTTAACCAAAAATAAACTCTGGAGAGAAGCTTCCTAGCACCTCTCCTCTGTTTACTATCTCCCCTTGGCTGAAATGATTCAAAGTCTTCATCCTTTCTTCTCCTATCTCCTGGATGATGCAAAAATGTGGTAGAACAAAACCCCCTTGACATTTCCTCTCCTCCGGTCACTTTTGGAAATTGTTTCTTACATTAAATATTCAAGTTCTTTTTCTGCTGCTGCATACTATTTCATAGAATCATAGAATCAAAGAATCCTAGGGGTTGGAAGGGACCTCGAAAGATCACCTAGTCCAACCCCCCCTGCCAGAGCAGGGCCACCTAGAGTACATCGCCCAGGAACGTGTCCAGGCGGGTTTTGAATGTCTCCAGTGAAGGAGACTCCACAACCCCCCTGGGCAGCCTGTTCCAGGGCTCTGTCACCCTTACAGTAAAAAATTTTTTTCTAATATTCAACTTGAACCTCCTATGCTCCAATTTACACCCATTATCCCTTGTCCTATCACTGGTCACCACTGAGAAAAGCCTAACTCCATCTCCCTGGCATTCACCCCTTACATATTTGAAAACATTGATGAGGTCACCCCTCAGTCTCCTTTTCTCCAAACTAAAGAGACCCAGCTCCCTCAGCCTTTCCTCATAAGGGAGATGTTCCACTCCATTAATCATCTTAGTAGCTCTGCGCTGGACTCTTTCAAGCACTTCCCTGTCCTTCTTGAACTGAGGGGCCCAGAACTGGACACAATACTCCAGGTGCGGCCTCACCAATGCAGAATAGAGGGGGAGGAGAACCTCTCTTGACCTACTAACCACACCCTTTCTAATGCACCCCAGGATGCCATTGGCCTTCTTGGCCACAAGGGCACATTGCTGGCTCATGGTCATCTTCTTGTCTACCAGGACCCCCAGGTCTCTTTCACCTACACTGCTCTCCAGCAGGTCAGCCCCCAACCTATACTGGGACATCGTGTTGTTCTTCCCCAAATGCAAAACTCTACACTTCCCCTTGTTGAATTTCATCTTGTTTCTCTCTGCCCAACTCTCCAGCCTGTCTAAGTCTCTCTGAATGGCAGCACAGCCTTCTGGTGTGTCAGCCACTCCTCCAGCTTAAATTTCCCTAATCAGCTCATACAATTCTTTAAAAACTTAACTGTTCCAAATGGTCTAAATACCAAAAATGAAGTCATCAGTAGGTCTGCAATATTGCAAGCAACAGAGACCTATTTTTCCTCTAGATTCAGAAATAATGTGGGTTGTTTTTGGTTTTTTTTTTAATGCCGTGACTTTTTAAAAAGCAGGACAACCTATTCTCGAAGAGCTGAAATTCTAATTTTATGAAGTTTCAATACACATTTCAAATAACTGCAAAATAATATTATTACAATAATCAATACATTCTAACAAACATTTACAGTTGCAGATAACTTGAAAGAGATCATTTTGCAATTTAAAAAAAGGTCAGCTGAGACAAACTCAGTGAGGTGGCACTTCAGGAACAAAACAGTTTCCACTGTAAAAGCAGAAGTTGGAAAGTGGGAGAAAACCTCAAAGCACAGTAGCTGTCTGAAATAAGACTTCTCAATTCTCTGATTTTTAAGGAAACATACTAGTTTTCAGGTTTTGTTCTCTTCTTACATATAACAGTCATTGATATTTTCTCAATTTCACATATTCTGAAAACCCTTTAAGAACATGCAGATGTCTTTCACATTTTAAACCTGAATGGAATTTTTTCAGTAATCTAATTTTTCCTAAGATTCTTTGATTTTGCTTTGCAGATTGCAAAGTGAGAGTTCTGAAGCACTTCTGAAAATCACTCTAAACATCCTGGGATCAAGTGAGAGATGCATGCCTCTTTTGTAATAGTTGAGACTTACAGTTATTTATTTTCTTCTTGATCATTTTTCTTCAAAATTTCAGTAACACTGCATGGGCAAAGCCTAAGTAGGAAAGGTTTAGAGAAAGACTGACAACTTTAAGAATGGGAAGGGGAGAAGAGTAAAAACTTATTTATGATTTTATTATCCAATTAACTTTCGGCAGCCCAATGCAAGACAATGTTCATGAACTCGCGACAATTCTTCTAAACAACAACAGTTTTTTTGTGATAGTAGAATGTTTTGGCTGCACCAGAACTACAACAGTCCCTTCAGAAAGAAAAAAAAAAACCCACCTCCTAAACCTGCATATACAGGTATAAATTTTTTTTAATTACCGTTTTCTACAAAAGGATACATGGGTAAGTTAGTCTAAAGCAAAAAATGGGAATGAAATCAACAGGATCTTCAATATAATGGTAATTTCAATTCTACCCTGAGATAGTCTTCCTCACTCCAAGCTGGATAGCCTATTAAGGATTTGAAGGCTTATAAGCAAAAATGCAAAGCAGATTTTGCAATAAACATCTTGATAAAAAGACAGTAGAACCGATCACACACTAAACAACTTGAGAGATTCAATGCCACAATCTAGAAAATTATACAAGAAAAAGATTCACGTAAAAGGCATGGAGATGGGTACACTTAATTGACTTGCTCACACACACAAAAAAACCCCAACAAAACAATACATTTATGGATTTGCATGTTTCATTACTTGCCACAAAGGGTTTAAAAATTAGGAACTGTTCACAGTTGATGTGCAGCAGGTTCACCGTCTCCACAAGTGCAAATTTACACATTACATATTCACCAAGGCAGGAATGAAGATTGGGATTTGACATGTTAGATAACAAATAGAAAACAGCATAACACTGGATCTCTCACAGATCAAAATTAGTCTATGGACATTAAGTTAGCCATTGCTGCCCGAGTACAATTAAGTAACACTTAAAACAGTTCTCCTGTTTTTCCTTGATTTCCTTCTTGGTACAGCTCTTTATTATTATTTTAAATAACTAGGATAGAACAAATATTTATTCAAGGCCTTAAATTACTAAAAAGAAATTCTAAGTCTTTGGCAGTCACCGAATGTGAATCTATCATCTTCCAAAGGCTGGTATTTCTTATCCTAGCAGCAGGCAGGTCATAAGACAACACTCACATTTCACCTCTTTATGGTTCCTGAGGCTAAGAAGGACTCCACAGAAAATGAGCACTGCTAAGTAATCACATACTTTGTGATTTTTACCCTATTGTAACTGTATATGAGTTTAACTAACAAATCACCCTATCCACACTATATTTATACAAATAGTTATAGTTCAAGCTCCCTTAGCTTGCTATATGTTTCCCTGAAGTAAACAATTTTGCAAAACTATCTATAAGTTAAAGTGTCTTTATCTTCCATATTTAGTACAATTAAAACAAAAGTAAAACTGAACCTCGCTAACTTGTTTTTAATACTGTCCCAATGTGAGGAAAGGCAACCTGCTTAACCTCTCTATGTCAGTTTCTCCAGCTTTGAGATGGCAAAATATACCTATTTCAAGAAAAGATTGTAACATCTATACAAGTCATAAAATTACTAGAAAAAACTGCTAGAACAGTACAAAGTGCAGTTCCACTCTGAAAAGTGACTCTTTTAGAGTGGCATTGATTTTCAGGCTTTTAATTAAATAAGTATCAAGTTTGTTCAATCACAAGTAACACAGCCTTCTTTCTCCAAACCATTAGCATGTCATTTAGTATAGTAAGTCCACGTGAATTTTTCCACTTGAAGAGTACTGCCATTATTAAAAATTAGGTAGATATTTATAAACCTAGTTTATGGAAGTGCAGCACTTGACTATTACTTCCAACAGAAAAATACTATGATCTTCCTGGAAACGCATAAAAATAAAAATCTTCGTTTTATCATGGCAGAAGTCACATTCCTTGCCTCAAAATGATACCTTTCAGCTTCAGAAAAGAATCCTATATTATGAAGAAGGGGCAGTTTATCATCTATTCATAATTTTAACTAAGTGTTTGTGGAAATTTTTAGCACAGCTTAATTTTGAGTGGGTACTGATTTTGAGTGGGTTTTGATTCTTAAAATTGGCCACAACATTGTTAGGTCATTGATCACACCACTGTCAATATGGGTGGAATTTCATCATAAGCAGAGATCTTGAATCTTTACTTCTATAGAATACCATGGTCTTCAAAAAAAAAAAACAAAACAAGTATTGAATTCACCATGACATGGACGTGAAAACCTTAAATTTTAATTAGACATACACATCTGTGGGTAAAAGTCTATATCCCTTGTTTAAAAAGGGCATTTTTAACTCTTCTTTTGAAAAGTCACTGCTCTCTGATGTAAAAAATCAGAGATTTTACATCTCTCAGATGTAAAAAATTACTAAACCAACTAGGAGGTTTAATTACAACATGGACAGAAAAGCTGTTAAGAGTCCATTTCCTTACAGGGTGTATTAAGATCGTAAAGATCTGGAACCGAGCAATCCAACCACATGTTAAACGAATTCTAACTATCCCATCTGTAAATTTACACAGTGGTATGTCTAAATGTTGATAAAGCTATTCCAGACTGACAAGAAAGGTAAAAACAATAGGCAAATATTCCTTACTGTTACTCTCTTCTGTTCTACAAACTCCAGAAATCCAAGTCTCCATACTGTGAGGAAGCAGTACAAATGCTTCTCAGCTGTTAGGTTATGTCATCACAAATGAGACTGTTGCCTGTTTACCTGCCTTCTGATTACTTTTGAAAACGTGGTAAGATTTCAGACATAATACAGTTGTGTTCCATTACAAGCTTTTCATTCATTTTTTCTGGAGAAAACAGTAGCCAGAACTACTTCAAGAGTTTAGTTTCTAATTAAGATTCCCAAATCTGATGTGATTACTCTGTCCACTGACTCTGAGAATAAATTCACCAAAATATACTACAAATTGCAGTGAAATACACGTTGACAATTAGTAACAGATCTTACACTTGAGCACAATGTATGCCATATACTCTAACTCCTTTAGATGTAACCTCACATTTCTTAACAGCTTCCCACTTTCTAGAACGTTTATTCCAAAGAAAATCATAGAATTGGTCGGAAAAGACCTTCAAGATCATGGAATCCAACCATTAACCTAATACTGACAAGACCTTAACTAAGGCACATCCTTAAGTACTATGTCTATACCACTCTTAAATACCTCCAGGGATTGTTACTCTACCACTGGCCTGACCAACCTGTTCCAGTGTCTGATAACCCTTTTCAGTGAAGAAATTCTTCTTAACATCCAATCCAAAATCCTCAGACACATCACAGGGTATTCTAGCAAAATAACTGGAGGGTAATAGCAAGGTCATGTTGTTTTGTAAGATTATTCACAGTTTCATTTTAAAATGTTATTCATAATTTTGGGTCCCTTTCTACATAACACTTTGTTCTGAATGTAAACAGTAAAATGTGCTAAGCAACATTAAAGTGGAGAGGTGTGCATAAATTTCTCTTATGCCCATGTTTAAAACTTAACAATCGCATTCATTTCCTTAAAACCTTTGACAGTTTTTCACAAAGACGAGTCCAAAAAAAAAAAAAAAAGTGATTGTTTCCTTTTATTAATTCTAGAAAGAAGAAAAGTGGCTGCATGATTACATAGATTTGAGATTATATGCAAAAATTGAAAAATGTATTTTTGATACTGAAGCTGACTCACATCTTCCTTTTGGTAAGCACAAGTTTGTATTTCTTAGCTACTGATCCTTTGCATATCTGACAGTGTTGCTGATTACTGCTACTGTTACTGAGTGTTAGGTACCAATTTCAGAGGAGAACTGCACTTCAAAGTAAAAGTACTGAACAGCAAAATGCTTAAAAAATATATACAATTACATATACCTTTCCTTTACAAACAGCAGAAAATTTACAATGCTTCTTAAATACACGATGTTTAACTGTTGTGTTTATCTGAGGGAAATCAAGCACTTAAGTAATTTAAGTATCAGTTTCATTCTGACTAGTGCAACATGAGACTATTAGTTATTTCCTTGAACTGTAAGTCTGTGAATGTATAAGAAAAAAGGAACTATTTTAAGGATTTATACAACTGTTTTTGCTAACCTCGTACTGTCAGCTTGCTATACAACTGTGCATTCATTTCCTTGTCTCTCTTGTAACGTCGAAATTCATCAACAGCTTCCCGCACCACCGTGACAGTCAAAACAAATCCCTGTTAAAGACATGATTATGCAATTTAGAATTCTCAAAGTGCTAGAATGGAAATACAAGTAGGAACACTATAGAGAGCAAGACCACATGTTTAGAATATACACTTTTATTTCCTCACTTTGATTTTAGTGATTTCTTGAAGCTGTTAAAATGAGTCCAAAAAACAAAAAGAGAAAATCATATTTCTACACTGTACAAATTCAGAGTAGCTGCATCTACAGATATATAGAATTTAGATATAATTTTAAATTTAAAAAGCCTATGATGTCTAGCAGGAGCTAAAGACAGCCTTTATAGTTTAATAAGCATATTTCTCTATCTTTAACAAATTTTAGAGCTTTATCAAAAAGTCTTCAATTATAATTTTGATTTCATTGCCTTTTTCCTTACAGACAGACCTAAAATGGTAAATAGATAGCTAGGTTAATTAATTTTGCCATCTTAAAGGTACTTACTTACCAATATGACACAAATACAGATACAGAAAATGGAGTTTGTTCTGAAAAGGTATTTATTTAAACACTTTGGCTGCCAGTTTCACAGGTTAGTGCTCCAGAAGCTTTGGTTGGAAGCACAGAGAGCCCTATATGCAATTAAGATTGTAAAGCTAAAGAGAATACAGAACAGTTCATGAATAAGCAAAAAAAAATTCCTCTCTCCCTTTCTAAACCTCCTCGGATACATTTTTCTGGCCTCTTAAATTCAAGTACTCAGTATTTCTCCCTCAGTGAAAGGGAGATAAAATTTTCATCAGTAAATGAATCTTATTACTATGAGTAAGGCAGCTAAAAAGGCAAGTATTCACAAGTCCTCCGACAGATAAAGTCTAGATTATCTATGTAGCTTCAGATACCTACCAACACCTGCCTTCTTTAGAAGAAAATTTATACCACTAGACCTCCTCTATTGAAGAAGTTCAATAGTTTGCCAAATTTCCTCCCACCTTCCAACAGTAAGAATGGAGTGAAGGTGTAGAGTTTTCCTAAAGGAGCCTTAACTAAAATTAACCTTTTCAATAGCAAGGGCTATGTTGCAGTTCCAGCTCAAAATGCCAAGATTTACTCTGTTGTGAACTTATTAAACGCTTAGTACTTTTTCAGGTTTAAAGTAGCTACAGTTCTATTAGAATTACATAGAAAAAAAAAGTTTATTTGCAAAATGCATTCCTTTTCACTCCTAGGGCACAGCTGAATGAGCAGTAGGGTTTTTGCCTTTTCTGGTGACACACTATTTTCATGATCTTTGGCAGTATAGATATTTTGGAGCACCTTCAAATGTATTTTACACTTGCATGTATCTTATTAACTTGTAATCAAAGCACAGAATGCAAGGTGCAAATTGCAAAAATTTCCCCTAGTAGCCACTGTATTTTGCTGGGCAGCTAGGTACATCTGAGCATGGCTATGAGGAAAAATTTAGGTATTTCCCTTTTCACTCATGTGCTCAAAGGAACTTGATAGGCTTGCAAGGGGGAGCCGAAATTGTGAAGCCAAACATATGAAAAAACTGTGAGCAGTTAAATACATTTAGCATACTGCTTAAAATCAAGCTTGTACACTTTATGTTCTTTGTATGTTGGACTCAAATGTATGTTCGTTCTCTGCTTGCAAATTACAGTTCAGTAAATACAGTCTTTTCTGAAGAACTCCAATATATTATCTAAGTGTATTATGCCTGCTTGTTGTGAAAACAGCTGAAGAAAACAAAAAAATAACTAAATACTCTTAAAAAAACCAAAAAATCTTATCACATAATCAAGGTCTATTCAGTTATTTTTAAGTATAAAGATGAACAATTTATTTTCTTTTAAAATCTTCAGCGAAAATACAAGCTGAGTCATAGCTACTCCTCTGATTATTACTGGAAATTTAATCAGCAGTTACATGCTCTTCAAATGAAATAAAATTTATCTGTTATGCAACACAGACAGCCCAATGGGTTTGACTTAAATGTTTTGAATTTACAACATACATACTAAGCCTTACTCAACATCCAAGTAATCTTTTACCTGGAGGTTAATAATTTGTTTAAAAAAAAAAAAAAGCAGCTGCGTGTGAAAACTGGGAAACATTCAAAATATCCTTGAATAAGACAAACATTTATACAGAACAGATTACTGGTATTTGCAAAATACAGTATTTTCTCCCCTTCTTTAGGCAGGGAAGAGATGGGCTGAGACTCTAGGTGATTTTTTTTTTCCTGACTACCCCACTAACATATAGAAGCATACACATCACTTCACTGTAAAGAGACTAACTTCCAGACAAGACTGACTTCTGTCTTTTACTGGGTCAGTGACAAAGGCCTTTGTAAATATCTATTTCAAATCCCACTGTTGAACAAGCTTCCTGCCTTGGAAGTGTTTTTTGCTGCAGCAGAAGCCAGGAGCTCTCTGGAAATCGAGGTGTGAAGAACCTCCATGACAGTCTCTCATTTTATCAAGACTTAAAAGGACACATGTTGAAACAATTAGGACAATTAAATCAATCCCGAATATTAAATCTAATGACTTTTTACGAATGACCTTTAATGAAGCAGTCAGCATGTCATTGTTCCTCCTTAATACCTCTGAGAATAAATACTACTGAAAAATACCATTTAAAAATAAATTTAGAAAACAAAGCATTTGTTCTTCCTGTCTTGCTTTTAAAGCCTGGGGTGGTAAGGCCAGGAGGAAGATGAAAGAGAAGGCAATGATGTGGTTACAAACAAAAAAAGTTTCAAAATATGGGAATATAGACAGCAGGCTACTAAAAAGGGCCTTTTCTGAAGATAAAATAGTTTTTAAACCTTAAGAAACCTGAGTCAGGAACAAGTGGTTTGAACAGTTTCCCAAGAAAATACTGCAGAAGGCTCAATAATAAAGACATATTGAAAGGAAGCCAGTAAAATTGGCAGACCAATCAATTAAGAAAGAGACATTTAATGAGTAGCCTGTTTTCAATATTTTCTCAATTTCTGTGAAAAGAATGTGATCAAAACCAACACAGAAAGTATGCATAAAACTTATGCTTTCAGTTCTGACTAGCCTGAAAATATAAAATAGCGAGCAAGTAACAATAAACTGAAAAAAAATTAACACACAAATCACCTATGTTACCAAATAAATTCTTGAGTAGCTGGAGAGGTTTTTTGTTAGCTTTTTTAAACATCTCAAGTGACCAGCAGCAAGAAAGGAGTACTACTTGCTCAGACTACCTAGTTAACAAAAATGACCTCCAGCCTGTGGGGCAGAAATGTAGCAGTCAAGTAGGAGTGAAGGTTAGATAAGAGTTTTTGGAGTATCTGCTGTAAAATACTGTAATTTCAAATAAGCATTTTACTTTCTTCAATACTTTAATAACTGTAGTTTACCAGATGCAAATTTATGAACTGTACATACACATAAAATTTTCATCTGAAGTATAAAAAAAAAAAAACTTCTAGTTAATAGTATTTTTCTGTTTACCAGAGGAGCCCAGTATGTGTACAGGTAGCCTATTTTCAATGCTGGTACAAACTGTGAGCAGGACACGACGAGAAAATAGAGATTCAAGAAAAACTTGAACTGTTCATATAAAACCTAAAATGAAAAACACAAAATAGATAAATGCCTTAAAATTTGTATGAATCATGTACATAAAATTCACTTTTTCATAATAGCACATCTAAAAATCTTTATGAAATATTATTATATGTAGTACTATTATAATACTAATTAGCACAACTTGTTATTTATCAAACTACTACATGCACTCTATTTTAATATTATACTGCTATTTTTGTTTTCACTCTGAAAGAAGTAACTTGTTAAATTTCTGATATTATGAAAACCAGACTATATGAATTCAATCTTTACAAAAATTACATATATTAAGATAATTATGCAAAGATTTACTCTGAAATTTTAACAGTAAACAGAATTCAGATGTCTGTAGAAGCATATTGCAATATTTTTTTTATCCACAATAGTTACACGTGTATGTTTCCAAGTTAGAAAAGGTTTTGAAAATTCAAGAAGGGCAGCAGGGATGATCCTGGTAACTACAGCCCTCTGAGTCTTACCTCAGTGCCTGGTAAGATTATGGAGAGGGTTATTCTGGGAGTTCTTGAAAAACACATTAAAAATCAACACAGTCATTGGTCTCAGCCAACATGGGTTCATCAGGGGAAGGTCTTGATTTCATTCTATGACAAGGTTACACACCTAGCTGGCCAATGGAAGCCAGTTGATGTAATCTCTCTGGGTTTCAAAAAGGCCTTTGATACTGTCTCTCACAGTATCCTTCTAAATAAAATGTCCAGCTTCCAGCTGGACAAGCACCTAACGTGATGGGTGAGCAGTTGGCTGATGGGTGGGTTGACCTCAAAGGGTCACAGTAAATGGGGTCACAACAGGCTGGCAACTGGTCACTAGTGGGATTCCACAGGGATCCATTCTGGGGCCAGTTCTCTTTAATATATTCATAAATTATTTAAGATATAGGACTTGAAGGCTTACTAATTAAGTTTGCAGATGACACCACATCAGGGGGGGGTGGCTGACAATCCTGAGGGCAGAGAGGCTCTGCAGAGGGATCTAGACAGTGCTGGACAATTGTCAATCTTATGAAGTTCAACAAGGAGCCGGATCTTGCACCTGGGACATGGTAACCCTGGATATTCGTACAGCCTGGGGAGCAGGAGGCTGGAGAGCATCCCTGTGGTAAGGCATGAGGGGGTTCTGGTCAATGGGAAGTTGAACATGAGCCAACAGTGTGCCCTGGCAGCCAGGAGGGACAACAGAGTCCTGGGGTGCATCAAGCCCAGCACTGCCAGCCGGGTGAGGGGGGAGATTTGGCCCCATCTGGAGTCCTGTGTGCAGTTTTGGGCACCACAGGACAGAGAGGACACAGAGCTACTACAGAGTGTCCAGAGGAGGGCTGTGAGGAAGGGTTGAGAAGGAAAACCATATGAGGAGCAGCTAAAGGCACTTGTTCTGTACAGCCTGGAGAAGAGGAGGCTGAGGGGAGACCTCATCACAGCTTACAGCTTCCTCATAAGGGGAGGAGGAGGAGGAGGAGGAGCAGGCACTGACCTCTTGTTCTGTCTGGTGACCAATGATAGGACCCAAGGGAATGGTAGGAAGAGGTGCTGGGGGAAGTTTAGGCTAGATATTAGAAAAAGTTTTTCACACACAGGGCAGATAAGCATTGGAATAGGCTCCTCAGGGCAACAGTTATGGCACCAAAACTGCCTGAGTTCAAGAAGCATTTGGATGCCACTCTCAAGCACATGGTGTGATTCTTGGGGTACCCTACACAGGAACATAAGTTGGACTTGATGATCCTGTTGGGGCCCTTCTAATTCAGCAGATTCTATGAACATTACTTATTTTATAAAATTTTGAATCTTCCAAGACTTCACACATTTCTTTAGTAGGCCAGAATAACATGGCACTTCCATCAGGATGATCAGAAATGACTACTGAGCTTGGAACACTAAAACTTGAGAAAATCGGTGCTTAATTGTTTCAAAAGCTAAAAGATTCAAAATATATAAAAAATCCACATTTAAAGTGTGCATCCATCTTTCAGTCTCACAATTCAGATAATATTACAATGGCCCCTGCATTAAAATCAAAGCTATTGGACACACTAGTTTTATTGATCCAACATTATGACTCAATTATATAAAATCTATGCCCCAGGGAAGTTCATTTCAAAGTATCTTTCTGTTTGGTACAATGAAGCACAACCTCAAAATTGCCTGTTTCTTATTAATGTTTCTTGTTAATGTTCAGTTAAAGGCTAAATAAACAGCTTCAAATCAGATTTTTTCAAAAGCATGGAATTCTATTCCATTACTTAATGACAAAAGTATGGAGCCAAATGAGTCAAATTTGAAGTTGCAAAGAACTGTGGAACATCTTTCCAAAATGAAACTGATTAAGTTTGAACCTGTCCCTTATGGTAATACTGATGAAGATCATATACTCATTTCTAGCCCTGTGCCTAACTGTTCACAAAAACTTGATAGTACCAAGTTGAAGAGAACTTTGGAAGGTTCAGATCTGCAAGATCACCCCACTTGCAATAGAAGGTAGGAGTTAGAAACCACCTTCTTACATATATTTTGAATTCTAGCAGATCACAGAGTTCATTCAGTACAAATTAGAAGTCTAATTAAGTAAATTGCAGAGTCTCCAGCTGCATAAAACTTTTAAAAAGACTATTGCTTTGAAGTTGAGGAAAGGTATCTTAAAAACCTGTCTATGACAGATAATGGACTTTACAGAAATTTATACAATATTCCTAAGCAGCTGAAGATGGCAACTGCAAATGGAATAAAATGGTGCAAAGATAAAAGCACTATTTTATATGTTTTAGCAAATCATATTATATTTTGGAAATATTACAGCTCTTTTAGCCAGTATGCAAAATTCTGTTAATCTAAACATTACTTTAAAGCTCATATTTTTATACAAAATCACTGAATATTGCCCATAGCCAGTTGCAACATTGAAAATTCTACAATGCTAAATATAAGACAAAACTTCACAGGATGAAAATTTCAACCAGACTAAATCATTGGAGTCAATATTTATGACTTTGTTACATTTATGGGTTTTGAACCAATACAACTATGCTCCCAACAAACTAATTTTAGTACAACAGCATAAGACCAGGCAGCTACAGTATATACAATCAATGAAAAGTGTTAATTTATGTCCAAAATTAAAATTTAGAAAACTTTTATTTCCACCAACCACTAGGCTTTATGTTTAGGATCTTACTTAATTTTGAAGTTACTGAGTTTTCAAATCCTACCACCAAAAGAAAAATCTGACTCTGCCTATGTTGTAAAAAACAACATTTTCAAAGGATCAGAAAGGAACAAACATTCTATCTCTCAACAGGTAATTGCAAGTTAGGGCTGATCCCTATAGGAAACATGAATCTAGTTTAGGATTTGTAATCTACACTGCATATTTCTAGTCACAATAATCAATAGCTTACTATATGCTTAATGAATTTTGTGACCCTTAGGAAAACATGTGGCTTAACCAATTTTGGTGCATTTAATAATTTAAACTTCCAAAGAAAACATTTACTTCGTTCAATAGACATGAGAATATTTTATCCACCTGTGCTAAATGACATCTTTTTTCCTTGACAGAAGATCAGCCTTAATCACAAAGCCATTAATTTTTCTTTTGTTTTAGCAAAGGAATGTATTAGCAAGCACCTGTCAGTTGTTGGACCAAAGAGGACAGAAGAATAGAATCAATACTCTTAAAAAACACCATGATCACTTAAATGAAAAAATTAGAAGATCTCTGTATTTAAATGTAAAAGACATTCAGTTTTTGAAAGAGAACACAGCACTCCTGGACAGTACTAGTAAAATATGAGCAAAAGGATTTCAATATTGTTAAATTATATTAATATTATTATTATTAGAAAATATTAGAAAAATCTGTAATACCAAAGCAGCACACATTTACTACTGAATCTTTGTAAGTTTTCTCTATTGTTTTTTTCCCTTATAACTATATTTAGAACTATGAACTAGATAAAACTGCTGCTTTTGTCTTCACATACAATGTGACTACAAGCAGAAAACTGAAATTGAGATGCAGTATGGCTTCTTATGAAAACAAGTGATAAAAAGCTATAACTACACAAAAGTATTGGCTGAAGAATTGTGTTCAAAACCAAAAAGACATCACTATTTCTAAAAAAGCAGTACAAAATACAATTCTGAAAAGTACTGCTTTTAATAGTAGTTACTAGTCATAGAAATTGAAGCAGTCGGTTCTTTTGTCCTTTAAGGACTTGGCTTTTTTAGAATACATTATTTAGTACTCTTTCAATGGTAAGAATTATGATAGCATATCTATGGGAGTACAACCCAGTTTTCAATTATTTATTTCTCAGTTGAAGTCAGTGCTTTGTAGTGTTTTCACAAATGACTATGTACAAGTGCTTGTTTAAAGAAAGAGGATTAACAATTTCTAATGATGAACAGAAAGGGCAAGGAAGCCCATCTCAAATTCCTAAAGCTTCACTGAATTCCAAACACTCAATCATGCACACCAGACACCCATTTGAAAACAAAACAATTTAGAAAAAAAAGCCGTGTTGCTCTCGACTGGCAATTTTATCTGAAAATATCAAATAATGTAAAAAGAGAAGAATCTTCTTGCAGAATCAAAACCACTACAGAATAGTTAACCCAACACAAAAATTGTTAGTAGCCTTACCCCAGGTATAAAGGTAAACACGTTGTATTTTTGATTTTTTATGGCATTTTTGGGATATTTTTCTTCACACTTTTCAGGACACCCAAGCCACACTGTGCGAGCCTTCAGCTCTTTCTTTCTTCGGCAAATGTTTATGAGCCAGTCAAAACAACTGAAAAGAAAAACAACTGTTTACTTAAGCACAAAAAGCATTACTATATGTGATTTCTATTTCCAAACCTGAAACCCAAAAGGCAAATACCCAAGAAAAACAGGCTTAAACATTTTTGGTACATCTACATAACAAGCATGATTTTTTTGGTAATATTTAGGGCAATTACACAGTATTAAACTCGGACATATAAACACTTGTGCATTCTTTACAGGAAATGCTAGTAAAATAATGACAAGCTTCACTATACTTTGCCCTGACACAGGTTCAAAAATTTCTAGTTAATACAAGTCTACATGAACAGTGACTAAATTTCCCTACTCTTAATTAACTAACTCATCCATCAAACCGTACAGCCCTTTGAGTAAAATCTGTATCTTGTAAAACTGATATTCCAATTATGTTAATGACTGAAGAGGAAACAATGCTATTACAGAAGGTTAGAAAAATTTCTTCTGTTTGGCATACAATTACCATATAATTTTTAAATCTTAGTTTCCTCCATAAGACTGCCTGTAGCAGACATATCAAGGCAGCATACCTAATGCTATACTGTTAAATGTTTTCAAATAAAACAAACATGACTGCATAGCAATTTGCAATGGTAAAACTCAGATCACAGGAAAACAGCACATCTTTGCCTAACCAGCTTAAAAATCTACTCAAGAGGGTTTAAACTATGAGCAATGAGATGGGCAAGAGCAGCTCACAGCCACCTTCAAACAGTTGGAATTTGGACAAGAACAGAGGAATGGTGGGATGAGGTCACAATGTTAGAGGAACAAAAGGCAGATAAATGGAATGATGGCACTAGGGCTCTGCAAACTATTTACTACCAAGAGTAAAACAAGAAACAAACATGGATGTAACAACTCACTAAGACAAGAAACAGCCTAAGACTTGCTAGGACAATCAAGAAGCAGATTATTAACAGATATAAGTACAGACGATTTGGAAAGAACTGGTAGCATGGAAAGAAAAGCAAATATATACATTGTATATATTTGTTTTAAAATCCCATATGTTAAAGGAACATTTTTTCTGCGTTTTATAATATTGGATGGAGATGCCTTAATTATGTTGGGAATCTGTTTCAGGCAAGCAAAGCAGGAAGACTGAGCAGACAGACCTTCTGTGAAAACCTACTGCAGTCAAGGCACAGACCCAGCTGGTCACAGTTGATTTCAACTCCAGCAGCACCTAAAGTTGAAGGAATCTGACATACTCTCTCTTTCTAGGGAGGTTTTTCAATATATTGACAATATTTTTAAGGCAGGAATAAAAAGCCTCAATTAGAAAGATCATAGAAGTTGTATTCAAACCAACAGAAAGGATTTTGTTGAGAACAAGAGAAAAATTACAATCCAGACACCTCAGCATTGTTTCCTCTGTACAGTCAATCTATCTGCTTCCATTTGCATACACCTGAAAGAAAAGCCATAGCCAATGTGGCACATCAAAAGCAACCTGTAAAATGGAACTAATTTCCCTAAAAAAAAAAAAAAAAAAAGAAGCAGATACACTACTCTCTTGGCTCCCAGGGCTTTGCACACCCTGATCCCTGCTCATGGACAGGGTTGGACTGGACAGTCTTTATAGGTCCCTTCCAACCCAAATCATTCTATGATCTATTCCTGTCTCTAACAATGCTGAGCTCTCAAGATATTTCTCATAAGAAAAGTAAACGAACATACTGTTGGAACTGAAACAGATGAAAAAAATCATAACTGAAGAACAGCTTGTTTTAAAGGCAAAGTAATTTCGATGAAGTTCCACAAAGTTTGATCTAGAATTTGCTGGGTAATTGAATACCTCATTTTTTCAGAAAACAAAAAGCTAGAACAGACAAGACTACATGCAAAGAGGAGATTAGAATTCAAAGCAGTCTTAACAGATCAGAAAAACTACCTGGAGAAGACAAAATGCAGTTATACAAGCAAGAGCGCAACACAGGACATTTACACAGAAATATTCTCCTGTGCAAATACTGAATTGGAAGACAACTTATAGATGGCAGCTCAAAAGAGCAGGACTCAGATACTGCATGAAAATGATAGGTATGTGCAAAAAAAAGGTATATATCTGGCCAGCATGGAGAGATATACTGCTAGCAAGTCATACCTTTTTCTCAATCAAGTGCTAGCAACATCTCAGTTGGCTTACAATACCATTTTGAATTCCAAATTTCAACAAACAGGCCTATAGTGAAAACAAAGGCCACAAACGAGTAACAAAACAACTACAGGACTAAAAAGCAGGGCAGACTTGCCTACTAGATACACTGCAACAGAGTTGTTCAGAAAAGTCTAAGAGTGGACTTAATGCAGTTCCAAGTATGTAATAAACAACTGCAACAAGGAAAGGGACAATTTTTCCTTAGGTCCACTATGATGAAATAATGACACACTTCAACTGTGAAAAATAAGAGGGGGGAGGGGGCAGACATTGAGTAAATGCTTCTAACTAAGGTGGAAAGAAACACTTAGGGCGTCTGTAATTGCTACCACTGCAGGTCTCCAGATCAGACATAAGTGATAGGTGTAATTCATTCTGTGCAGGCAAAGAATCGACTGGATGACCTCTTAGACCCTTTCCTATTTAGTTTTTCCACAATTACAGAATCATGGCACACACAAATACGCAGGGAAGGAAGGCTGATTGCTTACATTGCCACTGTTTCTCTTAGAATGTTCTTGTCTGTAGCCTACATTGTCCCCTCCATATTACAAACTAATTTTGCCAAAGAACAAATGGAATTCTAAGCTGCCATCTCTTTGTTTAACTGGAAGTTATGCAATAGTAAAATAATGCAAAGCAACATTCACTTTGTCATGGGTATGCCACAACACCAATACCCTCGAGGTAGCATTTAAAACACTTCCACTTTAAATGCTGGATTTTTAACTTTTCCTTCCTGAAGCTTTTACTACAGGATGGACATCAATTTGATTTGATCCCATGCAAATATGTATTTTGGTTTTGTTACAAATATAAGCCCATCAGCAACTTTTCCTACTGCTTTTAAATAGTGATGAAGAATTTTTCTATGGTAAAAATTGCGACAGAGTTAAGCTCAACATTCAAAAGTCAGCCCTGTTATTTAGTAACTTAAGACTTTAAAGCAGAAAGACTTCTATTCATATTATGTCCAAGCTCCACAATCATTTCAATGGCTGTGAAACTATCCTGCTGCTGCTGAAATGGCTGGGACCACCCTCCTCCCATAAAGATGGGAATTCTTGCCCCTTCACAACTCCTCATGCTATCACATGGGTAAACCCCACTCACAAACTGATTGGCCTGTAAACTTACACAGAACAAGAAGAGGTACTATTTTCTGTTAGATCCACTCCAAACTTTAACATCTATAAAACTGTAAAAACAGTTGAAACAATGCAGGCTCCATGCTTGCAGGAGAAAGTGGAAAGATTCCATTCAGTGCCAGGCTGGATTTCCACTTGATGAACTGCTCACAGATTTGAAGCTTTAAATGTATTAATTTCCTGATACGGGGAGTGAGGAGGACAACACAAACATAGTATAAAGCTTAGCTGTATAGTAAGAAGTTGAGGCAGACTGGTAGCAAAAAAAGTTCAAATGACTAACATTTTTTTCTGGGAAAGTAAAAAAGCATGACAGCTTCTGTCTGTAAGCCCGCTGACAGCCTTCGAGATCTTGCACTGCTTAAATGTTTTTGAATTTCAGCTGTAAACAGACTCAACATTGACTAGACACAGTCCCTTTTGTAGAATCACTTCCTCAGACACTGAGGACTTTTCTATTGCTAAAATTAAACAATTTATTCAAGCAACTGAATTGCAGTGCCTCCCTTGCCAAGGATTTTCCCCTTCTTGAAACAGCATTTGTTACTATACATCAACAGAGAAGCTGAAACAGATGCCATAATAACCATTTATTAGCAAAAGCCAAAAAAAACAGACACAAGAATGATGTCTGACTGGGAAACAATTGTCGTATGTTTAATAAAAGGGATTTGACTAGCACTGAGCTAGTCAAGTTCAGATGCAAGAGAATCTCAGATGATGGAAATAGTAAAATATAATGGTTCATGTGAATTTTACTATCATAAAAGTAAAAATAAGTTTGATTCTGCCATTTACAGTATCAGCAGTAATCACTATTATGTCATAGGAAGAAGATGTAAACATGGTTGTCCCACAAGTCCTGATCAATTTACATTAAACTTTTTTTTTCAAAAACAATTAAGACTACGCAACATTTTTAATATTTATATAACAACTCCCAACACATATTTAAACAACATTCCCCAGTATCAAGACTATTTCTGTGATATGGTATAGGTCCTTTAGTGAGCTTTTATAACCCACTAAATTTGTGTGCCACAAATATCAGGAAAAATATCAGAACAGAATTTCCAAACCTTCAAATATCCTAAAAACATAATATAAAATGTATCATTATCAAGATACACTTTAGATTTTCCTGAAACCTTAAATATAAGCCCACACCTTATGCTGTGGATTCAGAGACTCAAAATCACATTCTTGATTATTAAGCATTCATTTCAAATGTCCTTCCCTAGAAATTCAACACATGCACAGAAAGCACTTTTCCTTAAGCTAGCTGTAAGTCATGTTGCCTTTATCAATACAAGAAATTGTATACACAAAGAAATTAATTAATTGTTAAAAGAACTTTAAGGTATTTCTATTAAATGGCTTCTTATCAACCTGCTTCCCAACTTTTTTTTTAAGGAATAATAAGCATAGTCTTCATATTAGCAACTGATGCCACATTAAAAATAAATTAAAAATAACCCCCCACACAACCTGGATTAATTATTAAGTAAGAGGACTTTATGTTTTCATAAAAAGAACATTTTTCCAAGTCAAAAGCTAAAGTCTCAACATATGCTATAGCTCTAATACTAAAGGCATTTTTTATTTTGTCTTTTCATTATTTTTACCCTAGAAGCTTAACTGTCAGTATGCCAGTGTACTTCCCAAAACAGCATTTTCATCAGAATAGAAAAATAATATAAAAGCTCCATACTGTCTACAAGGGTCAGCTTTTCCTTATTAGGTTTTAAGTAGCAGAAACCAGTTCTGCAGAGAAAACATACTGTAATTATTGTACTCAACAGGTAGCTTCAGTAATCAGGCCGAAAGCAACACAGTGGTCATGTCATTCTTAGAAGATCAGCATTTTCCCATGCTTCTGCATAACAAATGCACTGCAGATTAATTGAAAGCATAGAGGCCATCTTAGAGCCCAAATTAATCCAAGCATTTGATATCCCCTTCAGTTCATATGGAAATACCATTCAATGGCAACATTTTTATAGGGACAAAGTGTTTTTTGATAACAAGTGGAATGTAAATCTCATGAGAAAGAAATCAATCCAGAACAAAGAACTCAGAGTATTGATCTTTGTACATTATAATTTCACGGGCTTGAAGAGAATTTTTAAGTTAAAGAGAAAACAATTACAGCCACAAAACAGCTACTATATCCCAAAGCTTTCTTCTGACTGTGCTATGAAAGCAGGAAATAAGAAGTTCCTAAAGTTAACTTATAGTAGTTGAATTAAGTCTTCAATCTGTTCAAAAATCAAAGACATTTGACTCAATTATGATTTTTTTTTACAAGTGCAGAAACTGCTTAAAGAACAGATTTGTGAATAAAGTTCATGCCATTCAGTTCTGATCCAAGTCTACTGTCTAAACAGAAGATAA
Organism: Phaethornis superciliosus; assembly: GCA_023637945.1. NCBI lineage: Eukaryota > Metazoa > Chordata > Aves > Apodiformes > Trochilidae > Phaethornis > Phaethornis superciliosus. The sequence continues at coordinate 91,880,377 of JAJQWJ010000002.1, forward strand.
AAGCTAAATAAAAGATTTTTACAAAATCCATTTGAACACAGAGCAAACTTTGCCAAACCTTTCGTATTTGCTCCTGATAAAAAGGTGAAACTTTTCGAACTAAATAGTAGCAGTTTGTGATGTAACAACAAAAAATCTCTAACAAAATTCTAAAGCTGCAAAGTAAGAGATGGAAAGCTTTCTCTCACAAAATCCTAACAATGCAAGACAGACACACAATAAGAAAACCCCAAACCTAATGAGTGTACCTCAGGGGTATTGTTTTTTTGCAAAAAGTAAAATGACCTTGAACAAACAAGACTTTTACTGAGAACCCAAAAGAAATCAAGGGCCCCTTTCAGCCTGGCTTCAGACACACATCTAGTCTTTTACTGTGTTCATATTTCCATTACAGCTTTTAAAAAAAATCTACAATTTAGTTTAAAGCACAAAAGGAAATTGTGGATGTGAAAGTTGAGATTTTGACCTTACTCAATGTCAGGTATGACATACTAATTTCCATAAAACAGGATGTAATTTCAAATCTGTTATGAATTCTGAACATGGTTCATACTACTTTGCCTTAACTTCACATTTTGCTTCAAGGAATGCAGTTTGGCTTCAGTTGTTTGTTTGTTGAGTTTCAGTTGTTTGCATAACATGTATAATCCACCATCAACACACATGCAAACCATGAGATTCAGTTTCCTTCCAGCTAATTTTCCCCATCTCATCCAAGCAGATGCCTGTTTTCTTATGGGAGTATCTGCCTGTTAATAATCTACTGAAACTTCAAGCTTCTGTTAGTATCTGGTGGTTGTCTTTATTTTGTAATGGATAAGATGCAGAAAAATAATGAATCCATAATGCAATTTCCTTGCTCTTTTTATTCTCAAAGATCCATCACAAATACAGCTCATTTATTTTCATTAAGTTCTAGTAAGTTTGAGTGTCTAGATTTGAGCTCCACTTAAAGCTGAGACATACTTACTAATTTTAAAAAGCCACCCAGGAACAAGACTTTTTGCAGTCCTCCAATGTGACATTCTCTCGTGGCTGTTTAATATAGTTCTAATATAAACTTTCTGTGCAATTGCCTGTTTCTATCCAAACGAAGTATGTTCTCTGACAGAGCAACAATCAGGTGCAGTATTCAGTAGTCTACCTGTTTTCATGAAACTCACAGGAACTAATACTCACTGATACTTTGACAGCTGAGCTCACCTTTAAAGTATATTGCTTGAAAAGTGTCTCAATTTTAAGATATGTCCAAAAGATAAACACTCTTTAAAGACTTCAAAATGTTTTTTAAAATCTACAATGGTAGTTCTGCAACAGAAACATTGCTTCCAAAAGTCATTTACACATACAAATGCTGCTTATATAAACTTTGCTTCCTTTCTGCTATTTTCCAAACACCTATTACCTATAATAAAACCAATAATGCTTAAGTGCTTTTTTTTTTAATCATTGTGGAAAAAATAAGTCAACATTAAATATATTTCTGTAGATAGTAAAGCTGTGTAACAAAATTATTTCAAAACTAAAGGTGCACAAATACAGCTTTGCTTAGGTAAAACAATGGTATCAGGCCTCTTGGAATTCAAGTGCCACAAAACACCTGTGAAGACTTCTAAATTATTGTAAAATCATCTGCCAAAAAATCATTTATCATTTAAGTTGACTCAAAATGCTCCACTCACTTCACTTGACTAATTCTCAGCTTTTATGATTGAAGATAAAAGTAACCCCATAATTCTTCATCACCCTAATAGCAATGTCTGTATTTAGAAATTTGGTAGCAATTCATTAGAAAGTTACTACTATAAAGCAAATGCATACAGCAGTTCAGTACAAGAAGTTTCTAAATAACCAACTCTCAAGAACTACTTCCAGCTGTAATTCACTCCAAGGCAACCAGGTACATGTAGTTTTCAGCATCTAAATTTGAAGTGTTAACTAACTGTTAGTTAAAGAATTTGCTTTTTCTTTCCAGCAACAAAGTTTATATATTCTCAACACACTAATGCCCGTAAAATAAAAAAGTTTGAAACCCTCTACCCTGATCTGGTTTTGAATATAAATGAGGATGAAATTTATATGTATACCATGGGCAGCAGACTAATGCAAGTTTAGTACACAATCTCTCTTTAAAGCCCCTCTTTCACTTGCAATTCAGTAAAGCAGGCAGAAGTACACAGCAGCAGCTCTTCAGAACATTTAAACTGCTCGTTAATGCCCCAACACAGAAAGTAAAGACAAAGCCATCAAGAAGTGCATGATAAGTAAATCACTCTGTTCCTATACTCTGCTGCACACATCACACAAAATTACTATTTAGTTAATTTAATAGTTGGTAAAAAGTACTGGTATGCAACAAACCTAGTGCAAAGGAATTTCCAGCCACCACAGATAAACCATTCTATGCCTCTTCTTCTTTGAGAAATTCTGGCTCTTGGTAGAGTATGGTAATCATTCTCATCATTTTCAAAGCCTTCTTCTGACATCATTAGTGGCATCTCATCCAAATGAGAGGACTCATCTTCCACTTGGTACCTGACAAAATGAAAAAAAAACAACAAAAAACTAAATAAAAAGCCAACATATCAACATTTATTACCAGGAATTTACTGAAGTAACAAGCTAATCTTTGTCATGGGAAATTTTACAAAAAAAATATTTTCATCTAAACACCTCATGTGTTTGTACTAACACATCTACAAGACATTCTGATTTAAGTTAAAATGTGTAATGCAGCAAAGAGGCCTGCAATCATTGTCAATCACTGCATAAATTCTTCACTTCCATTTTACACTTCTGGAATGCTCTTTATGCCAAGACAAAACACTGGAATATTCAAGAAGAAAATGCCCTTAAGTGAATGTAAATTGAGCGACTTATTCAGTTCATATTTTTATACCATTGGAAAGCAGGTTGAAACAAACTGCACTATTACTCAGGTTGCAGACTGTTAAAAGGACCGAAAAGGATATTAATTAGAAGAAAAATTTTAAAGGCATGAAATACTATAGCCAAGCAAAGGTCACCTATGTGCATGCAGTAACATATGCACTAACTCTAATCAACAAAAATGCACATGAGACAAGATAAATAAAATGGTCAAGAAAAACTGGCTGCACAAATGCTTACAAAAAAACAATTTGAAAAACATAGCAAGCTGAACACAAAAGAAAAAACCCAAATAGATATAAAATATTAGTTGACACTATTGGTAATTGTGGTAAAAATTGATAAAAGGTAGCTAAGCAGCCTTTTTAATAGAAGCAGTTGATGCAAAACTATTTGACCAGAATAAAAAGATATTCTGAGTATGTACTTTCACCATTTCTCAAATATTTTACAATTTAGACCAGTAGCCTACCAACAAAAAAAAAAAAAAAAAAAAAAAAAAAAAAAAAAAAAAAAGAATGACCACACAAAAGTGTGTCTGGCACACAATTAGTAAGCTTGGTTTTTATGAAGTTGTACTGTACAGTTCTCTTACAATGCATGTTCTGGAATTGTTGCGTTTTCCCCAGAGCAACCTAAAAAGCAATCTACAGAAAAATAGTAATTAACAATCTATAGAAAAATAGTAATTAGCAATACACAAAATCCATTCTCTTTGAGAGAGTAGCTGGAATGCATGAGAGCTCTGCCTGGGGATGGACAAGGAACCAATTGAGAGCTTCTGGGTTAGGATTAAAGAGAGAAGAGGCAAAGGCCACAGAGTGAGGGTTTGCTACAGATGGCCTGAACAAGAACAAGCAGATGATGAGCACCATCACATCTGCAGGCCTTGGTCTTCCTGGGGGACCTTCACTACTCTGGTATCTACTAGAGAGACAACAGAAAAGGACATTAGCTATTCTGAGGCCTCCTGCAGTGCTTTCACAACAATTTGGTCCTCCCAAATAGAGAAGCTGACAAGGAGAGTGCTCTGCTGGACCAGATACTCACCAGGCAAGGATAGGTTCACTGGGGATGTTAAGGTCAAACACAGCCTCAGGCTGCAGTGATGGTGGAGTTCAGGATCCTGAGGGCAGGAAGGAGGGTGGCAAGCAAGCTTGTAACTTCAGGAAAACAAATGTGGTGTTTTCAAGAACTGCTTTTATGAGTCCTTGGAGGGAAGAGGCCTGGATAAGCTGGTTACTAGTGAAGGATCAACTCCTCCAAGGTCAAGCACAAGTCTGGCAAAAATGCTAGGTCTGACTAGATGAACAAGGAATTCCTGTCAAACTCAGACACGAAAAGTGCACAAACGGTAGAATTAAGGACTTGTAATCTGGGAGGAAGGCAAAAACATTGTCCAAGCATCAAGGGACAAAGCTAGGAAAGCTATTAGTCCAAAGTAATTGAATATGGCTAGGTATGCCAGAGACAATAAGTCTGAAGTACCTGGGTAACAAAACAGAGACTAGAAAAAATGTGCATTCATTGCTGGATGAGAAGGGGACCAGAGGACATGGAAAACTACCTCAGTTTCTACCAGCAAGAACAGCCTTCAGGAATCCCAGCCTCAGAGAGCAGGGGGAATGGCTGGAGCAAGGAAGATGAGCATAAGGTCAGGGAACACTTCAGCAAACCACATACATATGCAAGTCCATGGGCTGTAAGATACATCCAGGAATGCTGAGGGAGCTGGCAGATGTCATTGCAAGGCCACTTTTGATCATCTTGGATTGATCATGGTGGCTGGGAGAGGTGACTGAAGAATGGAGGAGAGCAAATATCACTCCTATCTTCATGAAGGGTAAGAAGGAGGACACAAAGAAGTACAGGCCAGTCAGTCTCACCATAATCCCCAAGAAGGCGATAGGGCCTGGTGAGAGGAGAGCAGTCAATCGTGTCTACTTGGACTTCAGTAAGGCCTTTGATACTGTCGCCCATAAAATCCTTATCTACAAGTTGATGTCCAAGTTGGATGAGCAGAGAGTGAGGTGGACTGAAAACTGGCTGAACAGCAGACACAGAAGGTGGTCATCAGTGGTGCAAAGTCTAGTTGGAGACCAATGAAAAGCCATGTACCCCAGGGGGATATATTGGGTGCAGATCTATTTGAAGTCTTCCTTAGTGATCTGGATGGTGGGGCAGATTACACACTCAGCAAGCAAGTTTCCAGATGACACAAAACTGGAAGTTTTTGTTAGACACTGGAAGTGTCTAACAGATAGGCATGCTGCCATGCAGCACAAACTTGACAGGATAGAGAAATGCACTGACAGAAACCTCAAGTTGTTTGGCAAGGAGAAGTGCAAAGTCCTCTGCTGGGTGAAAAAAAAAGCCACACACCAGTATATGATGGGGGACATCCAGCTGGAAAGGAGATTGGAAGAGGAGCTCCTTGAAAAGGAGCTGGGGAACCTGGTGAACACCAGGTTGAATACAAGCCAGTAACGTGCCCTTGAGCAAGAGAAAGCTACAAACTGTGTCCAGTCCTGGGCTCCTCCTTATGAGACATGGACATACTGACTAGGGTCCAGCTAAGGGCCATGAGGATGATTAAGGGAGTGGAGCATCTCTCCTGTGAAGAAAGGTTGAGAGAGGCAAGAATGTTCAGCCTGGAGAACACAGAGCAGGATCACAAACTTCTATAAATACCTGAAAGGAAGTTGCAAAGACTGAGTCAGGTTCTCTTCAGTGCTGCCCAGTCACAGGATACAGGCAATGGACACAAACTAAACCACTGGCAGTGCTCTCTGAACATCAGGAAACATTTGGTTTTTGTGGGGATGACTGAGCACTGGCAAAGGGTTGTCCAAGGAGGTTATGGCATCACCACCCCTGGAAATGATTAAAAGCTTTCTGGACATGTTCCTAGGCAAGCAGCTCTAGGTGCCCCTGCTTGAGCAGGGTGTGGTTCTGCTGACACAGAACAGCACTCCCAGCACCATTCAGTCCAAAATTTCAATAGACAAACCCAGAATTTAAAAACAAAAGTAATATTACAAACACCTGGACTAAGTCTGAAAAAATACCATCACTTCGTTTGCATTTTCTCAACTTACTGTATACTTAATACAAAAATGTATTAACAATTTCCTTTTCTCACAGATTTTCTATGTTGTCCCCTGCTGTATAAAGAGATACACTAAAGCAGTTCACCTTTTTGTATGCGAGGAATGGGAGGTGGAGAGGGAAGGATTGTACTGTACTGTTATATTTCTACTGAGAAGGTACACCATGGACTTCACACTGTAATTTATGTAATAAATGGGTACCAACACAGTCAAGAAAAGATCTAATAAATGAGAAAAAATCCAAAAACAAACATCAAAAATCAAATAAACAACAAGCACAAAAAAAAAAAAACCAAAAAACCCACAAAACAAAACAAAAAAAAACTTTGACACAAACCCACTATTGATTAACTAGCCATTAACCAGACATTTTCCTCTTTGGTTACCAGGTGATGCCCTGAATTCTGCACCTGCTTTACATGGGATATTGGTAAAGGATGTCAAAAATATGTTGAGACCAGATTAGAAAATAATGCATAAATACGAATAATAGTTTAAAAACCCATACACCATTTCCCCCCAGATGCAAGTCAACCAAGTGAAGTGAGGACTGGAACCTTACACATGCTAGACCTTGTGAAGAAAAATCTTCATCTTTTTCAAATAATGCAAAAGCACAACCACACCGCAGAACACACAAAAAAGTTCCAAACTAATAAGATGCACAATTTGTAAAAGTTGTAAGTTTCACAGAAACTATAAACTTTGGCATGGAAAATGCTTTCAGTATTACTACCACCAGTACCCACTAAGAAAAAAAATATAGTTTAAAACAAACATGAAAAACTTGATCTTCACAATATTGTTGCAAAAAGCTGCTTCTGATGCCTACTTTAATATGGCAATATTTCCCATTCCCATCATTCCCATTCATGAAGAAAAAAACACCATACAAAAAAACTCTTCAGAAATAGAGCTGTTACTACAGGTTAATATGTACATTACGCTAAATTATATGGATTTTTTTCATACTAATTTTAACACTAGGAAATAAAACCACTGCTTAGAAAAAAATTAAGACATTACATTATTCTAAGACTCCCAGTAAGACAGGCCTGTGTTTAAAGAGATTTAAATTCAATGCTTTTAAAATCTTTCTTGATTAAATTTGCAAATTACATTAGCACGGTATTACTACAGAGCTTTCCATTGCATTGTGTTTTGCTTTTAGGCATCCAAACAATTAATAGTGTATTTGTAATACCATTCAGTGAAATCAAAATCTGGAGTATATAGCAAAACACATACAATACTGGAGTATATAGCTCATAACAGACACCTTTTACTTCTGTACACAGCTAACACATGTCTGATTCAGAAAATAATATACTTTGTATCCAAAGAGAACAGAGTAAATATGGTCAAAGTCTCTCTCAAAGAAACGTGCTACAGAATCATGGGAGAGAGAATTAGCTGAAACATTCACAGACATGCAAATTTAAATATACCCTTGCAAATGTGCTAATATTTGCAGACCACATTGATGTCCTAATCATAACTTTTCTTGCCACTATAGTATAAACAAATTTTTTCATAATCAGTATGTAGGTTTACACTTTTAAATATAGAGCTTCACCAAGCAGTGAAGATAATTAACATAAGTACCATGATGTTTAGTGATCATAACTTCAAAACACAGCCTCTGCACTGGCAAGCAATTTATTCTGTTTCAAAAGCAATTTTGCTATTATGTTAGAAAACTGTACTTCAGCATTTAAAAATAGTAAGATAATGAATAATGGATTTTTCATAACTAGGATGAGGACAAAAATCTTATTTTCTTTAATTGACCAATCAATTAAGCATAAGCCTAAAAACTTTCATTTAAACAGGGAAGCAATGAAAGCAATATGAATAACGAAGAAAGAGTGAAGACACCAAAACCTTTTACAAAATCAGGTGTAAGACAACTATTTTGACAACAATATGGCTTCCTAAGAAAAAAGAAATATTAAACAACTTTCAGAAAAATCTGTCTACTGGTAAGACTATAATTTAACAGATTTAAGTGAAAGGAAGCCAGGTACACTAAATACTTTAAAATAAAATTTTGATATAAGCATCTGCTTCAAAAACGATCCTCAAGTCACCCATTCCTATATCATTCCATTTCAGTGGCTGTTTGCCAGAGCAGATGAGGCTGCAGTGTTCCATTGGTGCCATAACTGGTAATAGAAGCCTTTTTAATTCATTTAAATGTAATCTGGCTACCTAATCATGACTTCCCCATTTTCTACCAGCTTTCCACATTTCTAAAAGAGTAGTGTTCAAGAGTGCAGCAGGAAGGTAGCCTTCAAGTGTTGCCTTCAGGGGCAGGCAATCACGACTGCATATTTTTCTGACTTTACTCACCTGACAAAGAGAAACAGTACCTACGATGGATTTTCCTGTCTGCCTGCTTAAAAGCCCCTGGGTAGTATAGAAGCACTCTGCAAGATACTGCATAAGTACCTTTTCCTTGTTTCCTACCACTTATGGTATGTACTATAATGCACAAAGTTAAACAAAGCTGATGACTTAAAGTCATATTTCTCAAACCTGCTGAGGAAGGGAAAAGGAATGTGTGACCATGAGCCTACACAGGACCTGGATATAAGTGATGGCTGTGAGATACCAAGTAGCATGGAACAGAGTAGCCTAGACTTCCAAAGGGCAAATTTTAACTTTTTCAGTTGCCTGATTGACAGAATCCCTTAGGAATCAGTTCTGAAAGATACAGGAGTCCAGAAATGCTGGACACTCTTCAAGAAGGAAATCTTGAAGAGGCAGGAGAACAGGCCATCCCCATGTGCTATAAGGAAAGCCAGAGGCATAGAAGACCAGCCTAGCTGAACAGGGAGCTTTGGTTGGCACTCAGGGACAAAAAGAGAATGCATGGTATTTGGAGGAACAGGCAGGCCACTCACAATGACTACAAAAATGTTGTGAGGCTATGCAGGGTGAGAATCAGAAGACTCAAAGCCCAGCTAGAAATTAATCTGGAATCTATAGTAAATGACAAAGCAACAAAAATTTCTATAACTAGATTAACCTCAGAAAACCAAGGAGACCCTCCATCCCCTGTTGGATTCAGGAAAAAATATAGTAATGAAAGATGAGGAAAAAGCTGAGGTGCTGAATGAATTCTTTGCCTCATTTTTAGCAGTCGGCCCGGTTATAGAGAAGCAATCAATCCAACTCCCTAAGATAAGAGGCAGAGACCAGGAGCAGAATGACATCCCAACAGTCCAGGAGGAGATGGTCAGTGACCTGCCACAACATATAGATGTATACAGATCTATGGAGCAGGATGGCATGCACCCTAAAGAGCTGGTGGGGATGCTCACCAAGCCACTTGCCATCATTTACCAGGAGCCCTGGCTGACTGGAGAGGTACCTGCAGACTGGTAATCAGACGACATAACCCTCGTATGTAAGAAGGGTTGGGAGAGTGATCCAGAAAATTACAGGTCTGTTAGTTTTACTTCAGTACCAGGGAAGCTGATGGAGCAGATCATCCTGAGTACCATTATGGGGTAGGGCAGAAAAACCAGGTGATCAGGCCCAGTCAGCATGGGTTCATGAAGGGCAGGTCCTGTTTGACTCACCTGATCTCCTTCTATGAGAGAGTAACATGTCATTGGAAAAGGGAAGGGCTGTGGATGTTGCTTACCTTGATTTCAGCAAGGTCTTTGACACAGTTTAAGTTACTGGAAATTGAGTTACCACCACTTGCCACTATGACCATGTCCCACCCCACCAAGCACTGGCAATTTGGTTCAGAATCCCCTCTGTTTCTGCTCATGGGCAGAGGAAAGACTGAGGGAGTAAGCAGCAGAATCTCTCAGCCATATTCTACTCTACCTCCAGTAATTTCTTCAAGTGTTCACGTAGGTGTACACATTCCCAAACTGAGGATAAAGGAGATTGCCAAATTGTAGAGATGCAGTAGAATAATGACAAAGGGACAGACATATTTATATTAAAAAGGACAAATTATTTCTTAAAAGACAAACCACCAAAGCAGTAACTGCTGTAGGCTGTATCATGTACCTGTTATCACTCATGTTACAGTTCAGATTCTGACCTGTAACACACAAAAACAAATGCCCAGAAATTCTGCACTAAGTAAATATTTATGAAGAAATATATGTTCATTCATAACCATGCTTAAGTATAGGACATTTTTTCATTTAACTCCTCTTATTCAAATATCCGGTGTCACCATAAACCCCACTGCTTTGCTAAAAGCTATTTCAGAAAAATTAATTTACAAATACTCCTTTTTTTATAATATTATTCTTCATTTAAGACTGCATATTACTTTTCCCCTCTAATTTTGAACACCTTTCTGCTTTACACAACAGCAAATTCAATTAAACTACAAAGCAATCATATTGTTCCTAGATTCCAACAGAAGTGGAAAAAGAAAACAAACAATCTGCCACAGGTAAGTGAAAACAATTCAAAGATTTTTAAATTTCCTTTAACCACTTCCTCCAAACACAGAAAAGATACTTCAGAGGTTTTAAGTGATTAGAGTTTACCACTATTTGTCCCTGCTTAGCTTTAGCTGTGCCTCTAATGCAAGTGCACCTCTCATCAGTATTACTTTGGAAGTCACTGAATTCGAGTCCTGACATAAAAAATACATACATATAAAACAATCCTATTACAAATTTCTACATTTGCATGCAGTAACAGGGACAGTCATGTCAGAGATCTCTACATGGAAGATGACACTAACCACACTATTCCAACAGTTAAAAGAACAAAACAAAAAACACACAAAAAGCCTACACACACATTTGGACATTCCTTCAGCTTAAGGAAGATGAAGATTTGTAGAGCTGGCCATTTATATCCAATTTCAATAGGCAACTTTGCTTTTGTGTCCTTGCTTAACAAGAACTTTTAAAACTTATTACACACTCCCACCACAGTGCACGTTTATCCATTAGACAACAAAACAGACAGAAGGAAAAAGTACTCCAGCATTACTGATTGTGTCGCTAAGATGAGTAATACTTACTGCAATAAGACCAAATAAATCAATTTGCCTCCAGCTTTTACAAATGATGCATAGAGATATTCTGGAAAAATGCAACGAAGCATTTTAGTTCAACTACTACAGCGAGGTGAAAAAAATGCTGGCACCTTCTGCCATGCAGTGCTAAGGGAAAAGCCCTTACATCTGTTGGAGGTAAAGGTCTAGAAGCAGACTACATAGCCATTACTAAGGAAGTTCTCTTTCATCAGTAGTTTATAAAAAATTGCTTAAGTCGTGGACATTAAAACCACAGGTTCCACCAGATATAAATCAAATATTTTTTTTATGCATTTTTCATTCTCCCTCTTCTAGCTCACACCTTCTTACAGGAGCTGTATATAGACAAAGCCTTCATGAAAAAAGGACACCCTTTTCTTGCTCACCTTTGCTTACATTACAAAAGTATTACCCATATCCTAACAAAAGATCTTTTCCAACCAATGACAAGATGAGCGAGTCCCTGTATTTAACACACAGGTGCCATAAATACCTGAACACACAACAAGGACCTGAGGTAACACCATCTACATTCACCAGAACCCTATTTTTAATTAGTAGGGTATGCCCTTGATCACAACAACAGTATCCTCTCCCTGTTATTAGAAAACCAAATGCCTGCCCAAGCAACACAGATCACTGTATTTAAGTACTACAGATAGAAACCAGGAAAGTATACAAATATAGGACAAAAATAAGAGCTTAAACATGAACAGCCTTAGAAATATATTTACAAAGTCTGTTGTACTGCACACACAGTCACATGCTCATTGCAAAAGACAGTATCATCTTCAATGGAAACTTGATGTTCTCATTTTTTTGCCTAGTGATTAAAATGCTTCAGATCAGGATAACTACTCTAAGAATAATCATGCTAAAGACTATGGGTCTTTCAAACCATCTGGGTTTGAAAATGTATTACTAGTGCAGAAAAAAATATGTAAGGACAACTTTTTCCAAATACACAGTTCAAAGTAATGGCAAGTCAGGAGTACTGCAATTAATCATTGAAATCACTTAAAGTTTCTATGTCATCAAAATTTATGTCTGCAGACACAGTATTACAAACCACTTCTTAGGTATGACACGAATGAAAGTGTCATTTTATGTAGAAATATTTTTTAGTTTTTCTTGTGAGCAGCTCTGTATGCATATAACACAGTTATCTGCATCATTAAGCCAAAGACTGCTTCTGAAGAGAAAAAGCCACAGAAACTAAAATAACAATGTGTATAAGCTCTGAAAGCATTAACATACAACAAGGCCATTTTTCAAAAGTCATATATCAAACTACTTTGAAGTCTGCCCAAGCAAAAATCTCAGAACCTATACCCAGCTTAAATCAGGTGCCAGTCCCAACAAGCAGTAGTAACCTATGGATAACACAAAGCAACATGCAATCCAGGAATGTGAATATGTAAACACCAGGAATAGAACATATTTTGAGAAGAAAGTATTTTAAAAAATGTACTGATAACTTCGTTTTCTAAAAAAAATGGCACTTCATCACTTGTGAAAGTCTTGAAAACATAGACCCAAACACTGTTCTGTAAATACAACACAAAAATTGCATGTGCAAACATGCCCAGCAAGCAACCACATTGGAAGGATCTGAATTAAAAGCCAGCATCTCAGTTTCACCCTGAAAATTATTCAGTGACATAGTTCCAAACAACAGTGGTGAAGCTCCATCCAAAAGTACAATTCACAAAAGGTTAATAATAAAGGACAGTATGTCCTTCAAGATAGCATCATTGATTTACATATTTTTTTCACAAAAAGAAGTTTTGCTTTGCAAAAGAGACAAACACTTTGACTTTCAGGTGAAGTTCTGAGGTAAAAAACAGGAGGGCAACAGTTCTGTAAAAAGAACAAAAAGACATACATGATTGACCTAGTTTGGAAGAACAGCATACCAGTATAGACAACTCTCCTAACTACAATTCTACACAGATATCTCTGCACCGCATTTGATTTTTCCCTCTTTATGCCAAAACAAAAGATAAAGGTGTATTTCAATATATCAGCATAATGTATACTGTGTACTGTAATGTATTCTCATTTCCAAGACATGTTAGTAAACATGTAACATACAACATTTCCGAGGAATAACACTTTTGGTATTCAGAGTCCATGTCACTTCTGGCAAGTATCAGCTGAACTTGTAACATATGTAATTTTGGGCATCACAGCAACAACTAATTTATTGCTTCTGGTCAAACAACAGATGTCTGAAGAAGTTAACTGTTACTTTCCAGCAGCAGTTTTAAAACATCAATATTTAAAAGCAAATTCACTTCCACCTCCACTTTATCACAGAAGCTGTATTAAAATTCAAAGTAATTTCAATAATGCAAATCCTTCAGATTTATCCATCATTTTCAAACTCCTTTTCAGGATGAAACATGTAGAAAAACTCCATTAACAGATGGATGGGGGAGAAGAGCAGACTAAAATGAAACCTGTAAAACTCAGCCCAAATATTCTAGGAACTTTCATGTTAAACATGAAGTACCACCCAGAGAAAGAGAATCATAGGAACTAGCAACATTTTAGAAAAACTGCAGGATATACCAAGTATCACTGCATACAACCTATTCAACAGGTAAGCTCTACTGATATTACCAATGTTTGGGTTTGTTTGGGTTTTTTTTTTTTAAACTACTATGTACATTTTGCAAGGATTTTCACACCTATAGTTCAGCAAAATATGTTATGAGCTTTCTGTAAATAGTTTTACAATAGATGTTAGGTCCTGTAAGTTCTGATTGTTATATTGTCTCAGCAAGTAATATTGAGTTATTTGGGGAAGTTCTTCTTAATTACACTTAAAAAACCAAAAACAAACAAAATACCTTAGCATACAATTTGCCACTGGAATATGCAAAATAACATCCAAACTATGAAAATCTCACTGTAGTTCAGAATTAGAGCAAACACTTCTAAACGAAAAAGTAGGCAATCATACTAATAGGAAAATCATACTAATAAAATAATAATAAATAGGAAATCATACTAATAAAGAATATAAGATTGCTGGGGACATCTCTCATTTAAATGAAAAGCATTAGAACAGTAACACTACATTAAATGCTCTTGATTCCCATGCATTATAAAAATTTGACAATTGTAAGTATTAGGGAAACTTGAAAATCCTTAGCAGACTTTAAGTTCTGAAGATTTCCATTCCGTTTTGCCTGGAATAGATTGGGGTTTTTTTTCTTTTATATGAAAATATGAAATACGCTACATATGCAATAAGCTACAACATGCCAGTTGTTAAGTAACAAACATTCTGTGTTTACCTGGACAAAGGACACATTATCCTATTATTTTCATTTTTTCCTTCTCATGTAATTTTATTTTTTGTTAATGCTATATAGCGATGAGAATTCAAAGATAAAAGAACAGCTGGTTGCCTTGAAACACAGTTGTTCTATCAGTAGAGAAAACTGCAGAGAAAAGCAACAGCAGTTTATCCTTTCCACAACTTGCCCTACTGCAGCCATTCAATATACTTAGTAAAGTGATTTGTAAGCACAATATTGTGATCCATACTACGAGTAATTATGCAAGAGGATTGCCTTCAATGAGAGAATGTTTTTCATAACATCATTTTTGTGAATACCTGGCATGCAAATGAATTTATGCAATACTGGACACAGCTAGTAAAACCTTATTTTTGGTACAAGGGTCCCAACACCTCACACCTTAGCCCTATTATGCCAAATACAGGCACATGCTGAAGCAGCAAGTACAGGACACCTGAACAAACCAGGTACTTTGTTATGATTAGATGAGGACTGGCTATAGCTTAATTCTGCACCAGCTTCACAATTCCACCAAATACAAGTCTAACATATGAGAACAAGTATGTGAAGTTTCACTGCACATTTAAGATGATTCTGGATGTTCTTAGGTCCTCTTCTCCCTTAACAATGAAAACAAAAGTAGCATCTATTTTTCCTATGGGTAACAGAGCCTTTATGCTATAGGACAATGCTCTGAAACAAGTGCTGAATCAATCATCTTTTTGTTCCAGCTTTCTACAACTATTCAAGCTGAATAAATTAAACAATACCTATGTTTTTTTTAATAATTTGAAAACGAATAACTTGTTGGTTCAAGATAGATTCCCTAGTTTCAAAAAGTAACACACACAGTTCTCTGTTCATCTGAAGTAGGGGAAGATGGCAGGTGATATAAAACCTGAATTTCTAATGCAAAAGTAGCAAGTTGCCCTTAAACATCAAACATAAAAGCAGAACAGAATGCATGCTTTTACTGAACTACAGGTAACATATGTAACACATATTTATAATTTAGTCGTTTTTTAAACAGGTCTTAACCTAAGCAAATAAGTAAAATCTTGTCATGTTAATATATGAAGTACATCCCAGGATAATGCGTGATTCTTAAGTGGCTACAATTTTACACAGAAGTGTACAATCTCAAGTGTGTATCATCAAAGTATGTTTTCTTTAGGTGTGTGGGAAAAACATGTTCAAGCTTTAAAATAAGTGCTATCAGCCTGTCAAAATAATCTCATAAGCACAACACTCATTAAGAAAAAACAGTGAATGGGGAGGTATTTGTCCTCACTGCAAAGCAAACTACAACAGTGGCAAAAACTCCTAGAGACTGCTTAGCTCAAGCAAAAGGAGTCATTCTAGAAATTAGATTTGAGGCCACTAAAGGTTAGCAATTGATGAGTTGTATTAGCTTAGGTCACACAGTAGTCGGGCAATCAATTCGAGTTAAAAACACTACCACACTGAAGTTAAGGATTTGTGTATAAGACTTGCAAAGCCTGTAACTTCTTCACTGAAGAAATAAATCAAATGAGCAAGTCAAAGACTCTTGAGGGCCCAGAAACCACAGTACTAGATTAAACCCGAAATACCAACTCTATTATATTTTAGTTGGTGTGTGTTTCTAGACATCTTCAGAAGCATGAATTATACCCCTTTAGGCACAATCAGCATTATATAGGCTTGTGATACCTTTCTACACATCAGAGACCTCAGTGACTTCAAACACTCTTATAAATATCTGCAACATCAGGACCTTTGCTGTAATTTCCACACAAATTCAAGGCTTCTTCAAAGTCTGTGCTGAAGATAAACATTAGAAAAGCTAGATGAACCACTTGTAAAGACATGGAAGCTGTATTTCAACTACAGGATTAGAGTCATAAAACATAGTTCAACTATCTGAACTGTTGCATTTCCTCTCTGAATTTACACAAGACACCTATGGCAGAATCTGCACAAGCATTTTCATGCTTTTGTTACAGGTCCATAGGACATACTCCAAAGTATGGAGAGCACAACAGGTGCTCTCACAAGTCCAGAGTGTCTTGAAGGAGAATGGCCAACATACTCAACTCACCTTAAGAAAATTACAAAGCATTTGAGTGAAGAAGTGGGTACATGTACTCTAATCATCAGAGCTCAAAAGAGCAATTTACTTAATTAAATTATCAAAATAAAGAAATATGTCTGTGAAATTTTAAAATAAATCTACTAGTTGTTGAACAGAAGACATGAAAACCATAGATAACTAGTGCAGAGGGTCAGTACATTAAATATGTATCACTTGCACTTGAGAAACACACAGATTATGAAAAAACATAACTCCAAAAGATGTAATCTAAAGTAGAAAGACTTTAATTTTGAAGCGTGACATTGATCAAACAAGATAGAGGGGAAGAATCAGACTCTCATAAAATTACTCGTTCCCTGCTAGATCTTACGTAAAGCCAAATCTGCTTATAAAACCAGGTTTAATTGGTTTGTATGAACAACTGTAATTACTGCCTGCAAACACAGTTTCAATAAACCCACATATCTACCTGTTTTATGAACTCAATGCATCATATCTATAGCACTTTTCAAATCACATAAACACTCCTGGGTAACCTAAACAGAACCACCTGATACTTTTTGTGTTCTGGACCAAGTTTTTGTCAACATTATCCTCTTCTTTCCCTCTTTCTTCCAAAGTACACATACTCAGAAGCTTTTAAGAGTCTCAGCAAGAGCTTACCCTGTTTCAATTCTTCGAGGGCCAGGGCTGATGACAATAATACTCCCCAATCTCAAAACAGAGGATAAACCTTCTGCAAATTATTAGATGTTCAAGTATTGATGAGGTGGGGAAAACAACTAGTAGGGCAGACTGCCCTACAAGCTTGTAAATGTTCATGAAAAATGTTATGTAGTTAAGAATCATGACAAATTAATTTAAGCCTGAACTATTTTGCAAAGTTCTAAACTATCTTTTCCATTAATTATTCCACACAGACTAAGAAGTAAATTCATTTTATTCATGATTAAATGGATTTACCATTGTGTTGATTTAGAAAAACAGCACCAACTATTTTGGTTCTAGAAAATCCCTTCACATCCTATTCTACAGCTACTCCTTCCAGCCCTTGTGTGTGCAACCGAGGTTCTACGACAACCAAGAGAAAACAAACCCTCAAAGTACTAACCATAAACATATCCTCCAATGTAAGAGTGCTGTCCAATAGGTATTCCAAAATTATAGAGCAGTTTTTCCACTACAACAGCATACCGATACTGTAAGTGAAACTATTACTAAAAAACCAGAAAGCATTGTATTCCTATACATGCTACATAGAATAATGGGAAGCAACAAACCATTTAGCCTTTGCCTGAAAATTGAATTTGATGGCAGACTTCAAACGGCCTTCTCCAAACTGCTTAACCTCCTCTAAAGGACATTTCAAGAAATTCCGGGTTATTTTAGTTCTCGCACTCAAGCGCGCTCTCCGCAATGACCGCCTCACAGGCTATTTACTCCCGACCTACAACAAGCCACCCAAGGCGGGCACCCCGCTGGCGAGCACCAACTCACAGCAAGGGACCCGAGTGGCGGGGACTTGCGGGCGGTTCCCCCGCAGGAGCCAAGGCCGCACCGGCGGGCGCTGGTCCGGCAGGGCCGGGAGCTCGCTGCGCATCCTCCCGCGGGGCCCTGCGGCAACACCCGCCGCCACCGCCACCACCACTGCCCGGCCCGGGGCCCGAGCGGGGCGGGCAGAACCGCGAAAGCCGGGAAGAGCAAGCGCTGCCAACACCCACCCTCCTCATCCTACAGAGGGGCCGCCAGCCCTTCTCGCCTTCCCCTAAAGCCCGGGCGGTCGGCTGGGATGAGCCAGGGGCGCACAGTGCCCCGCCCGCCAGGGATGGGGGCGGGAGAGGGAAGAGAGGCGGGGGCGGGAAGGGAAGGGAAGGGAAGGGAAGCGAAGGGAAGGGAAGGGAAGGGAAGGGAAGCGAAGCCGCTGCACCGCCTGTACCTGTTGTGCCTCTGCGCCGTGGCGGCACTGGTGTAATAGGCCGCTCTCCGCTGGGTGCTGCGGGGCACTGGGTGCAGCGGGATGTGATCCGCCATCTTGGGGGGCACCGCCCCCCCCCCCCTTCCTCTCCGCCGTCTGCCCACCCGTTCGCTTCGCTTCGCTTCCGCTCCTCCACACGCTCCGCCCGGCACCGCTTCGCTTCGCTTCGCCTCGCCCCCACCGCCCGCGAGGTGCGGCCGGGCCCTCTGACGCCACAAGCACCTCCCGCTGACGCCAGCGGGAAGGGAGGAAGGAAGGGGATTCGGGGAGGGGCCCGGTGGTAAACATGGAGGCGGAGACGGGCGGGGCCGGGGCCGGGGCCGGGCGGGAACTCCCCGGGAACGGCAGCAGTAAGGGCCCGAGGACCCGAGGGGGGAGGATGTCTTCAATAGAAATAATGATAATATGATAAAGGATCTCTCAGAAAAAACCTTAATTCAAAGAAATTTCCACCAAAGGAAGAGAGAAAAATATTTCCAAAGTGGAGAACACAAGGTTAAATCAAAGTTGTGTGGCAGAAGCTTTTCCTGATAATTTTTGCTTCTCTTCAATAATGTAACTCTCTGGGGTAGCCTTTCCAAGAGAGAATTTCAGATGTCGTAGCAGTATGAGGAAAGGCTGAGGGACTGGGTCTCTTTAGCTTGGAGAAGGGGAGGCTGAGGCGCCATCTCACTGTTTATGGGAAAACCTCCTGTCAGGGCTCTTCTGAGGGATGTCCAGTGACAGGACCAGGGATAACGCTTGGAGCAGAAGATGGTCTGCGTAAACATAAGGAAAAGCTTCTGTCACTGTGGAGGTGACAGAACACTGGCACAGGCTGCCCAGGGAGGTTGTGGAGTCTCCTCTGGAGACATGCAAAACCCTCCTGGATGCATTTCTGTGTGACCTACACTGGTTGATCCTGCTCTGGCAGGGAGGATGGACTTGGTTTCTCAAGGTCCTTTCCAGTCCCTAACGTTCTGTGGTTCTGTGAGTACAGTGGGCAGCCACGTTTTGCTGTTCACCACTCATTTTACAAAATGCCTTCAACGTACTCATTTCAAAATCTGGTGGAATGAAAAAAGGTTTCACAAATGACTGAATTGACACAAAAAAAGGTTTCACAAAAGACTCAAGCCAAAGGTTCCTGTAGGATGCCACCTTTAGTATTCTAGAACATGGGCTTTTTTACTGTTCTGACAATACCATATGGCAGAAGATTTTTCATAGTACAGGCAAAACCTTTTTTCTTTTGGATTGTGACCTGACGTGTGCAGCCTGGTAGCAGCAGCACTGGCAACCACGAATGCCAAATAGGTGAAAGAGTTGCACTCAGAATCGTGGAATCATAGAACATGATGGAAGAGACATTAAAAATCATCTCACCCAATCTTTCATGGGAAATGGAGCCTAGATGAGATTAACTAGAACCCTGTACAATTGTCTTGAAAATCTCCAGTGATGAGCGTGCCGCCACATCCCTGGGGAGGTTGTTTCAGTGACTGATTCTTGTCACTGTAAAAAAATTCTTTCTTATATATAGAGGTGAAAGCTCTCCCAGTACAACGTGTGCCCACTGCCTCATGTCTTCTCCATCTGGCTCTTTGTGACATGTGAGTCTCCATCTTCTTTGTAGCCACCTTTTAGGTACCGGAGTACTGTGATGTGTATTCCAAATTAATGAATACAAAAAATCCCCCCGAGCCTCTTCTCCAGGGAGAAAAGACCTTGTTTAGTCTTTCCCCATAGGGCAGGTTCTCCAGGCCTTTGATCATCTTCATGGCTATCCTTTGGATTGTATCCAGTCTGTCTTTACCTTGAATCGTGGAGACCAGAACAAGGCACAGTACTCCAAGTGTGGAATTGTAAGTGATGATGCCACTCCTGACTGTATCAGTTTGCTCTTCATCCAGACATTTCTGAGTGAAATGTTGCTGTACTTTAGAACATACCTTCTACCTTAGAATGAGGAGGAATGATCAGTACTGAGGCACCAAAATATGTGGTGTACGCTGAAGGATGCTACAATCTGCTGGAGTGAAGGTCATAAAGCACTGGCAATGCTTAAGATAGGTTGCCAAATGCAGATTTCTAAGCAATATTTTGGCCGAGAGCACATTATCTGCTTTCTGAACTCACTGACAGACACAGAACACTTGAGCCACGAGAGATGGCACAGTGAAGCTCACCTAGGAATAAAAGAGGAAAGCCCTCTGCTTGACATGTGGCAATACATTGCTGGATATTTGAAGGGGTGCACTCAGAAATGCCAAAAAGGAGGGAAGAGTTTTACTTAGCATTGTAACTGTGATAATCATTATAAAGCTGATGGTAGTAAAGTAGATCATAGAATACCAATTTAGGCTTGAAGGGAAGCTGAAATGTCACCTAGGCCAAGCCCCTACTGCAAAACATCACGTTTGTTACCAGGTTGTTCAGGACTATGTGCAGTGGGGTATTGCATACCTTCAGGGACAGTATAGTGTTTCCACAGGTTCTCTGGTCTACCTGTTACAGTGTTTATCTCGAAAGAAACAAATTGATAATAAGAATTTTCCACGTGCCAACTCATTGCTGTTGCTTCTCATCTGATAACCATGCACCTCTGAGAAAAGTCCAGCTCCATTTTCTCTGTATCATCTCATTACATAGCTGTATTCAGACGTAGTATTTCATCTTAGTTTTTTCTATTCCAAGCTGATCAGGCTGAGATCTCAGCCTCTCCTATAAACATAATGTTCTCCAGCCCCCTGACCATCTTGGCCACACTTGAATGTACTCACTACAGAATAACAGTGTCCTTTTGTAATGAGAGGACCAAAACTGGACACGCTAGTCCAGATCATGGGATCACAAGTGCCAAACAAAGGGGAAGAATCACCTATCTTCTTGTAACTGCTAACTACACATTTACTAACAGTGCCCCAATTGTGGATGCCTGACCTGCAAGGGTGGGTTGCTGTCTCATGTGCAGCATAGTAGGTAAAATGTGGTACAGCCTCCTGCCTGCTCTGCTGTGTTGGCTGGACTTTATGGGTTTGAATAATCAAACACAACCCTGAAAAATTTCAGCACAACAATTATTCTAGTCCCAGGTGGTTTTATGGCCCTTGTTTTTACAATTCTTGACCTCTCACAACTTTTCAATTTTAACTTTAATAGCTGTATGTTCATAATCCTCATGTGGCTAATGAATTTACTGCAGTTCACTGAGGCCAAGAGAAAGTGATTTCTTTCACTTTATTATTTGATTCAAGCCTGTGGCAGAGCTATTTTTGAACTGACCAGAAATCTCTTAATTTACAAGTTAGCAGCTTAAGACCAATCTTCTTGTCTCTGCAGAACTTTAGTTCTGGTTACTTAGTTATATATCTGCTTATTTATAGGATTATTTGTCCTGTAACCATCTCTAATGTTAGTCAGTTATGTGTACAAGTTTGTAAATTCTTTATGTATAGACAAATACATGATCTAACATATATAATAAAAGGTTTATTACTGCCAGACTTCTAAATGCCTCAGCATGGGACAATCATTAGGAACCAAAAATACCTTTAGAGATCTGATTTCTTACTGAGTGTCATGTATTCAGTAACTCATTGTTTTATCTATGACTGCTTTGAGGTTTTAAAAGAGAAAAAATTCATTGTTACCTGTGTGCAGAGACACTCTGAAGCAGAAAGCCTTCTAAGAAGAGGAAAATGACAGTTTGACAGTTTTTTAGTAAATCAATGGCCAAGAGAATGACACAATGGATTATTTATCATTCTAAATGCATGCAGTTTTGATTACTTCACATATATGTTTAGCACTTCCACTTAAGACCATTGCTGGAAGTCTACCATAATTTGGATTTTTGGATTTGGAAGCTATTTCAGCTTCTTGATCACAGTAATCAGCTTCTCAACAGCAGCAATTGCCTTTATGAAATAAACATCTATATGAAATAGATTTTCTGTATCATCCTTTCTGTGTTTCTTTTTTGCATCTTTTTGCATTTTAAACAATTGGCAGAGATCCAGAGCCTGTGATTTATGGATCTTGTGAACTCTTGGTTTAGCTTAGAATGAGCTGGGAGAGAAACTATTTTGCATTTGTTGCATATATCTGCTACAGGTGCAGAGCCTATCTGTAACTAGTTTTGCCTCATGTCCCCCGAGTGCACTTTATAATAATTTATACTTTTTCTGCCTTTCTATTTCAGCTGCAAATGTTCAGGGTTAAATGCTACATCCCTCCTAATCCTGTTTATGTTTCCAGTCTAGGTTAGGGTAAGGTGTGGAAATGAAAGACAGTTTGAAGCTGATTCATTCTTCACTGTCTTTCTTGGTGTCAAATTATAAAATGAGGTATAACAGAGTAAATCTGTGGAAGTGCTACTAAAAATCAGTTGAATAAAAAGCAAAAGAAATGAAGTTTAGTAAGCTTCATATAATGTATATGATACAAAATTTATGTTATTTTTATCACAGTGTCACAGAATGGTTTGGGGTGGAAGGTACCTTAAAAATCATCTCGTACCAACCCCCCTGTATGGGCAGGGACATCCCCACTAGGCCAGGCTACTCAAAGCCCCATCCAGCCTGGCCTTGAGCACTTCCAGGGAGGGAGCATCCAGAGCTTCTCTGGGCAACTGTTCCAGTGCCTCACCACCCTCACAGTGAAGAATTTCTTCCTAATGCCTAGCCTATGTTAGGTATTTTATTGCCTCATCCTTGGCTACACCTGAGCACAGCAACACAAAAAGAATCCTCTTTTCTCTATAGGAACAGCTGCAGGCAGCAAGGCAGACTAAACCAAATTAATTCATACCCATCAGAGTGAGGGAGCAGAACCAATACAAAACAGAAGGAGCTCAAACAGGTACAGTTATCAATTATAGTAATGCCAACGGTAGTGACTTCATATCTTCAATCCATATCATGTAGAATGTAACAGAAGATTGTCTTGCTATTAGAACAAAATAGGAGATACAGTTTTCTCTGAGAGGACCCTTGTTTTAAAAGTTTATCTCTACTTCAGTGAAGGTGCATGCAATTAAGTTATATACCAAAATCAATGAGTAAAAACACTAGCAAGGAGTTAAAATAATCATATAAAATATTACTATATTAAAACAAACTGATATATAATAGTAACTGGAAACAAAACACTACTCATATATTTTAAAATATTACTGTTCTCTACATAACTACAGGAAGAAAAATTCTACTTCCACATATTTTATATTATTTAATATTCAGAGCATTCAGTGTTTGACATTTATTTGTGCTCCCAGCTGTTACATTTCTTTCAAACTTTTCTTCCAGGTCTTCTCGTTGGTAAATGCCAACTATCTGCAGCTCTGCCAGATTTATGGACAGCTAAATCTCTTCTTCTCCTTTCACAGTGCATCCTTATCACTCCATGGGTCTCGCAGCACTGACTTCACATAAGCTGTGTGCCAATTTCACATGTATCCTAGTCTTGCTTTTAGAATAAAATACTGGAAATATCTTCTCCAATTAAATCAGCAAGATTATCTATATGTCATATTTTGGATCTTGCTAGAGTTACATATTCTAGCTAATAACAGGACTGACTGAAAAAACATTTCCTTCAATTCACTTGACAACAGATGAGTCAAAAAACATCCAGGCAAATCTTGGAGTATCTAAATCAGATTTTCTTGGAAACAAATGTACACTTTGTTGACTTATGATACAAAGATAGTTGTGCCTTCATTTTATCTATTAATTGTTGATTGTGAATAAACAAAAGGAGAAAATTAAAAATACAATGCTCAGTATTTTACTGAGATTTCACAGTGACCCTTCAATGAGAACCATCTAGTAACTGTTTACAATATCTCTTCAGTTATGTTAATCTCTAATTTAAAATTAGTTTGGTATACTTTTAAAGATCCCACGCCTTTTAATTTCTTGTTAGCTTTTGAGATATTATTTCTCATCTTCTAATGCATTTAGATTCAATGCAAGATTTTTGTTTACAGTTGGAGAAAAAAAAAAAAAAAGAAGCCTGTGGACTCAAACCTTTTGAGCTGGATTACCAACTTCTGACTTTATCTTAAAAACAGGGAGTATCCAATAAGACATTTTTATGATCTGTGGTGCAAAATCAACAACAAAAGACACCAACATTTTGAAAGGACATGCTTTTTTGAGCATTCTGTGGGTTTATTTTAACAAATTCCATACATTTCAAATAAATATATACAGCTGCTTTAACTACTCCTTGAAGCTGAAAAAACTTGCACACATGGATTAATTACAAATTTTCTGTTGTTTCAGAGCTCCTGAAAAGGTCATGGAAGGACAAAAAAGGACCAAGTGTAAACTTGAGTATCCAGTTGTGATTGCTTGTATCAGACTCACTAGATCTGATTTCCTTTTGCAGTCACTGTTAGTCACTGCAGTCATCAAAAGCTTCAAGTGAGATTAGAGTGTCTTTGTTCTGAGAGCTATACAGAAGTAGATGGAGAAAAAATTCCCAGATGTTAAGTGCAAGAATACGTAGTGTCTTTTATAGCACAGCCTTCAAAGTTCAGGAGTTACATCAAATCTCCTCTTTCTCTGGTACCTCTTTCTTTATGCCCCAGCCATGAGCTCAGACTTATAGCAGAAACGTTCCTTATTAGTCTCAGACCTGCTTCTGAAACCTCTCAGTTGTTTTAGCCAGGCAGATCTGGCTCCTATTAAAAACTAGTTCCTGTTTTCTTCGCCATCCTGGGAGGATTCCATCCATTCCTCTGCCTGTGGTCCTGATCCGTGCCAGCCTGAATCTGTGTGTTCCTGCCTCCAGCTCCCAACTGCTGCTGACTCCAGGATTCCAGCCTGGACTTTCCCAGGGCTGCCCTGCAGCCTCGGTGGTGATGTGAGAGTTACTGAGGAAAGAGTAGGGAGGAACGTGGTATCATTTTCTTGTGTATTTGTATAAATCTAATAATTTTCCATTTTTATGATTACTATTTCATACAAGCTGTGTAGTTTAGTTTCCAATCTATATGTCTCTGTCCCTTATTCTCTCTCCTTTCTGTATCAGGGAGGGGAGAAGGATTGAGAGCATCTGTCATTTGTTTAATTGCCGGCCCAGCATTAAAGCCTCACAATATATTCTCAATAAAAAAAAGGTAACTTAAAGGCCAAATTCCATCTTCTAAAAAATATGAAATCATTTCTTATGCTGGGATTTCCTTTGTCTTATGCTGAGTTTTCCTTAGAGACTATGTGCAACATGGTTTCTATCAGAAGAGAAAACTGATGTTAGAAGATTTCCCTTTGAGGACTGGACTGAGCTGGAAGCATCATTGACAGGGAGAAGAAATATATCTCTGAACACTCTCTGAACAATGAACAATCAGAGTGCAGAAAAACCTAAAAAATGGAGTTCAGAATGGGCTAAGGTTTCTGTGGCCTTAGGTTTCATTTCAATATAGCATTCAGCAGATGCTTCAACCATGCTAGGGGCTCTGAAATGTCAATGAAAGCATTTCTTTTTCCCTCAGTGCTGCCAGAAAGAATGATTATGGAAAGAGAGAAAAATAACTGAGGTGAATGGGATTCATGGAGGTGGTCTGAAATTCAGTTTCTCTTGTGTCATCCTGGTCACCTCCTTGCCTCCTTACAGCATGTCTTCTCTCCCTTGCAGTGGATATAGTGAGAAAGGATTTTGACAGAGTTCAAGCTTGAACACAATTGAGGATGGTGAAATACAGAGCCTGTAGTGTGACCTACCTGTAATGGGGCTTGTGGAAGGCTGGCTTTAATTCAGCCACCTTTGTTCAGTATATATATGTGTGTGTGTGTATATATGCATATAGATATGTAGCATTACTGGGATCACAGAATCATAAAAACACAGAATGTTAGGAGTTGGAAGGGAGCTCTTGACGCCATCTAGTCCAATCCCTCTGCCAGAGCTAGTTCATCTAGAGCAGGTTTCACAGGATGGCATCCTGCCATGTATTATGAATGTATCCAGAAATGGAGACTCCACCATCTCTCTGTAAAACCTGTTCCAGTGTTCTGCCACCATCAGAGTAAAGTTTCACCTCATATTAAGATAAACTTCATATGTTCAAGTTTGTGCCCACTACCTCTTGTCCTGTCAGTTCCGGGACAGTATTCCTATTCCGTCTATGAAGTCCAGAAAAGTTTGCTTTTGTTGTATGATGTGGCATGTATTTCAAAAAGAAGAAGTTGTTGGCTGAAGGGATCCTTTATTACCACCAGTATTTCTTGGGTCAGGAGAGTTACAATATTACTGTTGCAGAGTGCTGACATGCCTTGTTATTCAACTACCTGTTAAGATGACTTTACCCTCATTTTTGATAATAGCATAACTAAAAGTCTAGATAAACTTAGGGGAAATCCAAATTCCCAGTATCAAGGAATTCACTCAAGTCAACATGGTTGACTCAAGAATGTGAAGATAGGAGAGTAAAAATTATTACATACTCAGGAGCAAGTTAAGTGACCTTAAATATGCTGACAAGGTTGTCAGTGTGATGCACTTAATTCATTCTTTACTTTTCCCAAGTCAGTTTGGAGATGGACAAGGAAGTTGTTTACAATCATAAAAGTGTAGGACCAGAACTGAACAGTATCATGGACACTAAAAAATGTATGGATGGACATGAAGAAATGTAGTAATGGACACTAAGAAAATCTATGGGAAATCCAGAAACAAAACACACTTTACTTTTAGTCCTAGTCTTGTACCTTGTTGAGAAAATTACCTGTCTGACAACTTTTTCCAGGCTTACTTACCTTGCTGGAAAATATGGAGCATCCTAAGGTAGAAATTGGCCTCCATCCACCATGCTGATCTCTGCATGTATACTGATCTCTGAAGCATAAGATTCCTCAAAATAACACACAACAGTTTTGGGGTAATGTCCATACAACACAGTTTCAACACTTGATTACCATTTTCCATATCATATCAATTACCAAGTGTTATCTGGGCAAGTAGACTTCTGAAAGCCATATAGTAAAGAGCCATTTCCTTCTGTGCTTCATAAAGTCCACATTCCACCACAGAGTGAAGAGCCTGAGGTTTTCCTTCACTGTGAGGGCAGATCTGGGGAACACCCAGGATGCAAAGAGCAGGTCCACTGAGAAGAGGAGTGGAAGCTTCATGGTTAGATATGATGGACAGAAACAGCATGGTAGTTCTGGATGTTTTCTTACAATCTTTCTGCTTATGAGATGGTGTTCAAAAGAGGAGAGCAAAAAAAAGTCCAAGCAGAATGTAATCTTTTGTGCAGTTAAGAAGTCCCATGCCCTGATGTACATCAAGAAAATACTTTTAGCAGCCCATCCCATTCCTAGTACATTGTAGGCACTCTTACTTTCAGAAAGAGAAGATGCTCCTTAAATCCAAAGAAAAAAATTCACCTGTGTGTGCTTTCAGGGTTATATTCATATATAACTGAGATGTAAGAACCATGAATGCCCTAAAACAGTTTTACATATATATCTATGCATGCTAGCTAAGAAACTTACCTAGCTAAAATGACATTTCTTTCTAGTATTACAAATGTTCTTGTTGAAATTAGAAGGTCTTCATCAAATGCCTTTTAATGAATAGGTCTTCCACTTATAAATGCCATATCAAACCCACTGGAACAGAAAAAACTGCAATTACTTATAATAACTTTATTTGGTATAATTTTCTTCTGTTTCTGAAAGCTCCACCTGCAGTTTTCAGGATATTACATGCTAAACAGAAGTGCTTATACTTGACCTTGCTCTTCATCCACTTTGTGTGCAGCAGTGCCTTTATTTTTCTGATAGATAGGTACAATTTGTGTCCACATAAATCATACTGTACTTGCTATTAACATTCTTTTATCTGGTAAATTACGCTGATTATGTTGAAGACTGTTCTATAAGCTGTTGACAATGCAGGTCTATGATTTGGATGTAATATGTCATTCTTAATTTAGGAAAAGACTTGAAAGGAGATGACAGCTGACTATAACACATGCAAAAAATCAGGTCCTGGCCACATACAGTCAGGAAAAGGACCCGTGGTAGTATTTGCATGTTCAGCTTTGGCATCCTGGCTAAATTCCAGCTTTAGCAACTCTTCCGTGTAAATATTCGTGCATTTCCAAGTAGATGATTATGCTATTTTAGTTGCCTCAAATTCATGGAGCACATTAGCATAGATAACTTCCATCCTCTACTGGAGAAGTAACAAACAGGAAAAAATATCCATACTTCCTTCTCTTAACAAAAAGTTAAGACTGGGATAGAGTCATCTGTTTTGTCTTGCCCAGTCAGCTGCAAGATTAGAAATGCTACACTCCTGACCAAACAAAAGGTATGGAGTAAGGAGTCATAGACAAGGTGCTAACTGACCAACTTTTGCTTATACATCTATGCAAGGGACCAAACCAAAGTATCTTGAGGTCCTGGAGCATATCCTGAGTATATTGAGGTCCTGGAGCAGGTCCAAAGGAGGGCAACCAGGCTGGTGAAGGGACTCCAGCACAAGTCCTGTGAGGAGAGGCTGAGGGAGCTGGGGGTGTTCAGCCTGGAGAAGAGGAGGCTCAGGGGAGACCTCATCGCTCTCTACAACTCCCTGAAAGGAGGCTGGAGCCAGGGGGGGGTTGGGCTCTTCTCCCAGGCAACTTTCAACAAGACAAGAGGGCATGGACTTAAGTTGTGCCAGGGGAGGTTTAGGTTAGATATTAGAAAGAATTTCTTTACGGAGAGGGTGATCAGACATTGGAATGGGCTGCCCAGGGAAGTAGTGGATTCTCTGTCCCTGGAGATATTTAAAAAGAGACTGGATGTGGCACTCAGTGCCATGGGCTGGTAACCACAGCGGTAGTGGTCAAGGGTTGGACCTGATGATCTCTGAGGTCCCTTCCAACCCAGCCAATTCTATGACTCTATGATTCTATGATCTTACTCCCTGCATGCAGTATACACAGAGCACTGCTGCATCCAGGTTCCTAGTACATAAAGTAAAGGCAAGAGGGAAGAAGCTGGAAGAAAGCTTTGGTTCCTCTTGCCAGCAGTTATGTCTCTGTGAATGGAAATGCTACCTTAGTCCCCTTTTGGAGCAAGGAAAATATGAACATTTCTTAGGCTGATCGAAAGTGTACAGAAAAAATTGTTTTGATAGAAAATTGGATTCCCAATTAAATACATATTTTGAGAAGCCTTAGATAAAAGAAAAGATTATCTTTTTCTAAGAGCTTTGAGAAAATGAAGGGAAAAATCAATCTGCATTCAGCCACACTATTGAAGTTTCTGACAAAGAGAAAAAAAGTCTGAGTTAGGCAATTCTAGATTCACCAAGATGCTTCTGAGATAGAACAGATGTTCCTCTGTCCCACACTGAGTTTTTATTGCAAAGCCACAGTGTAATGTAGCAGATCTTTTAAATGGCATTAAAAAACCCCTACTCCTCAAAATTAAAAAATGGACAGTCTCGATAAGAACAAATTAATTTTGACATTTTCATCAATTAAGCTTCCAGGACTATATGACACAAGAATAAGTTTATTTTTATATGATGATGCTGAAATCCTTATTGAGTTTTCTCTATTTTTTGTGATTGCATAGTTAAACAGATAGATTTAGCAATAACAAGATCTTGTTTAAAATGTGTGCCCTAAGGAAATTTTTAAATTATAAAAACAAATAGTTCAGTTTAGACCAAAGAACATATGGCAGGTGATCAATGGATGGCAGAGGTTAAATGAAATTTGCCAGTGCTTGGTGTGGTGCACAGCTGAAGTATCTGTGCTTCAGGTATATTTCATATACATTTCATGTAAGAAAGGCAGATGAGATGCTTTGGATCATCACATCTGCAGCAAAACATTAGTCTTGAAAAAATAAATTCTGACCTCATGAACTACCTTTGCATCTTATTAACTTCATGGGTACTTTTCCATCATCATTCTTGTAAAATTTATAATTTATTTAATCTGTAGCTTAAAGATAAAAATACTTTGTAAAAGATACATAGATGTGTATTTTTATGAACATCCTCCTTGAACCATAACATCTGCTGAGGCTTTAAAATATCCCCATGCCATTATCAGATGCTATATTCAATCAGTCACCACGTTATTTATCTCACTCAGTGCTTATTTATTTTTGGCTTAGACAGTTTGTACAAAGATGGACTAAATTTAATATTAACAGTGTAAATTAGTAGCTTAGAACAATAAAAATTTCATTTTATTGTAACTCAAAAATATTTCCACAGGCATTCATTATTTTCAACACTAAAAGGGTTTGGTATGCAGTTTTTCCAGTGTTTCATGAAACTAGATAGCATTTACTTATTCCAGATATTGCCTGCTATTAAAAATCAGAAACAAAGCAACACTATGAGATTATTATTTTATTTCTGCAACATCTTGTACTTGTATATTATGCTTTCTTCTCTTTGTTTCAAATAATGTAATTATTTCTCTGATAGTAAATCATGATGTAAGCCCAAATTATATAACTAACATTTTTATTATTGTTTGTGTCATAATTTCATTGAGTTCATGACTGAAATCTTGACTCAATATAAAGCCATGTGCAAAAGGCAATAAGCTGCATACAAACAGGATGAAACCTACTGACATTACAAAGCTTTTTGAGGTGTGCCTTCTTCAAATGACACAGTTGTTGAACACAGTTTTTGGTGCTGCAACACATCAAGACTTTTTTTGTTTGTTTGTTTGTTTGTTTTCCCCCTCATATGGCCACTTCTCAAGGCAGGACAGATCAGACAGTTCTCAGGGCTGCAAAGAGTCAGCCTAGTGGAAGAGTGAGGTTGCACAGCATTTGGATACTGCAGAACACAGTCACAACTCCAGTCACAAATGGCTCAGCTCTCCCAAGTAGTTCAGTTCATTGTACTTTGCATTGCTGTAAAAGTTTTCCAGAAGTGGTAGCCAAGAAATACCATGGGTGCATGTGCTGTATCTTCATTCTGGTGAAGAATTTTCAGAAACTCTTCAGGCACTTTTTCAGTTTCCTATGGTGTTCTCCCCATCCATTTGCAATCACGTGTTATATCCCCTGCTTTGCAGAAGAATTAAGAGAAAAGAAATTCTTTAATAACTGTATACTGTAATAAAACGATCCTACCCTTTCCAAGTATGAAACACTTAAAGTGAACTTCACAGGTAACATTGTCTTTTGCTATTATTCTCAGCTTAATGTAGTCTAAAATAGCAGCAGTTCCTTGATCTCTTCTCTTTGTAATCTGCTCTTCTGCTCAATTGCTCTTCCCATTAAGGATGTTTTTCTAATAGCAAGTCTAAATGTTTCCTCTCTTAGTTTTAGGCCATTGCTCCTTATTCTACCAGAAAGTATTTATATTCTGTGATCATTTCCCCCTTGAGTCTCTGTGTTTTCTAGGCTGTATAAATATCAGAAGCGACCACACTGCAGGGTGTCACTGAGTGTGCTGCAGTGCACAAGTCCCCTGTATGGGTACTATCATGCAGGGTGTAACACATGCTGCAAGGCAAGCACTACAGGTGTTCCTAGGCATTTCAGGCTCTTGCTTTCACTGAGTTCTCATAAATGCTTGCACTCTAGGGAGCAGATTTGTTTTTATAGTTGTCAGGAAAAAAACAAAAAATTATTTTGCTGTCAGAGTTTCACAAACTAAAACCAAGCAAAAAGAAGGAAAGAAACCCAAAGCTTAGCACTTCTCTGTTAGTTTAAATTAGCAAGACAAAATTACCATCATTTGATCTCTAAACCTACACAGTCTTAATAGAGTTCTATATACTTTATAGTGTCATTTTGCTACACTGAAGACCATTTTTTTGTTAAACTCCTTTCTTTGCTGATGTCAGGCAAATCAGCCTCTTCATTCCATGCTAACCTTCACCTCTGATGTGCCCATTCTAATCTCCCATGTTGTGCAGATGGGATCCTTCACCCTGTCCCTGAATTCATTATTAAGTCTCTGACATCCTTTCTGTCCTCAGTCTGAATCCAAGACTCCCCTATTGTGTCAGTCAAAGTCTTCTCTAAGAATTGCCAGCTTAGCTTTCCAGATCCTTACCCCTGTTTTATTTTCTCTTTACTATGCTAGTCTATATCTTTTTCTTTCTCCCTCCTATCCCATTCAAGGGTGAGCAAGCAAATAAATCCTAACTCTTCACAATTCTCCCTGGTAAATACCTTTGACTAAAAGTTTAGAGAAATTGTACACAAGTGGTAGTACAGCCCTTATACGAAGGGGAAAGGGCATCCATCACTAGAGGCTAATCCATAAAATCCTGTAATACTCTCCTCAGTCTATTAGAGCCTAATTCTACTTACACTACTATACTATCTGTGGCAAAATTTACCACTATTTTCGAAATGACATATTTGATATGTCCCTACTTGGAGGTGAGTGGGAAGCTTGATTTGGGCTGTCCTCTATATCAGTATCATGATCTTGCATGGAAAATTCCAGTTGTAGGTAGCATATTTTTAAACAGGTGGTACTGCTATTTAGGTTTCCTGTCATACTTCTTTGTTTCAGAAGGAAAACAGCCGCAGTGATAAACCATAAAGGTAAATATTTTAGTATGCTGTCTTATGAAACTCTTTTTTTTAAAAATTATTTGCCAGCTACCATTCCCCTAGATCA
Source organism: Phaethornis superciliosus (assembly GCA_023637945.1). Taxonomy (NCBI): domain Eukaryota; kingdom Metazoa; phylum Chordata; class Aves; order Apodiformes; family Trochilidae; genus Phaethornis; species Phaethornis superciliosus. The sequence continues at coordinate 91,913,360 of JAJQWJ010000002.1, forward strand.
TATCATGTAATTACTTATCGCTTTATGCATGAACTTATATTCACTTGCATGGAGTCATGCACTTGTTCAGTGTGATTGCAAAGCAGTCCATCATAGGTATTTGTATCTCATAAGCCATTTTCCTCTCTTTTTCCTTCGTCACTGATCTGATACTCAGTTGAGTGATGTTCCAGCTGCTCAGAAACTAGTCTGCTCCTTGCTTTTCTGGACCTGCACATAGCACATGGATTAGAAACAAGCAGATGTGTACATTCACCATGCACAGATTTATCAGGTAGGAGAAAAAGAGGAGAAGGGAGAATAGAAAATCCGCTGTATCAGATCAGCTGTACACGGTACCATGCAGTGGGCAGATGAGCCATGTAACCCTCAACGTGACTCCATCATGATCTGTACGTAGATAAAGTACATATTAATGTATTTACCCTGTCTTTCTGCCTCTGAACTGCTTTTTCCAGCTCCTGCACCTACTTCAGCATCTTGCAGATGGGATATTAAGTTCCCATCTTTCTTCTTCCAGGAGCAAATCCCTCCCACTTCAGGTACAATTTCAAGGGGATTTACTCAGGCACCAGATTTCTGAACCATCAATCTGAACACAAAGGGAAATGTCCCTGTTCCCAGAAGAGCTTGATTTCATTTACAGAAGTGCTGTTCTCCTTGACATATTTGGAGCATCTCTACTTCCTTCACAATTCTACTGTCCTTGGCAAAAAATCCCTTTCACAGAAGATGTTTATGGATTTGTGCTAATGATCCCCTTGGCATCTTTTTTGTGGCCTTGGAAATTGTCAGAGAGGAGCTGTTGAAGTGCTGGCTGGAAATCAGATGACTGGATAGAAAACAAGAGCATTTAAATACAGAACAAGATAGTTAGAGGGAAAAAAAAAACAAACAAACGTACCCAGAATCAGAAATTGGAAGATACTCAGTATCAAGAACCTGCCCAGCCTCAACATTAGCAGAATAGAGCAAGAAGCACCTGTCTTGGAGGAGCTGTAAGGAAGCACAGTCCTGCAAACATCATTAAATAGGCCTCCACTTAAGCATCATGAGACTTGCATACTTTTATGGACAGGTAATATCTCCAAAGAACTTAGGAAGACAGAGGATAACAAGACCAGTCCTTTCAAAGCTGTTCCATGACATAACTGGAAATTCAGATTCAAGAGACATTTAAAGTCAGTCATGTTTAAATTACGACTTGAGTAGAAATTAAAGCTTGACCTTCACTTTAGATGTGGGAGTTTTGGCTAAAGAACAGGGAGTGGTCAATAGGATTGACACTAGCCATTGAAGAATAATGTCTCTTCAAAGAAAGTTACTATTTCTTTGTCCTGAATCCATGTTTCAGTTTAGCTCTCCATCTCCTCCTGACTTAATATATATTATAAAATATGAAAATGGATAGGGATAATGGCACAGTCTGTGAGGGAGTTTTGTTTGGTCCCTACAGTTATACTTAACTAAGGGCCTAATCAAATGAAGAACTCATGGGAGTATCATAAACTGTTAACCTGTTTTTGTCTTCCTGAATAAAAATATAATACCTTGACCCCTTGTTAAAGGCAATGTTCAAGTGTTACAGCATTGTTAGGATGTAATGATCTAAGCTATTACCATCCAACAGTACATTAAAGCAATTGAAATCATATGAATGTCACCATTTTACCCTCCCTCAGCAAAAAAAGAAAGAGCTGGGACTTGTTCACTGCAATATCAGCTGTGACAGTTTAGGTAATTGTCACACAGCTCTTTCCTCATCTACCTCTTACTTTCAGTCCTCTTCAAACATCTCCATAACATACACTGCAAAGCACCCAGCAAAAAACTGAGCATGCTGTCTGTATATGCATGATATTGTATGAGAACAAAGCTGAAAACTGATCCAATGCCCAGTTCACTTCCCTAAACACAGACACCTGGTGCCTAAGATGGACAAGACCTTCACATGGCCTTTGGTCCAGCAAACATGATACAGGAATAAAGGAGATCTGCACCTCAATAAAGTGAGGAGCCAAGGGAGACACATGAGGGTGTCTCAGATGGTGCTAAATCCTTACGTATAGGAAACAGAATCAAGCCTCTCATGGTAAAAGCCACTTCCAGTTATCTTGTAAAGAAGGATGAATTAACAGAAGCCAGGAAACCACAGACAGCTAAGACTTTTCATCTGCTTCCTTGAGATCCCAAAACTGCAAAAACAATTATTATGACTTTAACATTTAACATTTATTGAAGCTGTTTTGTACACTTATTAGAGAAAGATAAGGGAAAGGACACACTACTACACTACTGTGTAAGGCTTTTACTAAAGAGAGGACCAGAGGAACCAGACATCTTTCTCAGGAAACTCCTGATTATTTGGAACTTATCTTTATCATTTAGCTATGCCCCTACAGGTCTTGTCACTGACATTCTGCAAACACTATTAGTTCATTTATGTCTTAATTATTGATGGAATCTCTTTTAAGCCCTTGGTCTGAAAAGTTGATTTTTCTTCCCATGTAGATATTTCAAGTAAGTGTTGGAAGACAAAGGCACTGTAAATATGTCTGTTTTGAAGAATATGACACTGCTACTAACACAATGCAGAAAAAACATAACAATTTCATCTTTGGTAAGATTATATAGGATTTCTCCCAAGCGAGACATCTCAAAATAAGAAACCAAAAAGAACTCATAATTTTCTTTAATAATGAAGTAGCCCTCATCTTCATTTTCCTGATAGTATCTTTCTTGCTATATGACAAAAAATTGTACAGAAAGCCTTACAAAATGTACAAAATGTACAGAAAGCCTTAGGAGCCTTACTGAAATAAGGCTTTAGGAGCCTTACTGAAATTTTTTTTCTAAATGTTTACTGACAACTGCTTGTGAAATTCTCTGTTCTTCCCTAAGTAAATTCCTGTTGCAGAAGAAATATTATGACAGCAAAAACCCCCACAGTAGGGATAAATTAGTATCTATGAACATATAAGCTTGCAAAAATAGATCTGTCATATTATTCATCTGTTCATACAGCAGTCAATAACTGAATATGGTTTTCTTAAATTCCCTTATGGGGTTTTAAGAAAAATATCAGTTCTGGTATATAATGCATAAGTAGTTGTTCTTATACCAATCTGCAGAAACTACTCAGAGGTAGCTAGGGAAAGAATAGGACTTTTTTACAGTGCCAAATTCTTTCCAATAAACAATTGTAGTTTGTACCTGCACAACAAAAGCTGCAATAATATGCAAAACAGTATTTTAGCTTTATAGGTTGGATTACTTTAACAAAATATTAAGCTCATGCAAATTCCATTTATCACTTTTTAACAGATCTATATTGTCATGGAAAAGCATTGCCATGGGAAAGCATTCTAGAAATGTTCTTTAGAAATGTAAAGAAATTTAGAGACCAGACATCAGAATACAATAAAAATAGAGTTTAATAGATGTTGATATATCTTCTATTTGAGTTGTAAGGAGAATTCCCATAAGAACTTCATGAGCCATATTGCTGCCATTTTACTGGAGTTTCAGCTGTTGTATGTGGTCAGCAACAAAAGGATTTTTGTGCCTAGAGCTCTTAACACACTGCTGGTCTTTTATTAACTCAGGGCAGGACTCTAAAGGCCTATATTGTAGATGCTTTTCTGCTCCCCTAATGGAGTACAGGGTCAAGACCACACACATGCCAAATGTCAGACATTGCACCCAATCAGTCTGTGTTTTGCACAGCTCAAGGAGTCAAAAGGCTAAACTGAGACAGAGCTGGTGTAACCTTGTACACCTTTAAGGAAACTTAGTCCTGTGCTGCTGTATATCTTCCATGTGTGATTTGCAGGAGAAGGACACAAGCAATAGCAACAGCCCTGGTCATGGTCCTGTTCATTACTCTGTTGCTTTTCTTTGGTTTGTGTGAAGGAGTCATTGCCATCAACAACATTACCACTAGACCCAGAGGAAAATACCTCAAAATCTGAGTGTATGAAGTGTATCCTGATTCCATGCAGAGTCACCTAAAGGTGTGATTCTCAGTTATCCTAAGCACCAATGGCTCCATGTTCCCCCAGAAGAACACTGAACTATCCAGCTGTGGAAATTTTGTCCTAAATCCTTCTATTCTGTGGATGAGGAAAAAGAATATTTTTGTAGCTTATTTATCATGTTTAATACCCTAATTATATAATGCCTCTTCTAAGAAATTGATAGCTACCTCTCATAACATCAGCTTTACCTGAAGAAAACTATTAGTGCTATCACTTTAATAAGATTGTATCTTAGAAAATGACTGGCCTTCTTTTTTTCTTCGAGTTACACTAAAGGCTGCTAGCTTGCAGTATCCTGCTAGCCTCTGGGCCTTTCTCAGCAGTACTTATTTATTTTCTTCATTTACTTCGGTAGGAGTTTAGGGCTGTTCTAAATTAACTGCAAAGGTTTAGGAAAAAGAACCAGGCAGCAAGCATTGTGTGTGGCTCAAATGAAGCCATCTGCTCAATCTGTAGTCATAAGTTAAAAATGAAAATAAAGCCACCAACAAAACCTGAGTGTTTTAGGAAGTATTAAGAGACAGAATAGAAGACACTTTATAGAAGACATTTATCATATACTCCTATAAATCAATAGTCACCCTTCAGTTCTGATTTTTATTACTGTATGTCAGCACTTCTCACAAAACAAAGCAGAAATTCAAGGAGTTACAAGCAAGTGATCAGAGGCAAGGAAATAATTCCACATGTGGGGAGATTAGGTCTGCTTATGAAATAGATGAACAAGAGGTGACGTGACATAATTATTGTATAAAGCCCATCAGTTGGTTACTCATTATTAGGTTGCAATACAAGATGCAGGAGAAACCCTATGAAAAAAAGAGCACATTTAATATGTCTGGTAATGTTTCTATGTTGTATAGCTGTTCTTTGGATCTTCGTGTCAGAAAATACTTTTGAAGTAAATGCTTTGTGAAAATCAAAGGAGATGTAGAAAGGCATGAAAATATTAACACTTCCTACTAATCTGTTACAATTAAAGTTAGGGGGCCAACCAACCCTCACCTTCTGAGGACTCAAGCCCCTCATGCCTGCCCACCAGCAGAGTGCCAAGTTACCAAATCCAGAGAACAGGAGATTTTGATTCCTCTTTGAAAAACTGATCAGTCCTAAAAATGCAATTGGTGCAATAGGATTATTATAATGACCAGCACACACAGCCTGTGAGGACAGTTTTCTGGCTTGACTGTGTACAGTTTGTCAGTTTTTTAACTGGGTAAGTTCCCCTTCATTCTGGAGTGACAATACATCCGTAGGAGTGGACATTCTGCCAGATCTAAACATCTCTTGAAACCTGTTAAGCATCTTGATCATCCATCCCTAAACTTACTCTAAGCAACTTGTAGTAAGGCTCCTTGCAATTAGAAAAATATCTACTCACATTATCAAAGGAAAAGACATTCCTTCTAAAGGGAGTCATATCTAGAGTAGTGTTTGCACTTCCCCATTCAGACCTCCTTTTCATTTCAATTGTTCCATATCACAGAAACAATTTTGGCTTCATTTAATCTGACTGAAGAAACTGACTATGCTGTCAAGTGGTCTTTTTCTTGCCCTAATATATTTGGTGGTTGCCTCTACATGAATACCTGAATACTACATGAATACAGGTTGTACTCATGTAGAAAAAGCTTACAGCCATCTGGACTACACAGATACTTCCATGTGCACACAAGCACATTCCATGAACAAAAGCTGCAATCAAGAATTATGTTTTTTGTGTTTCACGAAGTCTTGTTTCTCTAATTTGCTTTTTGATACCTCTATCAAATAACTAAAATTCAGCCATGACACAATGATATAAGATGTGAACCCCAGAACATATATTTTTTCCCTTCTCAAATGATGTTTTAGTATGTATTTTTCTTCTGATTTTAGGAATTAAACAAGGGCATCACATGAAGAAGTATACCAACTATGTTTGTATGAAGGTGTTTTAATTGCCTTCATCAGAAAGTGTTCTAAGAGAATTTTTTTTTTATTTATTTGTTCCTGCATTCCTGCAGGTACAGTGATCTCACTTTCACTGATCCTGTGCAAACATACTTGCTTCATCCTGAGTTTAAAGCCATCCATATGCCTATTGCCTTGTACCCGAAGTCTGGCTGAGTAGTGAATATTGAAATATCTGTTTCACAGCCATGAACATGTGTCTCCTCTTCAAAAGTAACATAATGTAATCTGGATACATATTCCCAGAGTGGAATTTTGGCAGTGCAGATTAGAAACCATTCTTGATGTTTTAAGGAGATTGTTTATTACAAAAAGAATTACACAGCCAACCAGCACAATACAGAGAAAGGGAGATGTAGAAGTTTATTTAGCAAGAAGCTTCCTGCCACGTGCCAGCACAACTGGGTCAGCTAAGTTGGCTTGTGTCACTAACTCTTTCAGCCAGCTTGTAAAAAATCCTTCTGGGTCTAAGCCCTCTGCATATTCAGGCAAATCAGCCACCCCAACATTTCATGTGTGGCTTAAGCATGCTAGGCCATCCACTTTTTTCCCCAAAACTTTTTTATCTTTCTTAACTGTTCTTCATTATTGTTTTATCTCTAGTATAGGGAGTGTTGAGATCAGGAAATATTTTTAATTTAAACCCTGTTTCCCACATAGTTCAGCCACCTTTGAACAATGTATTGAATGATCCTTTTATTTTTTGGGTGCTAGCATTGATGTAACTCCATGTTTTAATACAAAAGTTGTGAATTAAACATTTTTGCATGCGGACAGGAATGCCTTGAGCTTTCTGACCTGGAATAAGGCCTCTCATATGAAGGAAAAACTTCCCTCATACTTCCTTTTGTCCTCTTCTCCATACTTGAGAGTCACAGGCAGAGATCACTATGTTAATTTCCAGTCATATCCAGTTAATTTCCAATTTCAGTCAAATCTGTGCATTATCTTTGGATGGTTTATTTCACAGTTAGTGTCTGGTATATTCTGCATAGGCAGGAAGAAAACTTTTCTCTAAACTTGTATTTTTTTTAACTCCACTGATCTGATTTCTAGGTAAATACAACTCGTAATATTTAATAAAGGAATAATATAAACGTAGGTCAGGTAGCATTTTCACAAACACTCTAATGTTTAAAGAGTGTTCATCCTATTGTCAGTACCTTTAAAAGAAGCCCAACTTGCATCAGCAACTACAAATACGAATTTTAAGATACCCATTTATTACCATACATTGTCTGTTTCAGCACTGATAAACACTTGACAAGCAGACTTTTTATTTAACATTGTTGCTAACTACATTAATATTGAAAAATACATGAAAACTCAGCTGTTTGACTCATGTTTGACTGGAAGGTAATTTTCTGCATTATAATTTATATTATAATTAAGACACATAATATGGCAATTTGTTTACTAGAAATTTTTTTTTTAAATGCACTGTATCAACATTCCTTTGAATCTCTATTCATAAATAAAGTAGTCCTTTATTTGGTAGTGATACTGGACAGTTGTGCTACCAGTCATATCAAATCAGGTGTAGCTGTCCTAGACAACCATTTAGCTTGTTTTCTCACCGTAGGAAAAAATGTTGATAATTGTAATTAATACAATTTCATATGTTTGATTTTAAAATTAAGTGGGATAAATTCACTTGAATTCTTAAGATTTTGCAACCATAATCACTTTCATTCATAACCTTTTATTTTTCCAGCTTGACGCATATTTTCAAAATATCCCTTTTGATCACAGGTAAGCTGCTTTATTTACTATAATAAAAAGAGTAGGAAAAAGCCCATCCTAACATAGCCCACGAGGCCAAGATTAAAGGCCTCATTGAAATCTGTGAAGTATAATATTATATAGTATAGTATAATATAATGTAATAAATATTCTATAGGTAATACTATATTGTAAAATGTAAGAATATAATATAATACATATTATTATATAGTATTTTTCCTATCCTAATTACCCAAACAAAACCTGTGCCTCAAGAATGTTGTAGAGCTGAGGCAAACAGGGAACAGAGGACACAGAAAACACCCGGGGAATCAGTTCATTGAGGCTTTTTGTTCTTCTTTTCTCTCACACACACTTAAAGGAAAGAGAGGGCTGATCTGCTTCTTACTGCAGTCAATGGGTGGGCTCCTGCTATCTTTGCTGTCTCAGTGGCTCTGAGACAAATGTGGGAAGAAGTGTGGGAGCCATCAGTACCATGGAAGTTGACAGACACAACAAAGAAAAAGAACAAGGCATGGCTGTGTGGGGAGAAATAAATAAATAAAAAATTTAGACAGTTTGTAGAAGGTAAAGGGAAGCAAACAACAGCCACAAAAATGAAGAGTCAGATTAAGAAAGAAGGAAAATAACAGTAGAAGTAAAGTTTGGTTATATTTTCAGTAATGTTTAGATGTAATGTAATTTAAACAAAGAAAAGTCTGAGCATGGGTTAATGTAGACAAGTAGAACCAGGCTAAATATCAATTAAATGTCTGCAATCAAAACCAAGCACATAGAAAATGCAACAGCATAAGAAATACAATGTTCTTGGCTATTTTCTCTGATCAGCGCTGCTGTTTTTTTGTAAATCAGGATAACTTAAAAAACAGCATCTCTTTCCTCTGCAACTCAATAATTAGATGTATATATTTCCTGAATGGGAAAAGACGTAGAAAAAGTAGCAAAGGAGTAAATGAGACACATAAGGAGTACAACCCATTGTGCTTTTGCAGGTATTTTAACTTTTAATTTATCACACTTACATTTTAGAATTATCTTTCTTCAAGCATCCCACTCCAGGTTGCATTTCTCTCATAATTTAAACAGAGTTCAACCAGATTAGAAAAAAAAAGGGTCCTATAGGAAATGGTTCTAATGATGAAAAGGCAAATAGAATGGGCACTGAGGCAAAAATCACAGATAATACCTGAGACCTCTGCATTTTCAAGTCAAATACTAGCTAAAACCAAAAATAAAATGAAACAAATATGATTATGGGTGGTAATTTTAAGAATACAAGGCAATTATGGTTGAATAGCACATGGAACATTGCAAAATAACAAGTATTCCATCCTTCGAAGCAAATAAAAATTGAGTAAGCAAGTACCAGGATCGTCATGAAACAATGATAACCAAATCATCGTAATTTCTAAAACTACAGGTGAAAAGTAGTAGACAAATAAAATTTGCAAGAATCAGTACACTGTTAGGAAAAAATTGCTAATTTTTCTAAATAAAACAAAGCTTTGCTCAAAGACAGACTGTCTTAAAAAACCCGTAAATGTGATCCTTTTAGGAAATACAAGCCTCCATATTCTAGCCCTACCAAAAGTGACAGAAATACCTATGGCCAAACATTAAATTTTTATGTATTATTCATGCCACCACCACCACCTTCTTCCCCAGCTGTTCTAGCACATCCAATGGGAATAATTATTTTATAGTAGCATAGCAATTTTGAGACAGATGAAACAGCTGTACAGGCATAAAGCCTCCTATGAGTTCCTATACTTATCCACATTACATAACAAATCTAGCAGTGTATATTTTGTTAATGCTAAAACCTGACCACTGAATCTTAGTACAGTGTCTGTATTCATCTCTAATAGGTCAGGCCCACTCCCATTTCAGGAGTGCTGTGAAGGCTAACAGTGAGACTCAGCATCCTAGGCTCTCTACATCAGGAGGCATTATGGAGCTGTGCCTGATGCCCACTTGGTTCTACACATCCGTCTCATCTCGTAGGTCTCCCCATCTATCTTACCACAGAAGCCACACAGAAAGGAGAGGGAAAAGTCTCTTGACAGCTCCATTGTCCCTCTTGCCCATGCACAGCATTAGCATCTCTGCCAATGTAGCTATTATCTGTCTAATCCTCCTTTTTGAATAATCTCCTCCATGCCATCTATCTACATCCTATCCAAGACATCTAATCTGGCTAAGGCCATGACTAGTTCACTCAGGAGATTCAGTTGGAAGCTCTGCAACTGGGAATGAATCTTGACTTTGAAGTTACTCAACTCGTCCTGGCTTAGCATATAGTGTGAGTAGAGGCGAGGAAGTGAGGTGTTCCATTCTAAAGGCAGGTGTTAGGCTTGACTGCTGTGCCAAGGCTTAGAGGGCATCCGAGATTTCAGACAAGGTTTAGGAAGAGCTGTGACAGGTAGACAGGAAGCAAAAATTCTATGTGGAGATTGAGGAGGAGAAGGTCAGAAAAGCAGGAGGAAGGAAAGAAACGGGCTTAGACAATTAACATTCACACTTGCATTGAGTCGTGGTATTAAATTCTCTGTAAGATTAGTGACAAGATAGAAAAATTCACCTTTTACCTCTATATATGTGCCTTAGCCTTACAGTATTGAAGTATCAAAATGCATTCAGTGCTAAAAACAAGCAGTTTTTACAGGTGGTCACCTCCCTTAAGCTCCTGACAGGTACTGCTACTGGCATTTGTGATCAAAACACATATACCCAAATGTATGTTGAGGTCTTTCACTGAGCCTCTAAAGAAAAATAAGAAACTATAGACTAATTCAGTTCAAGGTGCTGAAAAAGTCCAGTGAGTGTGCAAGACATCTCTATTCCATCAAACTTGCCCTCCCATGACAACACAGAAGTACAATAGTTGGCCCCTCCCCAGTCAAGATAACTTTATTGTTACATTTTCTTTGTATCGTGAGACGTCTGTGGGACTCTTACACTTCCAAGCACAGAAATTATTTCTGAGAACAGAACACAGCCCCTTGCACTCCTTTAAGCAAATTCAGACAGCAAAGGTCCAGAAGTGTACATGAACAAGCTAGATTTTTGTTATATAAAATAAAAGCTCCCATACTTTTTATTGGACTAAGATATCAGACAGATTCCTGAGAGTAACTATAATAGAATCAAGTTACAGTGTCAGTGTGATAAGAGGTATCACATCAGTACTCTGTCTTTTTTACCTTATTCATTCACAGATTGAAGTTTCCTGGATTTCTGTCAAAAGACTTAGTCTTTTAAGAATAGAAAAGACCAATGTCATCTTTATACAGTTTGGGAATTCATCATGAGTAGCCCAGAGATTAACAATATCAGTGATAGTTGAGTCAAAGACATCTATGGAGTACACTAACAACAAAATAGACCATGGAACAAAAGACAAGCAATTCAACAGTGCACAACTGCTGAATAATCATTTTCACCTTACCAAGGGTCAGGATGGCAAATAAAACAAATAAAAATGAATGGGTTCAAAGAAAGGAGGAGGGAAAGAACAACAGTATGCTCAGAGGGAACTAGGTAATTTTGAAGAAAAATGTGTGCAGAACAGAAATTGTACAGCTGTTAACAGGAAAGAAAAATCAATTTTACACCATATAAGGGGATACATTTACCTCATTATGATTATGTTGGGAAAGGATTAGAATTTCACTTTCTTCAAAGCACTCTTGCGATGTGTAATATGATTCTCCCTTATCTGATGATCAGGATGATGCATAAAGAATAGCACGTCTCAAACATCACTTTATTCAGTAACAGACCACCTTGTCTCCCTGAGCTCCCTGACTGCCAGATCTTATGTCTTTGTTTTCCATAGGTAAATTTAATTAAACCAGCAGAAGTGGGTTATAATGGTTCACAAACAGTGTTAATAACAAAATGGAAAAAAAGGAGTGGGGGAGGGGAGTAGAAAATGCACATGTATTCAGGAGCTAAATAGCATTGGGTAAGAAGATCAATCCTAACATTGGCAGAAGCAGGTGATGCAGAAGAAGCAAAACCCAGACAGCTGAATTCAGATGTTGGTGGCATAGTCATCATTGTAGACACAAGTCATCATTGTAGAAAAGACAGGTGTTACAGAAATGAGGTAGATAAACAAGAATTTTGTTTTTCTTTAAATGAAGCTTTAATATATATCATTCTGATTTGAGTACAGCTACAAAAATGTGCTTGTACACGTGCAAGAACAGTTGGCCAATGCCCTTAAGTAAATCCATTACATGCACCCAGAGTAGAACACTTTAATTTCATACAATTTTAACCTTTTTCATATTCCAGCTACTTCATCCATGATTCTCAAGAAAAAAGCAGCAGTAACATGAAGTATGCCTCCAAAATAAACTAACCCAGACCCAGGTAGATTCAGGGGTGGCAGGTATGAACCCCTCCCCACATTCTGCTCCCTCTGTCTAAGGTGTGTATGTGTGTGATGGCTTTAGCACTACACCACATCCACTGCAGTTGGTGAGGAAAGCTCCATAGGAATCAGTTTGCTGCTTTATCAGTTGCAATGGCTATTTGTCCTGGTTTGGGTTGGCCCAGTGTTAAGCCCTGACACTGTTTTAAATTTTACCTGGTACTATATGCAAGGAAATGAAACTTCAACCTCAGTTATAGTCTGTTCCCCATGGGAGGGAGGTCTACGGGAGTGGAAAGCCACGCTCTCTCAATGGCATTTCCTGATTAGTTTCAAATGCTGTCAGAAAGTCAGAAATCAGCCTGGAAGCAGTTAATTGCAATGAGCTGCATATTAGAAAAAATGTCTTCACCCCTCCCCAAGCATTGGCAATGTCAGCTTATGGGGAATTACATTTCTTACTGTTGCTACCTCTTTGCTACCTCGGATTTCCACTACTACTATTTTCCCTAGTACAGGTGTAAGCCTTCCTCCTTTCCTTGTTATTCTACCTGATGCAGACACTGGGAATCACAGGAGCTCAAAATAGTACAAAAAAAGGCCTTATCTTCTGGCTGGACTTGTGCCCAGACTGAATGAATGAGGAGAGAGCACCTGCTAGAGCTGGCAGTGGCCTAATAAAGCTGCAGTACTCTGCATACACAGAAGGTGGTTCTGTTTCAACTACAGCTTTGTGGCAGGACTACCTGGTCTGTGCCCTCTTCCCCTCCTCAGATTTTAAGCTCTGGAAAGGTTAGTTTTATTTGAATAAAATATCATAACAAGTTTTTCAATAGAAAAATATGCTTAAAGGAGTGAGAGAAAATAAAATAAGCTGTTTTCCATTAATTTCTCTCTGCCTATACTAGCCTTGTAGGTGGGTTCCTCACTCCAGCCAGTTCACTAAGAAGCAGAATGCTCTGCTGAGTTTGCCCACATCCCTATCACATTTTTAAAATTTCTTCTGAGGTGTAGATGTCTGCTTTCCATCCCTTTCTTCACTCTTTGATCTCTTGACCCAATCTGCAATGACTTCTGGACTCCAGTGGTCTGCCCATCCTCAGTCTCTGCCTAAATCTGTTCAGTAGCTCTTCAGGAATCTCTCCTGGTAAGTTCACCAGCTTCTTCAAAAAGATAAAACCAAATTACAACACACCCATCAAATACACACTTTGCCATAGCTACAGCAACGTGAGCCTTGCAATAGGGCTCAAAGGCAAATTTTGTGAACAGAACACAGGCAATGGGTCCTGAAGAGCTGCTGACAGTCTTGGACTATCAGTTTGTCTCTGTTTTGTTTAGATGGGATGCACTTTATATTCTCAGAATGAGACCATGTAACTTGTTATTGTACTACTGTAACTTGCAATAGGACAACATTTACAAGTCAGTGGAACAATTATATATTTAAAGTTTTACACTGAGGCAAAAAAAGGGCTCATAATTACAAATTACTAATTTTCAGTGTAAACTACTGATGTAATAAATAGTTAAGTAAGGCTTGTCTTAAAGCATGTAAGCAAAATCAAGCAGTTATAAACAATTTAAAAATAAGCAGTCTGCGTGCTATGTATACACACTATGTATTACTTCTCCTGTCTTATATTCTTTGTAGACATTGTCTTAAAAAGACTCTTTCTTAAACGTGTAATAGCCTAGATAGCTCTATATCACTTTTTATATCATTCTTCCATCATCCTTCCTCCCTCCCTCCCTCTCTCCCTTCTTTCCTCTATCCCTCCCTCCATCCCTCCATCCCTTCCCCCATCCCTTTGGGCATTTTTCTTGCCTTCCATTGACTTAATTCTGTTCTGTGCTAACATTGTCTATATCACTTTATGCCACTTATTGCCTCTAGCTTTTGCTATAGCTGTAAACAACGTTTTCTGATCATCTTGATAGCAAGATTTAATAAATGTCTAAAATCTCAGATTCATCCAAGAAGAATAGCCTTCCAGTTCCTACGTATTAGCCACAACATTACTCCTGGAGAAATATTTAATGGTGGATACAGCACTCCAGGAGAAATATGAACCTCAAACTTGGGCACAAGCCAATGTGAGTTTGTTTGGTTTCAGAACAGAGGATCAGCTATCAAATGCAAGGTAATTTTAGTGGCTGTGCCCTATTTAAAGGTGTACACTGAAAGAAAAAATGGAGAAAACCCTACCCTGGGTAGAGTTTATATAAGACTAAATGAGTACGGTATCTGATGTCTAAACAAATAAAACCAGCAATGTGATGGACATTTGTTATTTCTCTGAATGCTGTCAATTATGCTAGAGCTAATTATTCAGCATTACATACTGTGAACAGAAAAGTACACCTTGACAGAGTACAAAACAACATAGATGCCACGTATTAGACTAATGATAGAAAAAGTTAAATATAAGCTGAAAAAACCTTACCTCAAGTTAATAAATTGATGTATAGATGAGTTAAAACAAAACACTAAAAATCCGTATCAAAATCACTGCCAGTGCTTTATTGTAATGTTCTAATAATAAAACCTGTGCCCAGGAGAACAGTCATATTGCTGTCTTGCAGTGGAACAATGGGGGCTTTTTTCTGTTTTCCAACACCCTCTTAAGGTCTTGTTTACCAGGTGCTTTGTTCAACAGTTGTGTTTGGTGTCTCAAGGATCTCAACAAGAGGGCAAGTTCTAACCTTTGTAGAGCATGAATGGCATCTCAGCAAAGATTCCCTAGCTATGGCATGACTTTAGTGGCTGAAATCTGCTTTTGGTTCTTATTTAGTTACCCAAAGTTTTCATTTGACTCTATGATTCAAGACAACTAAAACAAGGCAATTTGAAGCAATTGAGTGAAACTTCACATATTAACATTTTCCATAAAAATCAACACTAAGAAATCTGTATCAATAGCTCAGGTCTCTGAAGACTTAAGTCCTGTAGTGGTCAGGTTTGACAGGCAGCCACCATCTCAGGAACTGCAGCAGAATGCTTAATGCTCCAGCAGGTAGAATCCCATTGCTATCACAAAAACAAAAGCTTGAAGAGCAGATGACACTGAGGTATCGGCATAGCAATCTTTCAGTTACATATTATTTTACAGTAGTGCCACGAGGTTCTGGGTTTTGTTTTCATTTGGATAACCATTATAATGATTTGAAGTAGCCTGTAAATCTTGAAAGATTTTCTTTTAAAAGCTGAGCAACGTCTCTGCATTTTACAAGATAGGTTTCTCAAAATAGGAGATTGCACTTGAAGTGGTAACTGAGTAGTCTTAACTGTACTAGAGGCAGAAGCAAGCAAGATTTCTAGGCATTTTTTGCAATGCATTATCCTCTCAAAAATATATATAGTGGAGGTATATAATTTTCAGAACATGGTAGGGTATTTATCCCATTTAATGCAGCTAATATACTTTCTCAGAAGAAATATTTAAATCTTTTTAAAATGGGAATGAGAAATGCAGACTAAATGCTAAGTCTATTGTAATTCCTAAGTAAAATCTGCAAAAATGTATGCATTTCAGTATTTGAGAGTGTGTTTTTAAAGGTGTAGTTCTGAGTTCAGCAGCCTGTGCTGAGGGTAGTGAATTGGTAAGTTAAGCTGCCTACTGACAGCTTTTAAGGAAAAAATGGAAGATAAATTGATTTTCTTAGATGCTCTTAAGATTGAACATCCCCAAAGAGATTTCAAATTTAGCCTGTTGTGTTACTAATTTGCACACTTTTTTTTTCTTGATTAAAACCTTAGTGAAGGACTGCTCAGACCTTGGAATTTGCTACACATAACTGTAAGTCAGCATATGCCATATAAGCCACAGCAGTAAGTCTCAAGTTGTCATACAGCATACTGTGTGTAAGCAACTGGCAAGCGTCTTCTCCTCCCACATCTCAGGACTTCTGTTATTGAATTGCCACATAGTGTATCTTAGCCTAATTGAACATATTACTTGAGGGACTACTCTGTCAACACAAGTATTCAGGAAATATTATTCCTGAATAACTATCTGCATATGCTTATGCTGGAACAAGAATGGGCTAGATAATATACCTAGATAAAGTAATGAATAAACAGGTCCTAAAAGATGTTCTGCTAGCTTCAGTGAATCTAGAGAAGCCCCTCAGAAAACTTACAAGGAGTGATTCTCTTTTCACACGAGAGTTGGTGGAAGAAGCCCAGCTTTCCAGAGGCATGAGCTGTGAACTATGAAACCACAGAAATGTAGTCAAATTCCTAATGGCGAGAGAGAAAGATGCCAAAGGGAGTGATGTGATAAAGAACTAATTCTGGTAACTTTAGAAGTACAGCTACACAAAGTCACGAGGGAATAAGACACTACCTTGAAGTGCATTTCCATCCTCAGGGTAGGAATGTTTGCCCTCGCAGCCTTGTCTGGTCCCCTCAAACAGAGCAGGGGCCAGGGCAGGAGGCAAGTGCCATCAGACAGCAACATTGTACTGGGCATTTTTAGCATGGGCTGAGTGGGACAAAACATCCAGGCAGGATTTGGGGGCCAAGGACGAATCCAAGTATTTGTGTTGGATATAAGTTCTTTTTCAAGGGAGTGAAAAGGTTAGAAATGATAAGGCTGCACCAGGCGGCCTGCAGAATGGACCCAGGTCTGTTGCATGCAGCAGTGTAGACACACCTTGATTATTGCATATCTGTTCCAATATGAACTGTCAGTTGTAACAGAAAAAGTGTACCAAAAAATGTATGGTTTAAGAAAAGAGACAAATGTTTTGCTCTGGTGAAAAAGGGATGCTGCAGTCACTATTGCTGTTTAATTTTGCTCATACCAGTGTGAATCAGGAGTGATTCTGTAGAAACTGGAGTGATATCTCTGCTGGCTAAAAGAGATTAGAATGAGGCCTTTTATAGCCATGATCATAAGCATCTACTAAGGGTCATTTTCATTTCTGTTTTGGAGCTCTACGATAAGTTTCAGAAATATCAAAGTATTCCACCTTTTTCTAGGACCGTGTAGTAGAGATTAGACATAAATATACTTGTGACATTCATGCAAACCAACATTGACTAGGTTTCTGGACTTTTCCCAGCTTAACAACTGAACAAGCATTTCCTGAGCTGACGAGGAAGTCTAACAACAATCTGCACCCAGGGACACAATGCTCAGCTTCCCTCAGATGCTCCTGTTGACTTCAGGTAAGTGAATAGATGTGGAAAAACCCAACTTGTGATTATTAGGGAAATCTGTTATGGTAGTTGCATAAGAATATGGCTCCATTTTGCTATTATGTATGTTTTAAAAATCTGGTGCTAATATCTCAAATTGGTTTTTGTTCCATTCTCTTTGATTCAGGTACTGTACCCATGTTTGTGCTTAACATTGCTACTGTCATAATATCTATATTGTTTTTGTTTCATGCGGTATATGATCCTTTTTTCCCCCCTCCCATTTAATATTGGAGATACAAGGGCAGAAATAAAAAGCTACTTACTGTAATTTTTTGAGTTTTATTTATGTCTCAGCATTTCATGTATCTCCTTTGAAATAATAACAAAGTTTGGTTATTCTTTATCAAAATTTGATTTTTACCTAGAATACATTCATCACTAAATACATGTATTTTTGATGCTGTTTTTTTGAAAACTAATATGCTCGGTTTTTTAAAAGTATGGAAAACCACAATCATCCTGAAAGCATCTACAGATATAAAAGAGTTATGAGTGGCACTAGTTATATGTGTAACAGGCACAAGGTTGAGGCTAATAAACTTGAATGCATTAATATGTTGAGTACACAGTGATGCCAGGTGCACAAACATTTTTCAATTTTTCCAAGTTTCAGGGTGTGGGGTTTTGCTATATTGTGCAATTTCTTCTACTCATCATCCCAACGAGATAAATGAATAGGAATTAGGTGGAGATGTGAGTAGAGAGGACGTTACCTGGCCCCAAAAGTAAAAGAGCAATCAGCCTCAACATAACACCAGGACAGATAGGTGCACTGGGCAAATATAACACTACCTTAAAAGAAGCATGTGAAGAACATGTACAGGAAGACAGTGCAACCAAAGAAAAAAGCATAGCAGTGTTACTTTGCAGAAGAGAAGTGGAAGATTCATTACCACAGAAGAAACACTGGCAAAGTGCTTCATGAAGATACTAGGTATTGGTGAAGAGGAAAGAGGTAGGCTGCAGAGACTACCAGATTCATTTAATCTACCTCCTCTGCAGCTATTGTAATAGGATGCTTGATACCATATAAAAAAATATCATAAAAAAAATGTAGCTTGCCACATGTCATTAACTTAGGGTAAATTATGGAGCACTAGGATGCCCAGTGTAAGGGATAGTACCAGTCTGGCCCAGACTGTTGCCAAATGCTGGAGCAGATGTCACATTCACTGACAGAAGATACACAACAACTGTTTGAAGATTTAATGGAATTTTCTTTTAAACAAATGTCCACGATGCACAGGGAACTTGATTCTGATACCCATTAGATGCAATAGCTAATGTCTTAATATAAATCCTGTTGGATTCAGCAGGTCTGTCTGGAATGGAGTGATGGCAAGATGAAATCTAGGTGAAGGACTAAATTCTAACTGTGACCTAGAAATCTATGCTGGAAAGTTAAATTTAATAGAAAATGGGCAGACAAGAAGTCAAGCCCCAATCAAGTTTTACCTACAAAACTCTGACCTGAAAAAGTCTGTTCTCCTGTTTGAGGTATCTGTTTGTAACTCATCTTTCATTTGCTTGAAAAAGGAAAATCCTAAATCAAATCTCCTATATCAGGCACATTATTCAGAGCATTAAGTGATGGAAACCAATGAAAATGTGGCCATCTCTCCTGATGACCACATTCTTTAATGTGCACATTTTATGTGCTGCACACAAAAACTAATAGCATAGGCATTCCAGCACAGTATCTTAAATTCATTAGTTTAGTTAGTATATCTTTATGTCACATATAAACTATGTGCTGTAGCAAAACAGGTGCGAAGTGTTTGACAAAAGTGTTTGAATCACGCGTGCTAAATGACACACAAGAACGCCAACAACCTACATACATGTTGTCTGGTAATCAGAATTGGATGGAGGAGAAATGTCAGCAACTCTCAGAGGGAAAATACATTTTCTTAAACTAGATTCACCCACTGTTGGTACTCATAACTTTCTCCATGACATGCCTGAGTGGAATCAGTGAGTCTAACAACACTGAGAACACTTTAAACAAAGTTAAACCAAAACCTTTCTCTATATTCAAACAAAAAATACAAGAGTATAAATATAATTAGTTAAGCTACTATATCTAGCACATGAACAGTTGCTAAAGAGGTTGCTTAGCACAGTACTGTAAATCAGATGATTCTTACCTGTAAATAATATTAATATAGTTTGCCAATCTGGGAAACATTACTTTCTATTCAACATCCAAATGATAGCAAGCATATTATCTTTGGAATTATTTAATTATTTATTTTAACATACTTACATACAGTGAGTGACTCATCCTGGTATAATAGTTTGTTTCAACATAATCTAAGTAAAGACTTTTTTGACTTAGTGAAGATTTTAAACACATGTGAGACTTAGAAACTTTCCTCATAAGCTTTCATAAATATAATCATAGTGACAATATGTCTTTTGTTGTCATGATTTCTAACTTAGTGTACTTACTGAGGGCCAACACCATTTAATGATGTTTTAATTGCATCTGAAATGGATAACACTTGAACAAAATATGCAACACACAGTTTGAAATTAATTCTAAGCAGCTAAAGAAAGTTAAAACATACATGTTTATCGGTACATGTATATTATATATTGGTGTATAATTATATACACACACATTTATTTTAACATGTAGCTTCAATAGCAAGAAGTACAGTAGTATTCCACTGATAGCAAGATTTGATTCTAGATTATCCATAGAAAATTGGTCCATTTTTGCTGAATATCAATACAACCTCAAAGCAAAATGTGATACCAGATGTTTCTCTGCCATGGTTTAAAACTAGCACTCACTCACCTAAATAATTGAATTAAACCCTATAATAATCAAACAGATAATTGATAAAGAAATGCCTCCATTGGAAAATGTTACTGGGTAAAATTTTTTATCAATCTCAAGTGGTTGAGTGTACAACATTTAGATAAGGCCTCTCAGTCCTGACTGGAGCCAGTAAGTACTACTGAAGTACAAATAATAAATAATAGTACATGTACAGTAAGCTCTCTAAAATAATCAATAATACCAAGCATATTCTGTCTTCAAAACACTGTACAAACATAAAATTATTCCTCACAACACCCCTGTGAGGTAGGTACAAAAGTATTAGCCCATCTTTACTGATGGGACAACTGATCCCAATACTACAAGGTGCTAGCTGACTCTGCAAGGGGGAGTTCACTCCTTGATTCCCAGAGGCACCAGAAGTATGTAATAATCAAGCAGAATCAGTCTAATTAGCAACTTGCCCACATCCCTAAAATATGTCAGAAAGCTGTTGGCTTTCACATTTGTCACATTATTTGTCACTTGTCAATTGATTGAGACATTTTTCCTTCTGAAAAAAATAAAAACACTATATATTACTCTTGTGACATGCAGAAACGTATTTTTCTTTTCATAAATCTGCTGATACGTTTAATCTCAAAGGGAATGTATTCCTTGAGTGTCTACCTCGGGCAGCAGAGCCATATGTAGAAAAGATCTGATTATTCATATGATGACATCAAATTCTATATTAAGGGGCACAGTCTTTTTTTTTTTTTTTTTTTTTTTTTTCCCTCAGCTTTCAGTAGTTCCATTAGAATTGTGGTAATACTGTTTTATGTACTAAAATACATGTATGCTCTTTCCCCTCTTTTTAAAAATATGATTCAGAATGCCTCTGTGTAGACATACTGCTAGAATACAGTATAGCTAGCCACCGTTTTGATGACATATAAAGCAAAGAGACATCTGAACCTAGAAGCAGGCCCTCTTGCACCAGTATAAACCTTGAGTATGTTCACTGAAGCCCATGGAGTTGCTAGTGGTGTAAAAGTAGGCACAATTAAGTTAGGATCAGGCCATCTGCCTGATCATCGGTGCTTGCCCTCTACCAGCAAGACTAACAAACTTCATGCCTTCAACTGAAGGAAAAAGGGCAAACAGCATATCTGTTAGCAAAACCTGTGAGCTATGCACATACCTGATCACATCACTGATGACTTCATCATTCATTATGCTAGTGTTACACATAGATGTAAAAAACAGGCAGTTCTTTTGACCTCTGCAGAATTGAAGAAAAAGGGAAAAAATAAAATACAGTATCTTCTAAATGACAGAGTTCGTGCAGAGAAGTAAATTAAAGGCAGCATAAATACAGCGCAAATGCAGCTTTAGAAAAATAAAATATTTGCCAAGATAGAAAGGACAAAATAGGCAAGGGAACATAAAATATATTTAAGGCTAATATACACAAAAGGAAAAAAAAAATCCCCCCCCAAAAACCCAAACCCCAAAACACCCCAAGCAAAAAGTAATTATGTCAATCATTTGTCATAAATGTTGTCTTTATAATAACTAGTGGAAAAAATACAAGTTAAGTATTTGAAAGCCTTGCTAGAATTTTCCTGTTGTAAAATAACCCTCCCTTTAAAAAATCATAACCATCAGTTTTTCAGATAGGGTTCCTACATAGCTCTATTCTTATATGTATCTGTAATTCAGCAGACTTTGACCACTTTTATCTGTGCAGGACAATTTATTTAAGGTCTTCATATAATAAAAAAATAACCCATACATACTTGAAATAGATACCATTCTGCCTTCATCCTTTTTTTTTTTTTGGGTGGGTAGGGGGGTGAGGGGTAGAAGGAAGAGAAGGCAGGTAATCGTAATCTCCTCTTGTGTTTTGAACAAAACCATAGCTATCAGCACACCTTTCCTTTCCTTCTCTTTTGCATATCATGTTTTCTCTCAGCAAGGCTCAGGGATGTGCGTGCAGGAACACAAGCACAAGCCTGTTGTTGTTAAGTCACCAAAGGAAACCCATACCTTCCTTGGGTAGGTCTTACAAAACAGAGTATCTTCATAACAAGGCCACTGAAAGATGAGTAATACAGATTTTTCTATTTTATTTATCTTTCGTCCCTTTTAAATGCAGCAGGCGTTCATCACCAGATTATAACAGCTTGGAAGTTACTCAAACATACAGCTTTTTTTGCAGGACACACTTAATCACATGCCTAACCTTAAGAAAGTAAATACTCTCATTGAAATCAACATGAAAAAATGATTTGGTTAGAGTTAGACATGCTTTGATAAACTGAGGTCTTGGAAAAAACAAAACAAATCCACAGATTTAAACATATAGGTTATGTCATTTGGAATGAATGGATGCGAGTTGTCAATTTATTAATTTTTTTTTGTATTTCAGAATTTGAACTGCCCCTGATAAATTTGCTACCAAATTTTATCATGCAGTGTATTGTGAGTATTACTCAGACATTTAAGCGATGTGAAAAGAAGGCTTTTTGGTAGACATAAGTACGTAAGTGTTCAGAAAGCAGTCAATTTGAAACACTAGTATTTCCAAAGGCTGTTTTCCCCCCCTCCAAAATATTTTCTTGTTTTGGTTTGGTTTGTTTTTTGTTTAGTTTCATTTTTGCCTTGGGAGAAATGCTTTTATGATTTATTTCCATTGGAAAAGAGACCTTAATAATTCTACCCCTCTGCACTGTTAATATATATTAGAACAGCATTTGAATATAAGGTGTCGACCTTATTCCTATTTTCAGATGCGACGATTAGAAGTCATTGACACCAATCTACCACAAGTGACCTTTGTTTCATATCTTGCTCTGTTATTAGAATAATCAAAGAACGCAATTCAGAAATAATATTACATCCTGCATTTTATTCAATTCCATATGACAAAAATAGTAACCTAGACTAAGACATCCATTTAAATCAGTAGATGTGTCAAGCCAACAAGATTTAATAATAAAAAATATTGGATCTAGGTAACAATTCCCAGCTGGTTCAGGGAGGCTCCTAGCCCTACATGGTATCACAGTATAAAAATAGTGTCTCTCTTCACCATGCAGAGAGGAATGACCTAACCCTGAATACAAAATGGGGTCAGTCTTACTGTACCATCATCAACCATCTTATTTACAACACTTTACATATTTTTCTTTTTTTCCTTGTTCATTTTTTCTTCTTTTTTTTTTTTTTCTTTTTTTTTTTTTTTTAAGTTATACACATCCTTTAGAGAACAGAGAGAGCACTACATGGTACCAAATACTAACAACAACAAAAAAAATCACAACAAAATGACACAGATAAATAAAAACATTCAATTGCTGAAATACAGCAAAATTAAGCCACCTCAGTTTTCTTTTTTTTCAATGCTTGGAAACACCCCCAACCACCACACACTGTGGCAAAAAAAAAGATGTTATATTGTAGAGGTGTTATATTACAGATATATAATTTTGCTTATATATAGATGTATATATCTATATATCTCTACCACATCACTGTAGAAAATGGAGCTGTGGAGTTCATTGTTCATTTCTAACGGAAACAAACTGCTAGTAAGTCTTTGAACCTCTTTTCACTCCATTATATGATGGCTGAAATAGTCCATCCTCTTACAGTAATCGTTTTTGTTGTATAAGAAAGATTGTCCTATTTTTCAGTCTCAGCTGAGAAGACCTCACTGTCTGATTTGTTCTTCAGGGGCATAAAACTCGTTGTGCTGTTACCCAGCTACCCATACTGTTCCTCAAGCAATTCTGCTCGACAGAAGTTCAGAGTGTCAACTCCACCACACTTGTAATGCACAAAAATGAGGTAGTACACAAAACGTTTACTGTTCAAGTTTTGATTAAGCCCCAGTCTCCTCAGCATCCCCAGCCTAGCTTATGAGTGGAACCATTCCCTTTATTTACTTGGTGTAATTTAAACAATGCAATCAACATAAAACTATATTCAATAATCAGAGTACATTGTGCTTTGGAGCAATCTGAGAAGATAATTGAGAATTTGGAATAAATACAGAATATTTGTATGTTACTATTGCTCACGCTGCCCAAAAGTTATTATTTTGTTTCCATGTCGTTAGGCAGTTGACATCTTTCTCGGGGGTATGTGTGAAATAGAACAGATTACAGTAAAATTAAACCTACACAATGTTCTCCCTCTATCCTAGGCTTTTATTAATATCACACTCCTAAGATAAATGTATCACAATTTTGTCGGGGGTGATCATGCTTTTAAGTGGGCTTTGTAGAAAAGTTAATAATTTCCATGTAAGAAATGGCAGGCCCCAAATTTCTTAAGGATCTGACAGTTCTCTGTGGCTCTTCTGCCTAGTTAATAGAGATCTCTCATTGTTTCATCTTAAAACAAAACAACAAACTTCAACAGGGTTCTCCACCTTATTCCTTAAGTCAAAGTACTATTTATAAAATAGTTTACATCTTTGTTCAGTTTCAAATTATAGACAAACCTCCCTAATATAAAATACTAAAAGTGCAATAGTATAAATTAAGAGTTTGCAACCACATTATACAAACATTACCTTTTTATTGTACAGCTTTGATAACATGAAATATTTACTCACAACTGTTTATAATGTTGTGAATAATTTATGGTGCTAAGGTTTGTCTGTAACTTGTTTACCAATCATTGAGCTAAAGTCCATACTAATTTTTTTTTTCATTTAATAGAACAACTGTCCACATAGCAGCTACAAATATTTAAATAAAAAGATTTGTTACTGACAGGTACTTGCACATGAAAAGCATGCTATCTTTCCCAATAAAACTTCACAATATTGTCTGCAGTAAAATAAACCACTTATTTATAGTAAAACAAAACTTGCCTTAAAAAAAAAATAAAAAGGAAAAAAAAAAAAAGAAAAATCACATAGCCAGATGTATTTTGCAGTACAAAAGCTTCATTTACGTTTGGGGCTAGTATATTGTCTGTTACCCGCATTATCTTAACATTACACTACAGACAAGGATACTGTAATAATACACAGCATTGGGGTACTAAATCACTTATTTAAGATTAGGATTCCTAAAAATGTAGTCCAAGTTGCTAACTAATTTGAACAAAACCAGCAAATAAGTGTGACAGAATGCTGTAATCAAGCCCCCCCTTCTCAGGTGATGGTAAGTTGTGAAAGAAGCAAGTGGACATAGACTAGCCTCTTTCTGTTTCTAAGGAAGTTATCCCATGATTTGTTTGCTTGTTTTCTGTTAAATTAAAAGGTTTCATTGTTCTCAGTAACAGTCAAACTCACTGTTGAAACAAGTACCATGCAGATCTTGCAAGACAGCTTTTCAGCAGCCACAAAGTTATGTATTTCTGCTATGGGTAAAACTTTAAAGGGAACCTATGCATTTCGGTCAGGAAACTAATGCTTAGCTTTAAAAGCTTTACATGGAACAGGACAAGTGTTGTGTTGAGCAGTGGTCCAAAAGTTATAAAGAATGAATGCTTTTAGTTTATGCCAATCTCTTTATTATCCTCAATAAATCTGGTGAATGGACGACTGGCTCCCGTTTCAGAACTTGCTTTATCCAGACCGACAATGGGAGGGCTGCTGCCTGTGCGAGCTTTGTCCATGCCACTGGTAAGGTTACTTAGAGGTGGGATGGCACCTCCGCCTAGACTTACTGGGAGCTGGGGAATGCCTCCGTTCTGTATGACAGAAATCTCATTGTTCTTCATAGCAAGTCCATTAGTGATAGCTGCAGCGTACTGGTTCCAAAAATTTGGGTCAACGTTCATGGCCCGAGCTGCCAAATCCTTCTGGAACATCTCTGAGAACTTGAGCGCGTCACCACCGAGCAGAGCCATGGGGTTTTCCACGGAGAGGCGTCGGCCACGGCGTGCAGGAGCATTATTCCACATGTGAGTTCCCATGTGAACCTGTGGAGCAGATGGAGACAAGAAGCACCTGGAAGTTAGCACATTCTGGTGAGAGGGATGGCCTGAATTTCTGCTGCTTACAGTATCACTTGCTTTTAAAGAAAATGTCTTTTAATTTGAATTGAAAACAAATTAGTTCCAGATAAGACACAATTACAAGGCTCAAACAACCTATGCAAAGAAAAATCAGCTCCATAGTAATTTTTCAATGTGCATTTTTTTCTTCTCAGTGCAAACAAAGTTGTGGCAGTGCCATAAAAATAAAGAGTACACGTCCTCTTCCGTTAGACAGTTTCCCATGTAAAGCAGAAGTCATCACATGCTGAAGATTACCTACTATATTATTTTTACTAGGAGCCGAACATTTTTTCTGCCCTTCCCCTTCGCCTATTTTCATAATATTTTATCTTATGTCAGAAACATTGTCTATTATGCTATATATAGTATTTTAAAAAATGACATTTGAAAATGTATTCCCCAGCCTTTGTCCTGATGGATAACCAAACTGCGGCAATAAGAGGTGTCAGTCCTGTAGTAACTCACTGTAAATCAGTGGGAAGCAGATTTCTAGTCTGCAATGGCTGCAAAGCAGAATAGAAAATAAAAAGTTTAGAGAGGCACCCAAGTAGCTGAGCAAGCTCTGCATTTCTGGTTTATAGGAAGGTTATTTTGCACCGCTGGTCCACAAGAACTGCCAGAATGTGTCCAGCAGTTGACGGCATGTGCCATCAGGTGAACTACAATGTATGTACACATACACCCGAAATCAGTTTTAAAGTCTGCATCATTGTACAGTCACTTTCCAGTTCCTATCTTCAACACAGTGGAAGGGTATCAAACACAACTGTACAGCAAGCATTTCCCTGAAGTTCCTTTCTCTCCTGTCCTTGGGACAAACAGCGTTAGAACCTGGTAAGTTCAAGTACAGTGCCTTAACTGTACCCCCCTGGACCCCACCCAAGCCTTTACAGTTTTATTTGGCCTCTTACCTTAAGATTCCCCTTTGTAGTAAAAGCTCTACCACAGATTGTGCAACCAAAAGGTTTTTCACCAGTATGGGTGCGCTCATGTATCTGCAGTGCACTTGCTGAGGAGAAGGTCTTCCCGCACGACTGACAGTTGTGCTGCTTGGGAGTCCGGCGAGGGGGGGGTGCCAGCATAGGGGTGATCCCCGGACTCATCACTGTCTGTGGTGCAGCAGGAACCTGGATTCCAGCTGGAAGCGAGGGAACCTCACCCAAAGAGATCGGCTTGCTGTGACCATTCACTTCCATTTTGATCATGGTAGGCGCTGTACTGGTGACCAGGCTAGGAGTACTTTGGCTGGGACCTAGAGTAAAGTTGGGTTCAAATAACTGAGAAGGCAGCTCTTTTAATTTGTGCGTCAGTAAGTGCTGTTTTAAATTACCCATAGTGGAACACCCACGATTGCAGACTGTACAAACAAATGGACGTTCTTTAGTATGGCTGCGGTAGTGAATTTCCAATGCACTCTTACAAGCAAAAGGCTTGCCACAGATATTACAAACAGTACTTTTAAACTTACCACGTTCTCTGTTCAGGAACAGCAGGCTAAAAGGAGCCTCCTCTTTGATGACTGGTCTTCCCGGGTTGCTAGATGTCAGATCTAATGCACCTCCATTTTCAGTTGCAGGTGGTGGGCTGTCTGGTTTTTCTGTCTTTAACTGTATTTCTTGTGGTTCTTCGTGGTTACTGAGACCTGGAGACTTTGATCTGAAACTTTCACTATTGCTATTTACAGGAGACAAAGCTTGCATGGAGGAAGAAGATTCTGACATTGCAGGGCTGCCTGCACTCTGGCTTTCAAGATCACCAACGGCTGATGAGGAATCATTGCTCAAATGGTCACTTTCCCCTGATCCATTTTCTATTGATTTTAAACTGGTTAGCTGCTGACAGTTCATGACAGAATCAATCATTTTCATTTGATTCTCCAAAGCAGCAATACTGGAGATCACAGAAGGTGGTGAAGAAGGACATGACCTAGAGTAAGAGATAAGGGGTTTGGATGAGTCACTTGCCGTGTCCTTTTGCTCTGGGTCCTCTTCCATAGAATTTTCATCAATGTCATCATCAAAGTTGCTCAGTGTGTCAACGTTCTTCTCATCATAAGAAAGCTCCGAGTCCATGGCGTCCTGGAAGCCCTCTGGTAGCGGCGTGTTTGGAATTTGCCCACCCATATGCATACGAATGTGCTGCTGAAGAACAACTGCGTTTGTAAATTTCTTCTGACAAATGGGACACGAGTGCTGTACTCTAAGTGGTGGCTTCGCTCGATGAACTCCAAAATGTGTTTTTAGATTACCTTTCGTAGTAAAGGCACGTCCACAAATTTTGCATTTAAATGGTCTTTCTCCTGTATGCGTTCTATAATGCATCTTGAGCGCACTCTGACAACTAAGCACACGGTGACAAATGATGCATTGATTTGGATCTGTCATCTTCTTATCAATGTTCTCCACTAGCTGTTGTAGTTTTGAGGTTTCTGATGTTTGCATAGAGTCTAGCAGACCACCAAATGGAAA